>SKCR01026478.1:0-171134 GCA_019454045.1 Zanthoxylum bungeanum
CAAACGCGTGAGTGGACGTGGGCCCACTTTTATTGGGAAACGTGTGGGGCCCACATGACACTTGTCATTGATATGGCATTGCATGTTAATAGTGTATAAAACACTCTAAGGCATTGCATGGTGATAGTGTGCATTTCACTCAAAGGCATTGCATGGAGTTTGAGTGTTTGACACTCTAAGCCATTGCATGGTTTATGTCATAGATTATTATTAATTTAATAAATTATAACATAAATATAAATTGATTTTTGGTAATACAAAATAAATCAATCACACAATTCTCTCTTCTCTCTCAAATTGCCGAAACTTCACCATTGAAGGGCAAAGGAAGATTTGATCTTCCATTCTCCATTTTTGCTAGCACAAGCAAGGGATCAAAAGAGGTGATAGGGAAACCATCAAAGAGCTTGGAATACAAAAGCTTGGAGCTTCAAGTCTTCTTCCTCCTCTTGGCCGAATCCTCCACTACTTGGAGCTTCTACCATTTGATCTTCTACTTCATCACAAGGCATTGTAAGTATGATTCCGCCATACTTCATGTTTAAATATATATCTTTATAGTATTTCACATGCTTAATCTTTGTTTGGGACATATATAATAGAAACCAACACCACCAACTTTCCAACCACTTGGAATGGTTTGGTGAAACCATTTACCCAACTACCTTGTTTAGGTAAAAGGGTAAATTGGTTTTACCTAAAGACATCCCTCTCTCTCTCTTTAGAACACATTTGACACAATAAAACCCTAATTGTTTTTGAAAAGGGGCGTGAGCTTCATCAACCAAAATGGGCGTGAGTTTCATCCTCCATGGGCGTGAGCTTCTTGTCTTGCTCTATTTGATTTTGTTGCAAAATCAACAAAGCTAGCACTTGTAGAAGTCTTCTAAGGTGATAGGGAAACCAACTCAAACTTGGAATCAACACAAAGGTTGGATCTTAGAGATCTTCATTCAAACAACTCAAAGCTTGGAATCATCAAAGGAAGGATCTTGGAAACCAACTCAAAGCTTGGAATCAACAAAGGAAGGATCTTGGAGATCTTCTTCTCAAAATTTTAAAAGCTCAAATCCATTCAATGTAAGTAATTCTGCAACTTATAATGAATTTATGAACACCTTTTCTTGCTTATTAGATCCTTGTCATGTTCTAGGAACACTAACAATGGTATCAAGAGCAAATTTTAAGCATGAAAATTTTAGGGTTCATGAGACCAAAATTTGGGGCTTTTATGTTTTGAACATGATTCTTTCAAATTGATGCTTTGAGCATGCTTAGAATATGATAACTAGAGTTATGCATGATTAGATTTGAAACAAATCAAATGAATCAAAAATTAAAAATTTCTTCACATGGCCGAATTTCACTATGCCGTGGACTGCAGTTTTTTGATTTTTGTAACATGAAATTATGTGTTTAAATGCATGTTTAAATGTTGATTGTTGGTTTGATTGGATTGGAATCAAAGTCAATAAAGTTTATGTTAAAATCAAAGAGCATGTTGAGCATGAAATGATGTGTTTTGGATTCAATTTTTTGTTGAGCATGAAATGATGAATTTTGGCTTCAATTTATGTTAAGCATAAATTGATGGATTAGCATGATTAATTAAGTTAATTGGTATTTTGGAAATATTGAGTTTAATTAATTAATCATGGCTAATACACTTTAATTAAAGAAATTGTGATATTTGTAATATTTTAATTATGTTAATAAGCCTTTAATTAAGAATTGGGCTAAAAGTGTGTATTTGGGCTTAATGGGCTTGGTTTGACCAAGTTTGGTTTTGGACTTTTGGATTGGATCCAATTGGGCCCAAAACCAATTCCATAAAGTCCAAATACATCACTTGGCCCTTTAAAGAATTTAATTGGGCTAATGGGCCTAAATTGATTTGCTGGCAATAGGGTGATTCCTATTGGGCCTTGGCATTTTGGGTTTGATCCATTATGGCCAAAGCCCATGCCTTAAGAATTAATTAAAAGCCCATTGGACATTAATTAAAATTACATTGGATGTTATTGGGCCTTTGAGACCCATTAAGATTGGATTTGGAATCCAAGTCTTTAAGGCTTATAAGTAAGTGTATATATTTAATTTGGAATTAAATTGGAATTAGTATTGAATACAAATAAATTGTATTTAAAGTTGTAGTTCAATATAATTCAAGAATACTTACTTTGAGTATTTATTCTTAAACGAGTTTGACTCACGCAAATCAAATCGTTGTTTGAACATTGGATGGTCATTAATTCAAAGATTAATTAATTGGATTAGATTGATTGAATAACATGATTTGTATGAATACATGAATGTGTTGTATGAATAATGTACATCAGATGGATATTAGAAGGGCGAGGGCAATTTTGGAAATTGTAATAAATTTAGAATTTATTTAATTGGACCTGCGTGTCCATCCTTTTATCTCATTTCTCATTGTATTTCTCTTCTCACCAATTCCCCTCAATGTAAATGAGTTTCTTTATTGTATTATGTAATTGGGTAGAAGTTAAAATAGTTCTAGCCGGGGAGAGGAAATAGAGTGATTTTTTATAGGAATAATTTGTGACATATCCATCCGCATATCATTATTAATTTATTTATCGCGCCTTATTATGCTTTTAGAATGCATGCTTAAGGGTGTATGATGAGACCTAATCAAAGATAATAAATTGGTTTCCAATTTACGCGAAAAACCCTCAAAACATATTAAACGTTTTTCTTCCGTTGAGTGATTCTTACTTAAGATCCAAAGTTGGCATTGGTTTGTTGGCCAAAGTAAAGACGTTTGTCAATTGCGGATGTGTTTGAATCATGAGAGTTTTGTTCCATATCAGTGTCTTGTCCAAGTCATGATTTGTTGGCCAAAGTCAAGATCACTTCTTGTCCATCGACATTGATTACGAAGCTTTCCATGTCAATGGGTCCCGCTTAACTAGAATCATTAAGCTTGTTGTGCCAAAGCCAAGGCTTAGTTGATTCAGAGGAAAAGGGTTAGGAAAATATATTGGATATATTGGCATATATATTGTATATATGTTTCGGACTTGGATGTCCACCTATTGGATCTAGGAATTGGATGAGATCCAATTGATCTTATAGATCTACCTAGTTAAGTATCATACAATTTGTTGGCCAAAGTCAAGATTGGGTGTTATTTAACGGGATCCTAGCCCACTAGGAAACAAGGTTTCCCGATTACTCAACAGAGGGTTAGAGGCTCGCCGAAAAATAGTGGGAGGCTAGTATTGAATTTGTAATTTCGTTCAAATACTTGCCAATACGCGCTCATTTCAATATTTCGTCAATAAGTTAATATAATAGTTGGACTAATATTTAATTGTTGTTTTAATTAAACAGTTGGACTGTATTCAAACTACTTCATTTATAGTTGATTATATAATTGGATTATAGTAATAAATATATATTTGATTTTAACCAATAAAATTGTAGTTAGTTATATAGTTAGACTATAATAATCATTACATTAGATTGTACCCGAAATCGTTGATTGGATAGTTAGACTATTGGAATCATGATAACTGAAAGATTAGTGTTTAAAACATAATCCTGGGTGAAAATGTGTTTGAACAACTTTAATTTTCAAATTGGGAATAAAATTTCAGGATGGTCCTGGAAACTAATAAGTTACTTTATTTGATAAAATAACATATTAGGCCTAAGCCCAGAGTTAAGCAAATAGTAGAGCATGATCTTTGGAAGATTCATGTGATGATAACTTTAGTGCTTAATCCATTATACTTGTCAAAATGACTCCTTAATTTCCTAATCAGAACTAAGGATTAGATCCTTAAAGTATGATGAAAAAATTGAAGGATCTTCATAGATCTATTCTTAGATCTTAGAAGTATTAAATTGCAATTAATAACTCTTGGAGAGTTAATGGCTATTCTCAAGGAGATAAAGCCAAAGTTTGCAATAAGGCAAGTAGCGCAAGGCGCACCTTACTTCGATATTCTAGAAACCCAAGGCTTGGCCAAATGCTTCTGGGATATAGAAAAGGGCAAAGGAAAAATCATTACTGTCTTCTAGGAAGATAAATGACATATCCCAAGATGTCTACTTAAACTGTTGCAAATGGGATCACTGAAGCGTGACTGCCGTATGGACAAAGCAGACATGAAGGAATTGAAGACGAGCAAGGCTCTGACTTCAAATATGTTTGTCATAAATATGTTCACTACTAGTATTAAATTTGGATTTTAAATACTAAGTGTGATATATTAATATGCATTGATGTGCAGAATCTACTATGAGCAGGATACTAACTTCAATTGAGATTAATCTGCAAATCGGAAATGGGACGAAAGTCCTGTTTTACCGTAGATACCTAAGTTTAAGAACTACCCTTCGGGTGTGTACTTAAATTAGGAAACTGTTATAATGTAACTAGTTTGACTAGAAACATTATCTCCATATCAGGGTTTAACCCGTTGCGGGTATACCTTTATATTCTATAACACTAAAATATTTTATTTTATAAAGATGATATTGAGATAAACACATTAGATGTGAGTAATAGTATTTATAGTTTGAATATAAATAAATCTCAAACATATAATATGACGAACAAATAGCTCAAACTGATTTGATCAGATAAGACTTATTTGTGGCAGTGTTGTGTGGGACACATTAAACAAGACTCGTATATCCACACTTTTGAAGAGTGGATACTAGGACGGATTTGATTCCATTCAAATGATGTCTACGAATCTAGTTTATTAGGTAAAGTACCTAAAATACCTTTTACTTGGTAAAAGTGTAAGTGCCATCAATTTGTTAGCCCTCGTTCATAGTGACGTAAGTGGGGCCATGTCTAGCTAGGCTAAATGTGGAAATGAATGCTTCGTGACCTTTACATCGCGTTATGGTTATGTGTTTCTTATGAAACACGAATCAGAAATTTTTAGAGTTTCGACACAAAATAGACAAACATTCTTTCAATAAGGACTCCTCTTGGAACACGTCAATTTGATGGTGTGTCCAAACGGAGAAACCGAATTTTGTTAGACATGATAAGGTTAATCATGAGTCGCTCTGAGCTACCATTTTCCTTTAAAGGGATAAGCATTAACAGTGCAATACTTATTTTGAATAAGGTTCCATGAAAATCTGTTAGACAGAATTTCATATTAGATATGAACAGGAAAGAAACTGGGTTTTCTCACTCCTGAAAATTTGGGATGCTGGGCATATGTTTGGATGATACCAAACTAGAACCCAAATCGGATAAGTGCCTTATTGTAGGTTGTCCTAAGGAAACCAAAGTATAGTACTTATACATCTCACATGAGAACAATGTAATTGTTGCGCGCCATGCGTTTTTCCTAAGAGGAATACCGATATGCAATGGTAAGTGGGAGGATAGTAAAACTCGATGAAAATTGGAGTAATACTATTCAAGGCACCTAATCTTTAATGGAACACAGACAGTTCATCAAGGATAAAACTGTACCACAATCTTCGAATACACAAGAACCGCGTTAGTCGGAGAGAGTCAGAAAATAACCTGGGAGGTATGGGTTTCTGATCTCACCTCATAAAGGTGTCAATCTTATTGAGGAAGACGAACTGACTACATATAAAGAAGTGATACAAGGTATCGACTCCCCATTATGGCAGAGTGCCATGAAGTCCGAAATGGATTCCATGTATACCAACTATGTTTAGAGACTAGTTGATGTACCAGAAGGCATTGTGCCTATTGGTACTATATAAGTCTTCAAGGAAGACATACATGGATGGCAACATACCAACGTACTAAGCTAGGCTTGTAGCGAAAAGGTATCGTTATCAACATTGTGTCGATAACAACGAAACATTTTACCTGTTGCCATGGATAAATCCATTTTGATAATGCTTGCTGATGTTGCATGTTTCATTCATGAAATATGGCAGCTGAACGTCCAAATTGCTTTTCTTAAACAAAAACCTTTTTGGAGGATGTTTATAACATCCTGACGGTTTTGTCGTACCAAAACTAGCAAATAAGATTTGCAGGTTATTTGATCCATGTATGGATTGAAGTAAGCATTGGGTTCTTGGAAGTATCGTTTTGATGTAATCATAATGGTGTATGATTTGATTCAAAACGAATATGATTCTTGTGTATATAAGGAGGTTAGTGGGAGCGCACTGACAATGATGTCCTAAATAATGATGATATGTCATTTCTTGGAAATGATATTCCCATATTACAATCGGTGAAAGCTTGGCTTTCATGAAAATTCTCCGTAGAATTCTTGGGAGAAACAACCTTTATTCTAGGAATAAAGATCTATTGGGATAGATTTAAAGTTGTTAACACCCTCCGAGAACTCGTACATTGAAAAATGTACATGACATGTGACCGGCGTAAACACACACGTATAACGCAAGCGTACGTATCGTTCAAGTAGTATAAAAAGTATCGATCCCACGAGGACTTAATACCTAAGTTATTAATTCTATGAGGTTAAATGATTACTAGTATCTAACAGGTTGTTTAATTGATTTGAAATAGCGACGATTCTAAATTTAAAATGAGTAAATGAAAATTGTTTTAAGGTTGATTTTAAGAAAATTCAATATTAAAAACTATCTAGGGTTGTGATTTATTCCAATATTATTTAAAGATGAAGTGGTTATCTTATAAATTGGGTAAAATATTGATTTATTAACCTGGAACACTAAATTATGTAAAAGCCTCTTCCGATGGTCAATTACAAATATCCAATTTAACCTAATTGAACCATATGTCTATGTCAACCAAATTACCTGGATTCATTAAGATTAAGTTCCAATTATGGCTACCCCCGCCCAACAGTTATATTCCTATCCTGTAAGGAAATCTATTAAAGGGTTATCTATCCTCAAGGAAGATCGTGGGTTATTGAGTCTGAGGTTTTAAACCTAAAATCCCTATGTCTAGTTCATTTTAAGTTTACCTTATCAATTTTATTAGTGGCCAGTTAATAAAAAGCATTAAGATTAAGACTCAATAAATAAATCTTTATATTACCCAAATTATAATTTAACCCTTATAAACCGGTGATATTGGATTTCATCACAACCCTAGATTACTAACTTAGTTATGACATATAGGTAGGGCTAGTAAAAACTTAAAAGACATAAAATGAAAATGCTGAAAAGTAATTGCAGTGAATTAAAATGCTGAAAAGTAAATTACAAATGAAATAAAATGCTAAGGCAAAAGGAATTACTTTTACTACTACTAATTTAGATATCTCCCATAAAATAATATATAAACTTTGTTATAATATTTTACCAACCGACCAATCTGGCGGTATCCTGATTAAGTCAAATTAAGTCCAACCAGCCATATAGGTGGTAATATTTGTCCATAATCCAGCCATAAAGGCGGTACCAAATAAATTTACCAACCGACCAATATAGCGGTATTCCTTTATTAATCAGGTTCAAACCAACAGAAAATAAATTTACCAACCGACCAATATAGCGGTATTCCTTGATTAGTCAGGTTTAAACCAGATTAAAATAAATTACCAACCGACCAATATAGCGGTATTCCTTTATTAATCAGAATTTTAAATAGTAAATATATTATTTTTAAGGGAGATTAATCTAAATAGCAATAGTAAAATAATTACCTTTCACCCTAGCATAGGGAAGTTACCTCCGCATAGTGAATAGTAAAAACTGTAAAATAAAGAAAGTAAATTATTATTACTACAAACAGTAATTAAAATTATTACAAAAGTAAAAAGTAAAAAATAAAAACGAAAATTCTAGAGAGAGAAACTCCCTAATTACATAGAAGGAGTGAGAAAAGGTGTACTAAAAACTGAAAATTCGCCCTCTATTTATAGCAAAAATTTTCACTGTTCGGGCACTGTTCGCGCGTCGCGACGCCAAGAGCTCAGCGTCGCGACGCTGGATTTTTCACTATTTGGTCGACGTGGCACGATGAGAAGGTGACACGTGGCATGGCGGCTGACTGTTGAAGCGACACGTGGCAAGGCGGCTAAGACTCAATTATTGTGATGACGTCATTGATGACGTCATGCTGATGTGGCGATGATGTGGCGCTGACGTGGCGATGACGTGGCGCTGGCGTGTGTTGCAATTGTCGGTACAATAGGATGGCGACACGTGTCACGCGGTGATTGGCTGATGCTGAGGTGTCAAGTTGACTTGGTTGACCTAGTGACGTGGCTGATGACCTGGCATGACACATGGCATGTTGACTCGTTGACTGCTGACATGGCTGATGACAAGGCGACACGTGTCAAGTCAAAGTGTCGGCAGCATATGATGTTGACACGTGGCACGGCGCACGTTAGCAGATTCGTTGTGATGGTGACACGTGGTACGGCGCATTTTAGCAAAGTCAAAACTTCTCAAATTGTTGACCGTTGACCAGGCGCATGTTAGCAGATTCGGCTCACGCTGGGCGTCGCGGCGCGCAGTGTTCCAGCGTCGCGACGCGCAAGAGACGAAAATATCCCTGTTGACGCATTTTTGTCCGGTTTTGCCCCAAATTGCCTCCAGTGCTGTCCAAACTTTATTTAACTGCAAAATAACAATAAAACACATCAAAACGTTCACATAACTCAAGAAACTATACAAAATGTTAAGTTAAATGAGTGGGAAATAGTGATATAAATATCACTCATCAACATGGTGTCTCATACGCTTGGAGCATATGGAGTCACAAACAGGTCAATCCAAGTGATAGTCCCTGGATTGATATTAAGAACATCTGTTAGTATCTTAGAGAACTAAGGATGATGTCTTAAACTATGGAGAACGAGAACTTGAAGTGACTGGGATCACTGCTGTAAGTTTCCTAACCGATAAAAACAACGGTATAATACAGTTTGAATAACGGAACAGTAAGTGGAAATCTTCCAAGCAAGATACTATTACCGAATAAACAACAAATGAGGGTTATTGCTGCGGCTGAGGCAGCAATAGAAGCCATTTGGGTCGATGATAAATCTAATTAGATTAGATATAGTTCTGAAAGCAGCTGAGCTAGGCGTCAGCACAAGCTAAAGAATTAATGGTCTCATCAACGATCCAGATATATACTTCGACTATTCATCTGATTCGTTCGGATCATACATCGTGGCGATGTGATGATCGTATAAATAGGATTAGACGATAATCATGCAAATTCACTGACGAAAGCCTTTCCTCAGCAGTTTGAGCGAACCGTACATAGTTCAGGTGTATGACACTCGAGTGACTGGCTATTAGCCAAGTGGGAGATTGTTGGAAAATTATGACCCATAGCGTAACTATTTGTACAGATCATGGTGTTGTTGTACAAATTAACTATGTGACAAGGAGATTGCACTCTTACCATTTGTGATTAGATCACCTATATGTATAAATGATAGGAGGTCCCTATGATTAGTTCCTGGATTGAGATGATATGAGACAGTATCAGTCCACGAATGATTAATCATTAAATAATCCCTAGTCGTAGTATTATCGAGATTGGACATCGATAATGCGGAATAGACTAGTATTACATTTGTGGCGTTGTGGGAGCACAACGGCATAGTTCTCATATATTTAAGTATTGGATACTTATGCGAGTGTGATAGGAGGTTGTGTTTTACCGATGGTACGGAAAACAGCTTCGCTCTGGATAGACCCCTCGGAATTCCATTGGTAATATGACTATGTGTCTATGGAAGTCCGAAATCAGGGTAGGTGTATTTGGTCTTAACCTGAGACTTTCACCGCTAATACTTACGACAATCAATATGCTTAGGTTTTGGTCGTCCAGGGCTTTAACCGGTTCCGTGTATGCCTCTGCTGGGTATATTGAGAATCGTAGTGTATTGGGTGTGATGTCAAGACGGAAGTATCACTCCAGTCATAGTGGAGATGATGTCACGTAGGATACGGAACTATTACTCTTAAGTACTGCAGTCATCGGGATGATATGACTAGGTCATGTTCATTCGATTATAGAGACTAGTTACCAGACATCCGACATGTACTTCGTACGGGGCAGACATAATTCCAGCCCCAGGCCTAGCACGTGACATTCGATACTGGATCGACATACGCAATACTACGTATTCTACGCCTGACATAGATTATATATTCCAGTAAGAATATCTCTGGAGAATTGGGTAGGCACGATGCTTTGCTAGAAGCCAACCATGTCTTGTAAATCGGTAAGCATGTGGTATGAGGTACGCATGTATTCGGATAATCTGATGACCGTATTTACTGCCAACATATCCAGGGATCTCTTGGGTCGCTTCCCAAAGATTCATCGATGACAGTTGACTCGAATTAGAATAATCTGGATTAATTAAGAGAAAGAATTAATCTGGGATTAATTAAGATCAAGAAAATTAATCTGGGATTAATGGAGGTATTATTTAATCTGGGATTAAATGTGTTCGGAAGAGAGAGAACGCGATTAATTTGGAATTAATCAGTAGAATAAATTTAATAGTTAAATTTGATTTTTCTATTTAATTTATTCGTATGGGCTAAAATTAATATATCGGATATATTAATATGAATTGGATTTCATTACGAAATTAAAGTTGGACTTTAATACGAGCGAACGAATTAATTTAGAATTAATTCGTAAACGGTATTCGTAAATATTTACGAGGCATCGTCATTTAATTAAATTAGATTTAATTATTTAGCGACGGAAATTCGTTTAATCGGATTAAATGAATCCGAACCGCGACAAACATTCATAGAATCCATTTGAATTTTGAATTCAAATGTGGGGCCCACTTCACATGTGGTAGTTGGGAGGGTAGTTGGCTTTTATGCCAAGCCACCAACTTTCCAACCACCTTGGAATGGTTTTGGTGAAACCATTTACCCAACTACCTTGTTTAGGTAAAAAGGTAAATTGGTTTTACTTAAAGACATCTCTCTCTCTCATTAGAACACACTTGACACAAGAAAACCCTAATTGTTTTTGAAAAGGGGCGTGAGCTTCATCAAGAAAAATGGGCGTGAGTTTCATCCTCCATGGGCGTGAGCTTCTTGTCTTGCTCTCTTTGATTTTGTTGTAAAATCAACAAAGCTAGCACTTGTAGAAGTCTTCTAAGGTGATAGGGAAACCAACTCAAAGCTTGGAATCAACACAAAGGTTGGATCTTGGAGATCTTCATTCAAACAACTCAAAGCTTGGAATTATCAAAGGAAGGATCTTGGAAACCAACTCAAAGCTTGGAATCAACAAAGGAAGGATCTTGGAGATCTTCTTCTCAAAATTTCAAAAGCTCAAATCCATTCAATGTAAGTAATTCCGCAACTTATAATGAATTTATGAACACCTTTTCTTGCTTATTAGATCACTGGCATGTTCTAGGAACACTAACATGTGCATCTTTGAGGCCACACACTTAGGTGGCTCTTTGGAACGTGGAAGCGCTTGCTGAGTTTGAGAAAAGCTTGTAGATTTGAGGGAGGATTGGAGGAGTCTACGGTTGAAGTAAGTCTTTTTCTTTCTTTATTTTAATTAGAGTTCTTATGATAGTTAACATATTTAGGTTTATGTTCTTTGCATGTTTTATGAGTTTTATGCTTAGAATATATAGTAACATGCCTAGGCTTGTAGAATAATCAAAACAAATGGGTCTTGGGCAAAGGGAAAGCGGCATAATAATTTTAATTTTCCACTGCGCACTCGCGGCCGCTTCCTAACACTCATCGCCCCCAGCGCTTTGGGTTCTATGGCCAAATACAACACCAATGGTTTGCCCGACCTTGGGGGTCTCAAGACGGGCAGTTTAACTAAGTATTTTTTGATTTTGTCAAAAGCTTCTTGACATTGCCTATTCTACTTCGCATGCTGGTCCTTCCTCAATAGCTAGAAGATGGGCTCACATACCAATGTTAGCTTGGTAATTGCCTTGATCTTTTCAAAGTCCCTGATATACTGGATTTTCCTGAAAAAAACTTTGACTTCCTTTTCTGTCTTTGGTGCGGGCATCTCGGTAATTGCCTTGATCTTTTTAGGGTCTACTTCTATCTGCTTCTTGACTTTTTCCCTAAACTTTTCGATCCATTCTGGCCTCATTATTCGGAGCTTTTGTTTTACTGGTCACATGTTCGGATAAGTTGGTATCATGTGCAGAACAATACTCCTGTCCACTTCTGGCATGTCTTCATAGGACCAGGCGAATAATTTTGCATATTTTATTAATATTCTCTACAATTCTTTCCGCTCATCATAGATAATCTCACTAGCAATTAAAAATTCCTTAGGGTTTTCACATGTACCAAGATTAAATGCATTTAATAAACATCTTCGTGATCTACAACCTTGTCTTCTTCCGTCTTCTTTCTTTCTTGCCTGTTTCTGATGGCAGCGACCTCAGCAGGAGCGAGCTTGGTCCCTGAAGGCCCCTCATTGGTCTTTCTATCTGGCCGTAAAACATACTGTTCTCGGCTTCCTGTTTCTCGATATCCATGACAATTTCTCTTAACTTTCGAAAGTCACTAATCATGGAGCTCATCCTTCTCAGCTTGTTATAAATTGAGGGCTTGGTGCCTTTAATGATCATCTTAATATGGTCCTTCTCCGAGGGCCGTGTCTGCATCTTTAAAAGTTGGCTTCTCCAGCGATCCTCATAATCTTTGAAGGTCTCTTCTAGCTTCTGTTTGGTTTTTTCTAGGTCACGGAGTGACAAGTCTATCTCCATGTCCATGACATATTGGCTCAGAAAGGCCTCCGCTAATGCCCTGCAGTCATCCCTGACCTTTTTCTCCAGACCATGATACCATACTATGGGTGCCCATTCCAGTGACATCCCGAACATCTTCTACACCTGGCGCTTCGACAAACCCACTAAACTCATCACTGAAATATATTGTCGGAGATGGACCCTAGGATCTCCGTTTCTATTGAACTTGGCCATGACAGGCATCTTAAACTGGGGAGGCAGCTGTTCTTCGAAAGTCATCGCATCATAGTCTAATACATATTCATGTTTTCCCTTCATCTTGCGGGTAAGTGACTCTACTTGTTCTCTGAGTTTCTGTATTTCTGCCTGAGACCCGGCTATCCTTCCCGCAGCGTACTCAGCTATATCGTCATCAAAAATATGGATTTCTTTGCTCACCCTATTCGGGGGCTGCTCACGCCTTCCATCCTCATTGTTTTCTGTTCCCACTGAGCGGGGTACTGTCAGATGGGGCAACAATGTTGGTCAAAGCTTGTAGTTGCTCGGTAATTTTCGTCATGTTGGTCTCCAATTGATCCATGCGGGAACCTTCACTGTCTGACGCATTCATGTTTACTAACCTCTTCTTGATAAGTCTTCCCTCTTCTCTAACCCAATGGATATCTATGATGGCTTTTAAGAAAAGGGGTTAGCATGATGCGTGTATGCATGAGATGCATGTGGTTATCAAAATAGCATATATCTTTCCGACCTTATTCCTCCCACACTCGTGGTAAGTCCATTTCTATCCTAGATATGGCTTATTTTATGCACCATTGTAAGGTACACAAAATCATTCTCTCATACGCTACAGGTGTGAACCTTGGCTACCTCAGTCTCTTTCCATCGGTAAAAGACAAAGACGTCCCATTTACAAAATTGACTAAGCCTATTATGGAGATCGTGCCATTGTCTAGAAACGACGAATTGGGCCATCGGTAATCACGGTTATGGTGGAGACAGACTTGGAGATATCCAAAAGTATATAAATATGCCTTAACAAGGCGTACCCTTCCTGGATGAAAGCCAGTGAGGATAACAGACTCATGCATCTGGCATATTTGGACATGCTTGGACCTTCCAAGCCCATCAAGGTTTTCATACAAGTTGGCCCATTATCATTTTAAAGCGTTCAATCAGATTATCGCGAGGTGCAAACTTGTCCCAGTTGAAAAGGCCCAACAAGTTTACACTTTTGTGATAAGGTGGTTAAATAACTTCAAATGATAGGGGGCCCAAACACAAGGTGGCCCATCATCACTTCGAAAACTTTGGCCCAATCATCATAAGATACAAACTCGTCCCAATTTAAGTGGCCTAACAAGTTCGTATCCTATGAAGAGAGGTCCAAATGTATCCAAATGATAATAGGCCCAAACACAAGCATGGACGTAGATTCTATAAGACACATAACTATGGTTCGTATGTGGGCTTACAAGGGTATGGATAAGGCTCTCATCGGCGAATGGTTGCACACAACTAGGTCTCCCCACTCAAAGGTTCGAGCGACCAAGTGTGCATGCCTTTTTTACACCCTAGGGTACGTGCCAACGAGTGATGGTTATCATCATATAACGATCCACCGCCTTGAGTGAAAGCCACCTCACGATACATGACGCCATCGGGGGTAAGAAGGGTATGCAAAATATATAAGACTTGGTTAACCAAAGCCAAAGCCACGGACACTACAAGGCATTGTTTTGAGGCCGATTCTCTATCCCAAGTGGAGTCACCATCTATAGGAGCGAAGCGGGGTTTACCGTTATGCCTATGATGCTCGGCGACCACGACACTGTTGGGCTCACAGCCCGTAGAGAGTACAGATTAGCCTGCGGGGGACTAAACCGGAGAATAAAGGAGTCACCACCCAGTGTGAACTGGGAAAGATTTAAGACTGCACTCACCCCTCGCAAGGGAAGACCTCAAACCGTTAGGTTTGGAATGGTTCCTTACTTATGCCAATATAATGGATGGGTTCACACAATGGTATAGCCAAGTCTTAATGCAATTCAGGCATAAAAGCGAATAAAAATGTAATAACATACCCAAACAAAAGAACAATCACAATAACGTAGTTCCAAAGGCATATTAAATAAGAAATATGATATGAGATAACAAAAATTATAATAAACAATCAAAAGCAGGAAAAATCAATAAATAGATAGCAAACAAAAATGGGGGGTTAATCACGCATGTACGAGTATTTCCGGAATAGCACGTGGAATTGTATCCCAAAAACATACCACACTACCGTCCATTCGGATTCGGCTACGGAATTTACGTCTGGGTTTCCATCCGATATACCACAAGGGATAATAACGTTCATAATGATTAATGCAATGTAAACGGACAAAAAAATATAACCATATATATGAGTATAATTATCAACATGAAAAACATAAACAAAATAAAGGCAAATTAATAAAATAACAATAAAAGCGAATAAATAGATAAAAAAAAAAGATAACACTAAATAGATAAAAATAAATAACAAAAAACCGAAGAAAGAAAAGAATGTTGGGAAGCGGCCGCGAGTGCGCAGCGGAAAATTAAAATTATGATACCACTACCCTTTGCCAAAGACCCATTTGTTTTTATTATTTTACAAGCCTAAGCATGTTACTATATATTCTAAGCTTAAAAACACATAAAACCTGCAAATAACATAAACTTAAACATGCTAACTATCATAAGAACTCTAATTAAAAATAAAGAAAGAAAAAGACTTACTTGAGCCGAAGACTCCTGCAGTCCTCCCTCCAATCTACAAGCTTTTCTCCAACTCAGCAAGCTCTTCCACGTTACAAATAGCCACCCAAGTGTGTGGCCTCCAAATGTGCACACACCAAAGTCAAAACTCAACGGCAAGACTACGCCTTGAGTGCACGAGTATTTTGCCCTTGGTGCTAGCCTAGGAAAATACCTCAAAACTTTTAACTTGAGATTCCTCTAGTCAATTAGACTTAATGATCCTCAAAATCAGTGGCTTACTCTTAAACTTTAGAGTTGCTCACTTATATAAACCAAAGATATGAAAGGTTTTGGTGTAAAAATCTGTAAAGAATTCTTTGGTTTATATAGGTGCTCCAAAGACAACAAAATTAATTAAGAATCCGATGTGGGATAAATACTAATTAAATCTTAGCCATTGGATCTTAATATAGTGGTTTAATGAGATTATAAAACCCTAATAAGAGTTTGGGCTGAATTGGAATTCAAAACAAATAAAAAAAAGCAGATTATTATTATTTTTTATTTTCTTATTCATTTTTCCAATTCCCAAAGTGTCCCTAAGCCACTTTGGATCCTCATAAATGATATGTTCAATAATTAAACATATTGAACCATTTATGAACAATTCCTACAGCAATCATATATGCTGTTAAATTTGTATTGTGCACTGTTAACCATTGATTTCGAATTTGTTGTGTGTGACCTTTTGGGTTCCCCTTAAGTTGGACATGAAATGAATCGTAATAATTTAATCGAACATAAATTATCCTCCGATCATATGGTCGTTCAATTTCAATGACCAAGGTTGACATCTAGAAACATGCCAAGGCCCCTAAATGAAAAGGAAAGATATATACCCATTTTGTATGCGATTTATATATGATACGGTCCCTCGCCTCACTGTATCCCCACCGTTTGACCTAGGGTATGGAAAGTGTCTACCCATATAGTCAAAGGTATGGTGTTGATAGTGTCATGAATCGTGCTGACCCAAGAATCTCACATGATTCTTCTGCTGCGGCCACAGTCTCAGGCACTGATCATACATATCAACCCGCGAACTGGAATACTACTCTTATAAGAATATATTATCCGAGAGAGTGGCGATTCTCTATTGTATCTTTACACTTCATGTGTTTCAACAAATGACCCAATCATACCCTTATGACCAGGTCTTTTGAACCGGGGAAGGAGAATGTCAAATTCATTTGATCCACACAAAAGATTGTAAAGACCTCAAGTCTAAGGACTAGTCATACAATCAATACATGAAAGTTCTCACAGACACATGGGATAAACACTCCATGTGAAAACTTTCGGCGGTCAGTTCGATGGACGTGAGCAACTCATGCATCCATGTGATACACCAAGTGGACGGATCTCCGCTAGTAGCCTATGAGATCGGCTACCCCACTTAAGGGTGGATCATATCATCATGCTAGTCTCTCCGCTTTGGGAACGCCCCGATTATTCATAAATCTGGTGCCTTATATAGATTTAAAAAGCCTCAGGTGCCTTATATAGACATCGAATTTCCTAAGTAATTAAGAATAGACAGAAAGATAAAAAGAAACAAGATATCGAGACTAGTCTAGAGAGTTCCCACAGATGAGAGATGTCAAAAAGGATATAGAGAACCCCAGATCCCCAAACCCAGACCCAGGCCCACAAGTAGGCAAATAAAGGTCATAGACAAAAATACATAGTTACCTTACCTAAGCAATCTGATGTGGACATGGCTGTATGCACTGCATTTTTTCATATAAGTCCCGATGATGAGTCTCGTATGCAGACACTACCTCTTAAGTTGCGGAAGTCATGGGAAACGGACGTCGGAAGGATTTAATTCGTTTGCTTAGCCTCGGGTTCGATTGTTGGATCTCTGTTTTAACTGTTAGCCTTGGCCCAAACCCCCGCAAGTCACACACCAAGCCCATACATCACCAAATCACACACCAAGCCCATACATCACCAAACCACACACCAAGCCCACCAAGACACACCAAAGTCACGCCCATAAGCTCACCAAACCCTTCAAGTCACGCCCATGCCTTCCAAAATAACAAAATCACACATTAAACACATGCTAAAATCAAGACAAATCATCTTCCCTAATTAAAATATACAAACCAAATCTCATCAAACACTTTCCTAATTCAATTAAATCACATTCCTAAACTAAATAAAATAAAATCAAATCAAATCAAATCTCATCAAACACTTTCCTAATTCAAGTAAATCATATCCATAATCAAAAGAGAAGAAATCAAATCAAATCCAATTACCTTCCTAATTAAAATATTTTCCTTATCACATACTAATTTAAAAGATATTCCCTTTAATGCACAAATCATTCTCCTTCTCAAACAAGGAAATCCCCTATCCCTTTGAATATAAAAAGAACCCTTCACCAACACATTAAACCCCGGGCTCATTCTCACAAAAACACAAAGAAAATCCCTAGAGAACTCATGCCAAAAGCACTAGAAAATAACCCTCCATTGTCGTGAACCACCTTCTCTAAATTTCACCTCCATTTCCGCAAAACATATCAAGAAAACAGCCCCCATTGCCACAATATACAACAAGAAAACATCCCCCAAATCGCCCACTAAACCACCACAAAACAGTCCACAAATCAGCCCCCAAATACCACAAAAACAGTAGCCTAAACAGCCCTATAATCACGCCAAAAACAGCCCCCTTTCACCATAAAACAGCCCCAAACTGCACCCTTAAACCACAAAAAACTGCACTTTAAAACACCTCAAAAAGTATAAAAAAAACTGCACTTTAAAATACCCTTAAATCACCAAAAAACTGTTGGACAGTTATGGCCCATAGCATCACTATTTGTACAGATCATGGTGTTGTTGTACAAATTAACTATGTGACAAAGGAAATTGCTCTTCTATCATTTGTAATTAGATTACCAAGACGTATAAATGATAGAAGGTCCATATGATTAGTTCTGGATTGATAAGATATGAGACAATATCAATCCACGAAAGTTTAATCATTAAATATCCCTAGTCATAGTATTATCGAGACTGGACATCGATAATGAGTAATACACTAGTTTGCACTTGTGCGCATTGTGGGAGCATAACGACATAGTTCTCATATATTTGGGTATAGGATACTCATGCAAGTGTAGTAGGAGGTTATGTTTTACCGATGGTACGGAAAACAGCTTCGCTCTGGATAGACCCCTCGGAATTCCATTGGTAGTATGACTATGTGTCTATTGAAGTCCAAATCAGGGTAGGTGTATTTGGTCTTAACATGAGACTTGCATCGCTAATACTTGCGACAATCAATACGCTTTGGTTTAGGTCGTCCAGGGCTTTAACAGGTTCTGTGTACGCCTCTTCTGGGTATATTGAGAATCGTAGTGTATTGGGTGAGATTTCGAGATGGAAGTATCACTCCAGTCATAGTGGAGAAGATGATCACGTAGGATACGAAACTCGTTCTCTTATATGATGCAGCTATCAGGATATTATGACTAGGTCATGTTTATCCGATTATAGAGACTAGTTACCAGAGATCCGATATGTGCTTCGTACGGGGCAGACACATTTCCAGCCCCAGACCTTGCACGTGACATCCGATACTGGATCGAAATACGTAATACTACGTATATTAAGCCTGATATAGATCGTATATTCCTGTAAGGATATTCTGGAGAATTGGGTAGGCATGACACTTTGATAGAAGGCAACCTTGTCTTGTAAATCGGTAAAAAATGTAGTATCAGGTACGTACATGTTCAGATTGTCCGACGACCAAATTTACTGCCAACATATCCGAGCCCGAGAGTGTTTGCGGGCGCACTCGCATTGCGAATTAAAGTGCGGCCCACAAGTCACATCATGCGTCAAATCACTAGTCAACTTTAACACCTTTTAGGTGATGGAAGTTGTTAGTTGTTGGAAGAGTGAAAAACACTCAAGTGTGGTGTTGAAAGAAATTTATCATTTCTTTATTATTTGGTATTTGACTTTTGAATTTGTATATTAGATACACAAGACACACAAATCCATCACTCTCTCATTCTCTCCCATTTTCGGCCTAGGGCCAAAATTTTCTTCTTTTGGTTCTCCATTGCTGAGAACAAGATGAAGCTATAGAAAGTTTTGCGGAAATATTTCCAGAGTACTAGCACGCTTTAAGAGTCGTACGAAGGTGATAGGGAAATCCACCCGTGGGCATGGAATGCACACATCAAGCTTGGAGCTTGTAGGACCGAATTTGGAGCAACAAAATCTGCCATTGCCGAGAACCTTGGAGGAACAGTTAGCTTCAATGGGCATAAGAAGATTTTTTGTGTTCATCGCATTGCACAACCGATCAATGTAAGTATTCCGCAACTTCTTTGAGTATTCGCACATGAGTTTTTTTACTTGAAATTGATCATTGGGACCTAATAGAAACCCAACAATTGTATCAGAGCCATTTTGAGCATGAAACTTGATTAGGGTTAAAATTGGGTAAATTGAATTTGAGCATGTTTTAGTGAAATTAATTGTTTGAGCATGCTTGTAAATGAATAACTTGGAGTTATTTGTGATCAATTTTGTGAAAATTGGATTGGATCATTTTTCCCCAAAAATCTAGGCTTGGCCGAGAGATAGCAATGCCCTAATGTCATGGTGTTTTTCGTGTTTTTGATCATTGGATGAGTTGGAAAACATTGGGTAATGTTGATTTAAGATTCAATTGGATTGGATTTACAATTGGACATATAAACCCTAAAAACCGTGACATGTATGCATGAAAATGAGTTGATTTTTTTTATTCGAATATGTTGGACATATGTTGATGATAATGAGCATAATTAATTGTACAAATTTGTGTTTTGGAAATGTCAATTTGGGTAATTAATTATGGCATACACTTTAGGTTATTTAAGTTATGAAATTTGGAATTTGGTAATTTAATTAATTGGGCCTATTTTGGAAATTGGGCTTAAAAGTTGTAATTGGGCTTAATGGGCTTGGTTGTACCAAGTTAGGTTTAGGCTTAATTGGTTGGATCCAATTGGGCCCAAAACCATATCCATAAAGTCCAAATTATGACTTAATGGACCTTTAATAATAATTGGGCCTAATGGGCCTAAATTGATTTCTTGGCAAATAAGGGTGATTCCTTAAATGGGCTTTGGTATTTGGGTTTGACCCATATTGACCAAAAGTCCATGCCTTAGAAATTAATTAAAAGCTCATTGGACTTTAAATTAAATTGACATTGGATGTTAATCGGGCTTTGAGACCCGTAACGATTAGATTTAGAATCTAAGTCGTAAAGGTACATTAATAAAGTGTAATATTTAATTTGGAATTAAATAAATGAATTAGTATTAAATGCAAATTAAATTGGATTTAATGTTGTAGTTTAATTTAATTCGAGAATTCGTACTTTGAGTACTTATTCGTAAAACGAGTTTGACTCGCGTAAAATCAAATCGTTGTTTGAAAATTGGATGGTCATTAATATTCAGATTAATTAATTAGATTAGATTGATTGATAACATGCTTGTGTGAATACATGGTTGCGATGTATGAATAATGTATATCGGATGGATATTAGATGGGTGGGGTAATTTTGGAAATTGTTGTAATAAATTTAGAATTTATTAAATTGGACCTGCGTGTCCAGCCTATTACCTCCTTATTATTAGTATTTCTCTTCTCACCTATTCCCCTCAATGTAAATGAGGTTTCTTTAGAAGTGTTATGTAATTAGGTAAAAGTAATACTTGTGCTAGCGGGAGAGAGGAAATGGAGAGATTTATTCTAGGAACAATGTTTAAATATCCATTCGCATATCATTATTATATTTATTTATATGCGCCTTATTATGTGTTTAGAATGCATGTTTAAGGGTGTATGATGATGAGACCTTAACAAAGATAATAAATTGGTTGCCAATTACGCGAAAAACCCTCAACATCATATTAAGCGTTTTTCCTTCCATTGAGTGATTCTTACTCAAGATCCAAGACTGGCATTGGTTTGTTGGCCAAAGTCAAGACCTTTGTCCGTCGAGGATGTGTTTGAATCATGAAGGCTTTGTTCCATATCGGTGTCTTGTCCAAGTTGTGATTTGTTGGCCAAAGTCAAGATCACTTCTTGTCCATCGACATTGATTACGAAGCTTTCCAAGGTCAATGGGTTCCGCTTAACTGGGATCACTAAGTTTGTTGTGCCAAATCCAAGGCTTAGTTGATTCAGAGGAAAAAGGTTAGGCAATATATTGGATATATTGGCATAAATAAGATATATGTTTCGGACTTGGATGTCCACCTACTGGATTTGGAATTGGATGACATCCAATTGATCTTAGAGATCTACCTAGTTAATTATCATACAATTTGTTGGCCAAAGTCAAGATTGTGTGTTATTTAACGGGATCATAGCCCACTAGGAAACAAGGTTTCCCGAGTACTGAACAGAGGGTTAGAGGCTCGCCGAAAAATAGTGGCAGGCAAGTATTAAATTTGCAATATTCGTTTAGTTACTTACCATACGCGCTCATTACAAATTTTTCGTTGAATAAATTATTTATTAGTTGGACTAATATTTAATGTTGTTTTAATTTAACAGTTGGACTGTATTCAAACAATTTCAATTGATAGTTGATTTTATAATTGGATTATAGTAATCAATATAATTGAATTTTACCTATTAAATTATAGTTGATTATATAGTTAGACTATAGTAATCATTATAATCAATAATACCTAAAATCGTTGATTAAATAGTTGGACTATTAGAATCAAGATAATTGAAAGATTAGTGTTTAAAACATAATCCTGGGTGAAAATGTTATTAAACGACTTTAATTTTCAAAATGGGAATAATGAATCAGGATAGTCCTGAAAACTAAGAAGTTAATTTATTTGATAAAATAACATCTTAGGCCTAAGCCTGGAGTTAAGCAAATAGTAGAGCATGATATTTGGAATATTCATGTAATGATAACTTTAGTGCTTAATCCAATAAGCTTGCCAAATAGACTCCTTAATTTCTTAATCAGAACTAAGGATTAGATCATTATAAGATGATAATGAAATTGAAGGATCTTCATAGATCTATCCTTAGATCTTAGAAGTACTAAATTGAAATAGTAAACTCTTGGAGAGTTAATGGCTATTCTCAAGGAGACAAAACCAAATTTTGCAATAAGGCAATAAGCGCAAGGCGCGTCTTATTTCGACATTCTAAAAGGCCAAGGCTTGGCCAAAGGCTTCTGGGGTGTGAAAAGGGGCAAAGGCAAAATCATTATAATCTTCTGGGAAGACAAATGACATATACCAAGATGTCTGCCAAAGTTGTGGCAAAAGGGGACACGGATGCGTGACTGCCGTATGGACAAGGCAGACATGAAGGAAGAGAAGAGGGGCAAGGCTCCGGCTTCAAATATGTTTATCATAAACATGTTCACTACTAGTATTAAAATTGGATTTTAGATACTGAGTGTGGTACATAAATATGTACTGGTGTGCAGAATCCGCTGACAAGCAGGATACTGACTTCAGTTGAGATTCATCTGTGAATTGGAAACGGGATGAAAGTCGCTGTTTTGACCGTAGAAACCTAAGTTTAGGAACTACCCTTTAGGTGTGTACTTAAATTAGGAAACTGTTAGAATGTAACTAGTTTAACTAGAAACATCATCTCTATATTAGAGTATAATCCGTTGCGGATATACCTTTATATTCTAGAACACTAAAGTGTTTTATTATATAAAGATGATATTGAGATAAACACATTAGATGTGAATAACAGTATTTATATTTTGAATATAAATAAATCTCAAACGTATGACATGACAAACTAATAGCTCAAACTGAATTAATCAGTTGAGACTTATCTGTGGCATTGTTGTCTAGGACACAATTAAACAAGACTCGTATATCCACACTTTCGAAGAGTGGGTACTAGGACAAATTTGATTCTATTCAAATAATATCTACGAATCTAGTTTATTAGGCAAAGTGCCTAAAACACCTTTACTTGGTAAAAGTGCAAGTGCCACCGATCTGTTAGCCCTCGTTCATAGTGACGTAAGTGGGCCCACATCTAGCTATCTAGCTAGGCTAGATGTGGATATGAATATTTCATGACCTTTACGGATGTGGCATCGCGTTATGGTTATGTGTTTCTTTTGAAACCCGAATCGGAAACTTTTGATGAAATCAAAGAGTTTCGACACGAAGTAGACAAACAGATCGGCTAAAGTATAAAACCATCATGGTTAGACCATGATGAAAATATTTAAGCAATAAGTTTCTCAAATACTTGAAAGAGTATAATATTCTTGCATTGAGGACTCCTCCCGGAACACGTCAGTTTGACGGTGTGTCCAAACAGAGAAACCAAATCTTGTTGGACATGATAAGGTTAATCATGAGTCGCTCTGAGCTACCATTTCCTTCAACGGATACGTATTTAACAGTGCAGAACTTATTTTGAATAAGATTCCATAAAATTTGTTTGACAGACTTCATATTAGATATGAACAAGAAAGAAACTGGGTTTCTCATTCCTGAAAATTTGGGAATGCTAGGCATATGTTTGGATGATACCAAACTAGAACCCAAATCGGATAAGTGCCTAAGTTGTTGGTTATCCTAGGGAAACCAAAGTATAGTACTTATACATCTCACAAGAGAACAATGTAATTAGTTCTCACCATGCGGTTTTCCTAAGAGGAATACTTATATGCAGTGGTAAGTGGGAGGAAAGTAAAACTCGATGAAAATCAGAGTAATACTATTCCAGGCACCGATTCCTTAATAGAACACAAATAGTTCATCAGGGATGAAACTATACCAATAATCTTCGAATACACAAGAACCACGTAAGTCGGAGAGAGTCAGAAAACAACATGGGGTATGGGTTTCTGATCTCACCTCATAAAGATGTCAATCTTATTGAGGAATACCAACTGACTACGTACGAGGAAGTGATACAAGGTATCGACTCCCTATTATGGCAAAGTGCCATGAAGTCCGAAATGGATCCTATGTATACCAACTATGTTTGGACAGTGGTTGTTGTACCAAAAGGCATTGTGCCTATTGGTACTACATAAGTCTTCAAGGAAGACATACATGGAAGGCAACATACCAACGTACTAAGCTAGGCTTGTGGCGAAAAGGTATCGTTATCAATATTATGTCGATTACGACGAAACCTTTTACCTGTTGCCACTGTAAATCCATTTGGATAATGCTTGTTGATGCTGCATGCTTCATTCATGAAATATGGCAGCTGAATGCCAAAACCGTTTTCCTTAAATGGAAACCTTTTAGAAGATGTTTACAACATCCTGACTATTTTGTCGTACCAAAACGAGCAAACAAGGTTTGCAAGTTAATTCGATCCATGGATGGATTGAAGCAAGCATAGCGTTCTTGGAATTATCGTTTTGATGTAATCATAATGGTATTGATTTAATTCAAATCAAAAATGATTCTTGTGTATATAAGGAGTAGTGGGAGTGCACTGACAAGATGTCCTAACTAATGATGACATATCATTCTTGGAATGATATTCCATAATAACAATCGGTGAAAGCTTGGCTTTCATGAAAATTCTCCTAGAATTTCTGATGAGTGATAAATGTATCACTATTTCCCACTCATTTAACTTAATATTTTGTATAGTTTCTTGAGTTTTGTGAATATTTTGATGTGTTTTGTGTTATTTTGTAGATAAATAAAGTTTCAGGACATTCTGGAGGTGATTTGGAGCAAAACTGTGAAATTTGGTGAAATTTGGCAAAAAGGGTATTTTGGTAATTTTGGGCGTCCCGACACAAAGGGTATTTTGGTAATTTTGGACATCCCGACACGAAATAAAGTTTCAAGATATTCTGGAGGTGATTTGGAGCAAAACTGTGAAATTTGACGAAAATGGTATTTTGGTAATTTTGGGCGTCCCGACACCGAGGGTATTGGTAATTGCACCACCATGCCACGTGTCAAAAATTCAATGAGCCGTCTTTTTTAGACACACCATGCCACGTGTCGAAAAATTCAGCGATCCAAAAAAAAAAATTAAAATTAAATAATAAAATAATAAAAATCAGAAAAAATATAAAAAATTAGATTTTTTTTGCCTATAAATAGATTTCGAATTTTTAGTTTCAAATGTACCAAATCCTCTGTAAATACTAAATAATAGAGAGTTCTTCATATTTTCTTCATATATTCAGTTTTATTTACGCTTTGTAGTAGTAATTCTATTCAACCATGAGGGAGTAACCTCACCATGCTGAGGTAATAAGGTAATTCTTTTACTTTTGCTTTTTAGATTAATCTCCCTAAAAAATAATATATAAACTATTTAAAATCTGAATTAATAAAGGATACCGCCATTTTCGGACGGTTGGTTATTAAATTTAATCTGGTTAAACCTGACTTAATGAGGATACCGCCATACTGGACGGTTGGTTTAAGTTTATATTTTGTTCCGCCTTATGGCTGGTATATTTGAATTTGACTTAATCAGGATACCGCCATTCTGGACGGTGGTTTAAAATATCACAAGATTATATATTATTTTATTGGGAGATATCTAATAGTAAATAGTAGAAGTTAATTCCTTTTACCTTAGCATTTTATTTATTTTTCCGCATTTACTTTTTAGTTAATTTTATGTCTTTTTACTTGTTATAATTATGTGTTATAACTAAGTTAAATATCTAGGGTTGTGATAAAATCTAATATCACCGATTTAAAAAAGGGTTAGATTATAGTTTTGGTAACTAAAAGAATTATTTGTTGAGTCATAACCTTAATGCCTTTTTATTAACTGATCACTATAAAATTGATTAGATAAAACTTAAAAATAACTAGACATAAGGATTTTAAGTTTAAAGACATTATACTCAACAACCCACGATCTTCTTTAAGGATAGAT
Source organism: Zanthoxylum bungeanum (assembly GCA_019454045.1). NCBI lineage: Eukaryota > Viridiplantae > Streptophyta > Magnoliopsida > Sapindales > Rutaceae > Zanthoxylum > Zanthoxylum bungeanum. The sequence continues at coordinate 26,372 of SKCR01026478.1, forward strand.
AAACCTTTAATAGATTTCCTTACAGGATAGACATATACCTGTCGGGCGGGGGTAATCAATAATTGGAATTCAATCTTAATGAATCTAGGTAATTAATTGACATAGACATATGGTTCAATTTGATTATTCTAGGTATTTGTAAATGACCATCGGAAGAGGCTTTTACATAATTTAGTGTTCCAGATTAATAATTCAATATTTTACCCAACTATGATATAACTACTTCATCGTAAAAGATATTAGAAAGATTCAAACCCAAGATCTTTGAGTCTTTTATTTTCCTTAGTATTTTCTTTTGTCTTTTTATCTTTTTATTTATTTAGCAAATCTACAAATCAAATCATTCAAGCAATCAATTCCCTTCTCCCTCAATTAGATATTTGTAAATAAATAGTATCAACAATTAATAACAATAGTAGGAATTAAGTCCTCGTGGGATCGATATTTTTATACTACTTGAACGATACGTGCGCTTGCGTATACGTGTGTGTTTACACCGGTCAAGTTTTTGGCGCCGTTGCCGGGGACTTATTTTTCTTGAGTTATTAATTTTGAAGCTATCTAATTTACTTGTATCTAATTTTATTTATTATTATCTGTAATTTTTATTTCTTTCTTTTGTTTTCAGGTGATTAAAAAAAATGGACATTTTGAAAAATTCAAGCTTTACTAGAAGAAGATACCACCAAATCCAGGAGCAACAGTCTAGTTTCTGAGGCCTGTTGTTCAGCCTAACAACAATTATCACTGGAAGCCAGAACCAACAACACTACATTTGCTCATCATAATGAAATGGGGAGATGTGTAATATGTGATGGTAACCACCCGAGCGATCAATGTATATACCTTTCAGAGTGGCATAATTTTGGAATCAACCAAGGACGAAGAATCATCACATTTTCCATCTTATCCACCTTCTATCTACGATTTTCATCAACAATCGAAACCATCAGAGGAAGATCAGAGGGTTGACATTTCATAAATTTATTCATGGAACGAAAAGCTCAATTTGATGCACAAATTCAGAGTCAAGCTGCGTCTATACGGATGATGACGGATCAAGTTAGACAATTAACAGATAACATGAATCACATATCTCACGGAGCAAATTCAAATACTATGAAGAAGCCTTCGAATATCCTGAGACTCATCATGACATCAAACAGAGGACGAGGCTGAGCAGTATCAAGAATCAGAGGTATCAGTTCAGGAACCTGCACCAACAAAGTCTCAATTTGATTTTTATTATTCTGACTCTGACGAGGATGAAGCTGAGTTGTTTGTACCAACTGCAACAAGAATTGAGGATGGAATTCTGTATCCTCAAAATGAAGATCTTGGAGATTCCATTGCACAAATGTTTGAAGAAGATCTACCTGAGCCAATCATTTCACCCAAACAGAGGATGAAGACCTACAATCTGACATTCTTTTCATCCTCAGGTTGACAATTTTGAAGCATGTATTTCACAGTGACAGATGAAGAACTGAACGAGGAAATTTTGAAATTCATCTGTGAAGAAAATGTGGAGCAGAAACAGAGCAAATGGAGGAGCAAATTCTGAACTTATCAAAGATCCAGAACATTCAGGAAAAAAACATCGTTGTTTTCGGGAGTACAATTAAAGATATCACACAGAAGTTTGACAGAATGAAACTTCCATTCCAAGTTCAAGCACCATACAAGACCTCCTGATTTTCTTTCTTTCTTTTCAGGAACCACTTGAGCAACAAAGATCAAAGGTGGCACGAGCACTGAATGAGACAAAACTCTTTTTGGCCACTTTACCGTGGGAAGGAGACCTTCAAAAGCAACGCTCATGGAAATGTCTTTAATCGGACATCCAAAACGACGCTGAAACCTCTTTGACAGATAGATTCAATCACGTCTGGCTGAAGACAAAAAATTTAGCGCTAGCTGGGAGGCAACCCATTTAACCAGGTATGATCTTACTCTTATTTACTATTTAAGACATTGGGGACAATGTCTCATTTAGGTTGGGGGGAGGAATAATTAATAGTACTTGTTTGTATTGTGTTTTTTTTTTTTAGTCCAAAATTTTCGAAAAATACAAAAAAAATTAAAAAATTAATAAAAACAAAGGGCATATTAAAGCTAGTTGATGGTTTGGTGTCTTCCTTCACTCACTACCTTTTTATAAGGAAAAGCTGTGGAGGCACCTAGATAATCATTCACTTGTAGCGTGTTGTGACAGACTAGTTTGGAGGACTCGTTGTTTATTCCTGACAACAAGCGATAAGAGCCTAAGGGGCTTGGGTATTTAAGTGAGCCTCGCTCCACCTTCCCTCTGGGGAATCTACAACGGGAAGTCCATTCAACAGTTAGTCACACACCATAAATTCGTTGGCACGTACCATAAGGTATAAAAAAGGTGCGTTCACTTGGTCGCTTGAACCCTTGAGTGGGAGTCCCAGTTGTGAACAATCCTTTGTCAGGGAGAGCCTTTTGAAAAAAAAACATGTAAATTATAGTTTTATGACTAGTAGAAATATGTGGTTGTTATTTGACTAAAAAGATGAAATTGGTAAGAAATAGCTGTGTAAGGAATTTCCACTCCTGAGACGTATTTCAAACCTAATTCAAAACAAGTTAATTTTTGTTTATTATTCACTTTTGAATTATTAAATCTGTAAATTCTCCATAAAACTGACTTAAATGAATCTTCATATACTTAGTTGGTAGATATTATCCAATACATGGTAACATACGACATAGGATAAAATTGAAAAGATTGTAATATTCAGTGTTATAGTTTAATTGGAGAAGCATCTCAAAAAAAAAGTAATGGAATAAAAAAAAATGTCTGAGATCCGAGTTATTAAGTCTGTAAGGGTATTTTAATACCTAATGCCCTAAAACCAACTGGTTTGGGAGTTATTGGCCCAAAGCTCGCTACAATGGATAAAAATGATGAAAAATTTATATATATGTATTATATCTGAAGTCTGAGTAATTAAGTCCCTAGGGGTGTCTTAACACCTGATGCCCTAAAGCCAACTAGTTTGGGAGTCACCGACCTAAAGCTCGCTACATAGATGGAAGATATTGTATATAAATAAAAAATTGAAAAATGAAAAATCAAAGAAAAATCAGAAAAATCAGAAAAATTATTCCATTGCTACAACAAGGTGTGAAATTTGATAGAACTTTAGGTCAAAAAATTACTCTCTCTTTATCAACTGCACTTATGACCGTTGTGGGCAAAAATGAGTTGTTTTAATTTTGTTGGCTGTGTATATGAAGAATGGTAAAAATAATCGGAGAATTTACTTATTTAGTAATTTAGAATGAAACAAAACAACTAATAACTTGGAGTAGAAGTTTCACATGATTAGTCACTAACTTCTTTATTTCTCTTGTCTTTTTGCTTTTGTGTGCATTAGTTTCACTACTTTTTTACTTTTGTAAAATGTTTTGTGGTATCATTGCTGTAAACCCTCACGAGACTACAACTCGTCCACTAGGGACACCTATGGGTTTAAAGGCTTGTTGCATATGCTAAATGCAATCGTGATCCCTACGAAAGTGGCTTAGTTAAATTTTATTATGTATTTTGCTCGAGGACTAGCAAAATGTTAGGTTTGGGGGTGTGATGAGTGATAAATGTATCACTATTTCCCACTCATTTAACTTAATATTTTGTATAGTTCTTGAGTTTTGTGAATTTTTGATGTGTTTTGTGTTATTTTGTAGATAAATAAAGTTTGAGGACATTCTAGAGGTGATTTGGAGCAAAACTATAAAATTTGGTGAAATTTGGCCAAAAGGGTATTTTGGTAATTTTGGGCGTCCCGACACAAAGGGTATTTTGGTAATTTTGGACATCCCGACACCGAAATAAAGTTTCAAGATATTCTGGAGGTGATTTGGAGCAAAACTGTGAAATTTGACGAAAAGGGTATTTTGGTAATTTTGGGCGTCCCGACACCGAGGGTATTTTGGTAATTGCACCACCATGCCACGTGTCAAAAATTCAACGAGCCGTCTTTTTTAGCACACCATGCCACGTGTCGAAAATTCAGCGATCCAAAAAAAAAATAATTAAATAATTAAATAATTAAATAATAAAAATCAGAAAATAATAATAAAAAATTAGATTTTTTTGCCGATAAATAGATTTCGAATTTTTAGTTTCAAATGTACCAAATCCTCTGTAAATACTTAAATAATAGAGAGTTCTTCATATTTTCTTCATATATTCAGTTTTATTTACGCTTTGTAGTAGTAATTATATTCAACCATGAGGGAGTAACCTCACCATGCTGAGGTAATAAGGTAATTCTTTTACTTTTGCTTTTTAGATTAATCTCCCTTAAAAAATAATATATAAACTATTTAAAATCTGAATTAATAAAGGATACCGCCATTTTCGGACGGTTGGTTATTAAATTTAATCTGGTTAAACCTGACTTAATGAGGATACCGCCATACTGGACGGTTGGTTTAAGTTATATTTATGTTCCGCCTTATGGCTGGTATATTTGAATTTGACTTAATCAGGATACCGCCATTCTGGACGGTTGGCTTAAAATATCACAAGATTATATATTATTTTATTGGAGATATCTAAATAGTAAATAGTAGAAGTTAATTCCTATTACCTTAGCATTTTATTTATTTTTCCGCATTTACTTTTTAGTAATTTTTATGTCTTTTTACTTGTTCTAATTATGTGTTATAACTAAGTTAAATATCTAGGGTTGTGATAAAATCTAATATCACCGATTTAAAAAGGGTTAGATTATAGTTTTGGTAACTAAAAGAATTATTTGTTGAGTCATAACCTTAATGCCTTTTTATTAACTGATCACTAATAAAATTGATTAGATAAAACTTAAAATTAACTAGACATAAGGATTTTAAGTTTAAAGACATTATACTCAACAACCCACGATCTTCTTTAAGGATAGATAAACCTTTAATAGATTTCCTTACAGGATAGACATATACCTGTCGGGCGGGGGTAATCAATAATTGGAATTCAATCTTAATGAATCTAGGTAATTTAATTGACATAGACATATGGTTCAATTTGATTATTCTAGGTATTTGTAAATGACCATCGGAAGAGGCTTTTACATAATTTAGTGTTCCAGATTAATAATTCAATATTTTACCCAACTATGATATAACTACTTCATCTATTAAAAGATATTAGAAAGATTCACAACCCAAGATCTTTGAGTCTTTTATTTTCCTTAGTATTTTCTTTTGTCTTTTTATCTTTTTATTTATTTAGCAAATCTACAAATCAAATCATTCAAGCAATCAATTCCCTTCTCCCTCAATTAGATATTTGTAAATAAATAGTATCAACAATTAATAACAATAGTAGGAATTAAGTCCTCGTGGGATCGATATTTTTATACTACTTGAACGATACGTGCGCTTGCGTTATACGTGTGTGTTTACGCCGGTCAAATTCTTGGGAGAAACAACCTTTATTCTAGGAATAAAGATCTACTGGGTTAGCTCAAAAAGTTGTTGGTACTCTCTGAGAAATCGTACATTGAAAAAATGTACGCGACCTGGTGTCTCATACGCTTTGAGCGTATGAAGTCACAATCGGGCCAATCCAAGTGATAGTAATTGGATTGATGTTAAGAACATCCTTGAGTATCTTAGAGGAACTAAGGACGATGTCTTAAACTATGGAGAATGAGAACTTGAAGTGACTAGGTTCACTGTTGCAAGTTTCCAAACCGATAAAACGACTATAAGTCGTAACAACGGTACTATAAAGTTTGAATAATGGAACAGTGAGCTGGAAATCTTCCAAACAAGATACTGTTACCGAATAAACAACAAAATTGGATTATTGCTCCAAGCTGAGGCATCAATAGAAGCCTTCTAGATTGATAATAATCCTAATCAGATTAGGAAAAGTTCTATTAGCAGCTGAGCTAGGCTACAGAACAGGCTAAAGAATTAATGGTCTCATCAACGATCCAGATAGATACTTCAAATATTCATCTGATTTGTTTGGATCATACATCGTGGCGATGTGATGATCGAATAAATCGCATAAGATGATAATCATGCAAATCCGCTGACGAAAGCCTTTCCTCAGCAGAATTTTGAGCGAACTGTACATAGTTCGGGTGTAGGACACTTGAGTGATTGGCTATAGGCCAAGTGGGAGATTGTTGGAAAGTTATGGCCCATAGCATCACTATTTGTACAGATCATGGTGTTGTTGTACAAATTAACTATGTGACAAAGGAAATTACTCTTCTATCATTTGTAATTAGATTACGAAGATGTATAAATGATAGAAGGTCCATATGATTAGTTCCGGATTGATAAGATATGAGACAGTATCAATCCACGAAGGTTTAATCATTAAATATCCCTAGTCGTAGTATTATCGAGACTGGACATTGATAATGCGGAATAGACTAGTGTTGCACTTGTGCGCGTTGTGGGAGCATAATGGCATAATTCTTATATATTTGGGTATAGGATACTCATGCAAGTGTAGTAGGAGGTTGTGTTTTAACGATGGTACGGAAAAAAACTTCGTTTTGGATAGACCCCTCGGAATTCCATTGGTAGTATGACTATGTGTATATGGAAGTCTGAATCAGGGTAGGTGTATTTGGTCTTAACCTGAGAATTGCACCGCTAATACTTGCGACAATCAATACACTGTGGTTTAGGTCGTCCAGGGCTTTAACAGGTTCTGTCTACGCCTCTTATGGGTTTATTGAGAATCGTAGTGTATTGGATGTGATGTCAAGACGGAAGTATCACTTCAGTCATATGGAGATGATGATCACGCAGGGATACAGAACTCGTTCTCTTATATGCTGCAGCTATGGGGATATTATGACTAGGTCATGTTTATCCAATTATAGAGACTACTTACTAGAGATCCGATATGTGCTTCGTACGGTGCAGACACATTTCCAGCCCCAGGCCTTGCACGTGACATCCGATACTGGATCGAAATACGCAATACTACTTATGCTATGCTTGATATAGATCGTATATTTCTGTAAGGATATTTCTGGAGAATTGGGTAGGCATGCCGCTTTGCTAGAAGCCAACCTTGTCTTGTAAATCGTTAAAAATATAGTACTATGTACGTACGTGTTCGGATAGTCCGACGATCGGATTTACTGCCAACATATCCGGGGATCTCATGGGTCGCTTCCCGAAGATTCACCAATGATGTATGACTCGCACTTTATTAATCTGGGATTAATTAGTAAGAGATAGAAAATTAATTTGGGATTAATTACGGAGATATTTTATCTGGGATAAAATATCATTTAAAGAGAGAATACGATTAATTTGGAATTAATCGATAAAATTAATATATTCGATATATTAAACGAAATTGTATTTCGACGTGGAATTAAAATTAGATTTTAATTTGGGCGAACGAGTTGATTTAGAATTAATTCGCTAGCGACGTGAATAGTGATTTTGCTAGGCATAATTATTTAATTACGTCGCAACGGAAAATTCCTTAATTTGGAATTAGCGAACCCGAGCCCGAGAGTGTTTGCGGGTGCACTCACATTGCGAATTAAAGTGCGGCCCACAAGTCACATAATGCGTCAAATCACTAGTCAACTTTAACACCTTTTAGGTAATGTAAGTTGTTAGTTGTTGGAAGAGTACAAAACACTCAAGTGTGGTGTTGAAAAACATTTATCATTTCTTTATTATTTGGTATTTGACTTTTGAATTTGTGTATTAGATACACAAGACACACAACTCCATCACTCTCATTCTCTCCCATTTTCGGCCTAGGGCCAAAATTTTCTTCTTTTGGTTCTCCATTGCCGATAACAAGATGAACTATTGAAAGTTTTGCGGTAAAATTTCCAGAGTGCTAGCACGCTTTAGGAGTCGTACGAAGGTGATAGGGAAACCCACCCGTGGGCATGGAATGCACACATCAAGCTTGGAGCTTGTAGGACCGAATTTGGAGCAACAAAATCTGCCATTGCTGAGAACCTTGGAGGAACAGTGAGCTTCAATGGGCATACGAAGATTTTTTGTGCTTGTCGCATCGCACAACCGATCAATGTAAGTATTCTGCAACTTCTTTGAGTATTCGTACATGAGTTTTATTGCTTGAAATTGATCCTTGGGACCTAATAGAAACCCAACAAAAATTGCACTTTAAAACCACAGTAAAAACATCAAAAATAGCAAAAACAGTAAAAATAGCAAAAACAGTGAAAATAGCAGCCCAAAACAGTGAGGTAGCAAAGGAAAACGTTGAACCGGTGAACCGGAGGAGTTGCGGAGCATTAAACCTTCCGACGGCCGCGTAGCGCACTTCCGATAGACGACTAAAGAGGTTAGACCTGAGGGCACCGCTTTGATTTATTATCCTTTTATTTTCTATTTATTTATTACATTATTTCGCATGAGTATTGTGGATTGGTGCATGATGTGAATTCCGGATGAACGGAATATGTGTTCTCTCTTGTGGTATATCGGATGAAAACTCGGACGTAAATTCTGTAGCCGAATCCGAATGGACGGTAGTGCAGTTTGTACTCGGGATACAATGCCACGTACCACTTGAGAGACACACGTATTTCATTTCATCCAACCTTGTATTCGAGCATGATTTAGTCTAGTAGATTATTTAGCATGATTAGGTTGCTAGTATGTTATCTATTATTTAAGCATGATTTAGTCTAGTACGTTATTTATTTTAAGTATGATTATGTTATTTATTTATGCATGATTTAGTTCTTTAATTTTGCATTAGTAATTTAGTTTACGTTTATGTTGAAGTAATTATTTATTTGTTCTTTGCGTTGGATGATTCAACATGCTCGTTGTGTGATATTACATGCTTGCCGTTATAATGACTTATTTTTAAAGCATGTGAACTTAGTCATAGGATTTATTTTGATGAATGCGGACAAGATCTAAGTTACCTTTGAGCATACATGTTGAGTATATTCGGTTAGTTTATTGCACAAATCATATCATTACAAGTGACATAAGTAAGGGACCATTCCGAACCCAACGGTTTGAGGTCATCCCTTGCGAGGGGTGAGTGCGGCCTTAAATCACATTTTCCCGGTTCACACCGGGTGGCGACTCCATGTTATTTCTCCGGTTTAGTTCCCTCGTGGGCTATTCCGTACTCCCAACTAGGCCGCGAGCCTGGAACATCGTCGCCGATTTTTGTGTCCTATAACGACCCCACGTTATCTAGTCAACAACCGTTTAGTCATATTATATAAGGACGTCGTCCTGACAGAGTCTACCTCATACCTACCTTACATGAGAAATAGACCCTACCAAGACAGAAAGTACCAGAACAAGTATACCTGAAACTCATTGAGACATAAGATATTTGCCCTAACCCTAGCATAATATAGGTGACCGTAAGAAACCCGACTAAAGGTCAGAAATAGAAAAACCTAGGAAGGTAAATTACCCAGAAATAGATTAAGGAAATTTTCAATGATACAAGAAGAGAACCCAGTATAGTCCAAATATCAAGTCAAGTCAACACTAGGCTTACTAGACTAGTAGAAGTCCACAGATTAGACTAAATATAGTAGAACTCACAGATCCGCCCAAGTCAATGTAAATCCGTGAAGTATATAATGATAAACTCGAGAGTTTAGAGACACTAGGGAGTGATAAGAGTATCAGTAAGGACAGTAGATTAGAGTACCAAATGTCGAAATTTATAGCAAGAACAGAGATTGGAGATCTAATAAGTAACCGGAAATATCAGTCACCACTAGTATTTGTAGTACAACTGAGAACTAAAAGTCAAGATATGGAAGTTATAAAGAATGAGCGGAAGATAACAATGAAATTCTGTACATTCAGGTACATAGTTAACAAAGTGAGAAAATGGTAGCATAGAAAATTGATAGTAGTTGTGAGACCCCAAAACAAAGAGTAGTCGATTAGGCTCATGTAGAACGAATGATTACCATTCCTTCCAGAAACCTTGATTCTAGTCAAGCATACAAACACATAATCAGATCATCTCCTAGCCTAAGTGGAAATCAGAATTGCGTACTTATTGATCCTTACGGAATGGATATGCTCAATTCTCAACTTAAAGAAACCTTATAGCATAGCAAGTCTCATAGGAAAGATAACAAATATTATATCTGTAGTCAGAGAAAGAAAATAACGACTTCAGAGGGTTAAGTAACTAAAATTAACAGGAATGAATAAAACAGTACCAGAAAGTTGTTAGGGAGCATGGCACTATGAGGATTTTTCAGAAGATATGGAGTAATCGATTATTGAAAATGATCAGGATTTGGTTTGGAGAAGGTAAGCTAGACAAGTTTTAGCAGTAGTACCCTAGTGTAGGAAAAGACACCAAACATGTATACATGAGAATCCTAGGCTCCTAGACAAATAATATGTGCCACTAGATCACCATAAACAGAAAAATCTCAAGATAAGTTCCCACCCTCCCAACCCTAGTTAAACAACAACAACGAAGATAGACTTCGACGTTCTTATTAAGATATTATCAGAACTAAGAGAATGCGTAGTTGAAAGAGATCGATATAGAAAACCATTAGATATAGTACAAGGTCAGAATAAAAGAATAAATAGTTCTAAGTGAGACCTAGAATAAAAGTTAGCTAGATTAAACGATGAAGAGAGAAAGTTCTAGCTAAACAGTGACGATGATTTAAAAGAATAACGTTACACGTGACTGAAGACATACGAGAGATGACATCCTTCGAATAAGGAAGTAGAGGCATAGGCCAGACAAGTTCCAGAAATGGAACAGAGCAAGAAAAAAGATAAAAAGGTTTAGAAGAAGGATAGTCTATAAGAGATAGTTAAGAGAGAAAGTCATAGACAAGAAGTTATGGAAGGCAAAAGAGATAGCCATAGACATAATCAGAAAAATGCAGAAGTTGGTACCCCTGAAAATAAAAAGACAGAAGCATAGATCATAAGAGTTTAGTTATAGGATTAAGCCAGATATGAGGCAAAGACATAAAGAGAAAAGCTAGTAATAATTTAGATATCAGACAAACAATAACATAGGTGTATAATGATAAGACAGATTTACAATAGTACTAAGTAACAGTCAGTATAACAGATAGTAATCGTGTTTGTACCACTATAGGAATCAAAAGTGTAGAAAAGTACATAGTTTTGGCAAAAATGCACAAGATTAGACTTACGAGGAGTATTACCAGGGGAATTACCTTGAAGAAATGTTCTAAGTATGTGAGCCGTTGATTAACAGTAAGAGTACATGGAAATATTAGTTATGAGTTAAGAAGTCATAAACCCATAAATGGTTATATATTTGAAAACTCGAAGAGAGAAGCTCACAAGTAAATGAAGACTTAATGAGGAGAAAAGAGAAAGATCAAATATTCAGCTAAGATTTGGAGCCAATAAGATATGCAGAAAAATATATCTTATAAAGTCATTAAGTGGTTACGTAATGATAGAAATATTGAGGTTTTAAATCAGAATAGGACTATGATAAGCTGGTCGACAGGTCGTGAATATAGTAAAATTTTGAAATCGATAATATTGGACAATTATGACCCATAGCATCACTATTTTGTAACGGACATTGTGTTCTTGTACAAAATTAACTATGTGACAAAGGAAATTACTCTTTTATCATTTGTAATTAGATTACTTGGATATAGAAATGATAAAAGTCCATATGATTAGTACCAGATTAATAAGATATGAGACAGTATTAATCCATGAATGGTTTAGTCATTAAATATCCATAGTTGTAGTATTATCGATACTGGACATCGATAATGCGGAATATGCTAGTATTACACTTGTGCGCGTTATTGAAGCTTAACGGCATAGTTCTCATATATTTAAGTATTGGATACTTATGCAAGTGTGATAGGAGGTTCTGTTAGCCGTTGGACCGGGAACAGCTTCGCTCTGGATAGACTTCTCGAAATCCCATTAGTAGTATGACTTTGTGTCTATGAGAATCCGAATCAAGGTAGGTGTATTTGGTCTTAACCTGAGACTTGCATCGCTAATACTTGCGACAATCAGTACCCTTTGGTTTTGGTCGTCTGAGGCTTTAACAGGTTCTGTGTACGCCTCTTCTGGGTTTACTGAGAATCATAGTGTATTGGGTGTGATGTCAAGATGGAAGTATCACTTCAGTAATATAGAAATGATGATCACGTAGGGATACAGAACTAGTACTCTCAAATGCTGCAGCTATCGGTATAGTATGACTAGGTCATGATTATCCGATTAAAGAGACTAGTTGCTAGTGATCCGATATATGCTTCGTATGGGGCAGACATAATTCCAGACCCAGGCCTAGCATATGACATCCGATACAAGATTTTAATACGCAATACATAATATACTATGCCTGATATAGATTATATATTCTTTCTTGAATATTTCTGGAGAATTGGGTAGACGCGGTGCTTTGCTAGAAGCCAACCATGTCATGTAAATCGGTAAGAACGTGGTACCGGGTACGCACGTGTTCATATAGTCCGACAACCAGATTTACTGCCAACATATCCATAGATCTCTTGGGTCGCTTCCCAAAGATTCACCAATGACATTTGACTCGAACAGAATTAATCTGGGATTAATTATGTGAGAGAAAATTAATCTGGGATTAATTAAGGCAAGAATTAATTTGGGATTAATTATCAGAGAAAGAATTAATCTTGGATTAATTGCGTCGAGAATTTATCTGGGATTAAATTCATCGAGAGGATAGAACGCGATTAATTTGGAATTAATCAGCAAAATGAATTTAATAGTGAAAGTAGATTTTATTATTTAATTAATTGGGCTAAAATAATATATTAGATATATTATTGAAATTGGATTTCAATGCGAAATTAAAATTGGATTTTAATTCGTGCGAACGAATTAATTTGGAATTAATTTGCGAGCAACTTTCGTAATAATTTTGCGAGGCATTATTATTTAATTAAATTGGATTTAATTATGTCGCAACGGAAAATTCATTTAATCGGATTAAACGAACCTGAGCCCGAAGTGTGTTGAGCAAGCCCACTTGAATTTTAAATTTAAAGTGGGGCCCACCAACTTACATCAAATGTCTACATTAGTGATGGAAGTGGTTAAGGCCATTTAATGCCTTTTTCCCTCCAACACACTTTGACTTTGATTTTGCTTTTTGGAAAAACATATACCAAAATTTTGAAAGACAATTTTGGTAATTGGTTTTGGAAAACAAGAACACAAAACTCTCTCTCCCTATTTCTTCCTCCATTGCCGAACATAATACCCTTTTGAAGGGAAAATTTTCTATCATTTTTTATTCTTGCTAGCACATAAGGAGTGAACTAAAGGTGATAGGGAAACTCACACAAGTGTTGGAAACACTCTACAAAGCTTGGAGCTTCATCTACATCTCTTGAAGTTTTTGAAATCTCAACCGATCAAAGTAAGTAATTTCTGTAACTTGTCTTTGGTTTATTCACACACAAATCATCTTAGTGATCTTGTGGCATGTGTAGGACAATAACAATGGTATTAGAGCCATCCTAAGTTTGATTTGAATTCTAGGGTTTATGGACTTTAATTTGGGGATTTTGTGTTTGGAGCATGATTTGTCTAAATTGATTGTTGGGTTATGTTTGAATGATGATGCATTGGATTTGCGCATCTTTGGAATTGAGATAAATTGATTAGATCAAAAATCCATAATTCCTACCACATGGCCGAATACTACCATGGAGAAGCTCATGGTGATTTTTTGAAAATTAGATAATTGGATGTGTTGTTGGCATGAAATGTATGTTAGATGTTGATTTAATTGGATTGAAATCAAATTGCATGATAATTTCCTTGCCAAAACCATGAGCTTAAGCATGTTTAATGGATTGATTTTTCTTCAATTTGTGTTGGACATGAATTGGAATTAATGAGCAGGATTAATTGATTTAATTAGTGTTTTGGAAACATTAGATTAATTGATTAATTATGTTGATTACACTTGAATTGGATTAATATATAATTTGGAATAATGTATTAATTTAATTGTTATATTTGGGCTTAATGGTCTTGGTTGGGCCAAGTATGGTTTTGGACAATTGGGTTGGATCTAAATGGGCCTAAAACCATTTCCATAAAGTCCAAATATGACAATTGGGCCTTTAAAAATTTAATTGGGCCTAATGGGCCTAAATTTATTTTTTGGCATAGGGTGATTCCTATTTGGGCCTTGGCATTTTGGGTTTGATCCATATTGGCCAAATCCCACGCCTAAGGAATTAATTGAAAGCCAATTGGACTTTAATTGAATAGTATTGGATACTAATTGGGCCTTTGAGACCCATTTAGATTAGATTTAGAATCTAACTCTAAAAGGAATATAAATAAGTGTAATTATTTAATTTGGAATTAAATTAGAATTAGTATTGGATACAAATTAAATTGGATTTAAAATTGTAGTTCGATATAATTCAAGAATACTTTGAGTATTTATTCTTAAACGAGTTGGACTCGTGCAAATCAAATCGTTGTTTGAACATTGGATGGTCATTAATTCAAAGATTAATTAATTGGATTAGATTGATTGAATAACATGCTTTGTGTGAATACTTGGATGTATTTGTATGAATAATGAATATCATATGGATATTAGAAGGGTGAGGGCAATTTTGGAAATTGTTGTAATAAATTTAGAATTTATTAAATTGGACCTGCGTGTCCAGCCTATTATCTCTATTCTCTTTGTATTTATCGTCTCACCAATTCCCCTCAATGTAAATGAGGTTTCTTTATAGTATTATATAATTAGGTAGAAGTTAGAATAGTGTTAGCGGGAGAGTGGAAATGGAGAGATTTGTTATAGGAAAAATTTGTTATATATCCATCCGTATATCATTATTAATTTATTTCGCGCCTTATTATGATTTTAGAATGCATGCTTAAGGGTGTATGATGAGACCTAATCAAAGATAATAAATTGGTTGCCAATTTACGCAAAAAAAAAAACCCTCATTCAAATATTAAGCGTTTTCCTTCTATTGAGTGGTTCTCTCTCAATATCCAAGATTGGCATTGGTTTATTGGCCAAAGTCAAGATCGATGTCCATCGCGGATGTGTTTGAAGCACGAAAGCTTTTTTCTATATCGCATCTCTTGGGCGGTTGTGACTTGTTGGCCAAAGTCAAGGTCACTTCTAGTTCATCGACATGGATTACGAAGCTTTCCCAATGTCAATGGGTCACGCTTAACTGGAATCATTAAGTTTGTTGAGCCAAAGCCAAAGCTTAGTTGATTCAGAGGAAAATGTTAGGAAATATATATTGGATATATATCTCGGACTTGGAGGTCCACCTACCAGATCTAGGAATTGGATGAGATCCAATTGATCTAAGAGATCTACCTAGTTAAGTTTTATACAACTTGTTGGCCAAAGTCAAGGTTGTGTGTTATTTAACGGAATCCTAACCCACTAGGAAACTAGGTTTCCCGAGTACTCCACAGAGGGTTAGAGGCTCGCCGAAAAATAGTGGGAGGCCAGTATTAAATTTGCTCTTTCGTTTAATACTTGGTCAAACACGCTCTTTTATTTTATTTATCATCGTTATAAATATTTATTAGTTGGACTAATATTTAATATTGCTTTTTTGAAAAGATAGACTGTACAAGCCACTACTCCACTTGTAGTTGGTTATATAGTTGGACTATAGTAACCATTATATTTTGAGAGTACCTGATATCGTTGATTGAATAGTTGGACTATTGCAATCGAGATGGCTGAATGTTGGGGCGGGTTCATCGTCATGGGCGATAATGTCCTTAACGGCTCCAATTTTCCAGATAGTCCTGGGAGCCGGGAAGTTACTCTATGTTATAGAGAAACCTCTCGGGCCTGAGCCCGGAGTTGATCAAATAGTATAGTATAAGCTTTGGAAGACTCATCGTGATGATAACTTTAGTGCTCAATATGTCATGCTTGCCGCAATGACTCCTCAGTTTCGTCGACAGAACAAATGATTGGATCCTTATAGTAAAATGTTGAAATTGAAGGATCTTCACAGATCTAATTTTAGATCTCAGAAGAACGAATTCCAAAAGAAGCTCTTTCGCTCGCGTATGTCAGAGGGTACGTATGTCGAGCAATATGTGTCACAGATAATTACTGACATCGAACATCTAGGTTAGCTGGGCATTACCTACGAGGCCGAGACTTCCATAGATTTGATCTCACAGTCTCTGCCCGAATGTTGGGGCGGGTTCATCATGAGCCATGAGAAAACTCTTGGAGAGTTAATGGCTATGCTCAAGTAGGCAGAGCCAGAGCTTCCAAAGGGGCAAGAAGCGCGAGACTCATCTTACTTAGACATCCCAGAAGGCCAAGGCTTGGCCGAAGGCTTATGGGTGTAAAGAAAAAGGGCAAAGGCAAAATCATCACAGTCTTCTGGGAAGACAAAGGAGATATCCCAAGATGTCTGCCTAAATTGTGGCAAACGGGGTTACTAGAAGCGTTACTTCCGTATGGACAAGGTAGACATGAAGGAAGTGAAGGTGGGCAAGGCTCCAAAAAAATAATCAGATCATCTCTGAGCCTAAGTGGAAAGCAGAATTGCGTATATATTGATCATTACGGAATGGATATGCTCACTTCCCAACTTAAAGCGTAGTGAAAAGAAAAAGCTAGTAAAGGAAAGTAGTCAACAGATAGATAAATCACGAGATGGCTAGAACAACCAAATTGATAAGTTTAATAAACATAGATAAGAAGCATTAGATAGACTGGTTTGAAGCCATAATCAGTTAAGCTAAGAAGCTCTTAAAGAAGTAAAGGACTTAGATGTACAAAGGAAACATGGGAAATGACTTTTCGGATTAAAATGAATAACTTATAAGAGTCTCAAGTGATCAAGAAGAAAATATTATCCAAAGAGTACCACTTGAAACAAAGATTTAGTAGGAGATGTCATAAGTAATCAAATCAGATAGAGGTTTCAAGGAAGTAAAGTAATAAGGAGTTTAAGAAAATGAGACACGAAAGAAACCTTATAGCATAACAAGTCTCCTAGGAACGATATCAAAGAGTATATTAGTAGTCAGAGAAAGAAAATAACGACTTCAGAGGGTTAAGTAACAAAAATTAACAGGAATGAGTAAAACAGTACCAGAAAGTTGTTAGGGAGCATGGCTCTTGGAGGATTTTTGCAGAAGATCAGGAGTGATCATTTATTGAAAATGATCAGGAGTTAGATTGGAGAAGTTAAGCCAGACAAGTTTTAGCAGTAGTACCCTAGTGTAGGAAAAGACACCAAACATGTATACATGAGAATCCTAGGCTCATAGACAAAGAATATGTGCCACTAGATCACCATAAACATAAAAGTCTCAAGATAAGTTCCTACCCTCCCAACCCTCATTAAACAACAACAACGATTCGACGTTCATATTAAGATATTCTCAGAACCAAGAGAATGCGTAGTTGAAAGAGATCAAAACAGAAAACCTTTAAATATAGTACAAGGTCAGAATAAAAGAAGAAATAGTTCTAAGTGAGAGTCCTAGAATAAAAGTTAACTAGATGAAACGATGAAGAGAGAAAGTACTAGCTAAACAGTGACGATGATGTAAAAGAATAACGTTAAATATGACTGAAGACAAAAGAGAGATGGCATCCTTCGAATAAGGAAGCAGAGGCATAGGCCAGACAAGTTCCAGAAATGGAACAGAGCAAGAAAAAAGATAAAAAGGTTTAGAAGAAAGATAGTCTATAAGAGATAGTTAAGAGAGAAAGTCCTAGACAAGAAGTTATGGAAGGCAAAAGAGATAGCCATAGACATAATCAGAGAATTGCAGAAGCTGGTACCCCTGAAAAATAAAAAGATAGAATCGTAGATCAAAGGAGTTTAGTTATAGGATTAAGCTAGATAGGGGCAAAGACATCAAGAGAAAAGCTAGTAATAATTTAGATATCAGACAAACAATAAAAGAGGTGTATAATGATAAGACAAATTACAATAGTACTAAGGAATAGTCAGTATAATAGATAGTAACCGTGCTTGTACCACTATAGGAATCAAAAGTGCAGAAAAGTACACAGTTCTAGCAAAAATGCACAAGATTAGACTTACGAGGAGTATTACTTGGGGAATTACCTTGAAGAAATGTTCTAAGTATGAGAGCCGTTGATTAACAGTAAGAGTACATGGAAATATTAGTTATGAGTTAAGAAGTCATAAACCCATAAATGGTTATATATTTGAAAACTCGAAGAGAGAAGCTCACAAGTAAATGAGGACTTAATGAGGAAAAAAGAGAAAAATCAAATATTCAGCTGAGATTTGGAGCCAAAAAGATGTGCAGAAAAATATATCTTATAATGTTATTAAGTGGTTACGTAATGAAGGAAATATTGGGGTTTTAAATCAGAATAGAACTATGATAAGCTGGTCGACAGGTCATGAACATAGTAAAATTTTGAAATCGATAATGTTGGATAATTATTACCCATAGCTCCACTATTTTGTAAAGGACATGGTGTTCTTGTACAAAATTACCTATGTGACAAATGAAATTGCTTTTTTATCATTTGTAATTGGATTACTTGGATATATAAATGTTAAAAGTCCATATGATTAGTACCAGAATTAATAAGATATGAGACAATATTAATCCACGAAAGGTTTAGTCATTAAATATCCCTAGTCGTAGTATTATCGAGACTGGACATCGATAATGTGGAATAGGCTAGTATTACACTTGTGCGCGTTATGGAACCTTAACGATAGAGTTCTCATTTATTTAAGTATTGGATACTTATGCAAGTGTGATAGGAGGTTATGTTAGCCGTTGGACCGGGAACAGCTTCGCTCTGGATAGACCCCTCAGAATCCCATTTGTAGTATGACTATGTGTCTATGGGAATCCGAATCAAGGTAGGTGTATTTGGTCTTAACCTGAGACTTGAATCGCTAATACTTGCGACAATCAGTACGCCTTTGTTTTGTTCGTCCAGGGCTTTAACAGGTTTTTTGTACGCCTCTTCTGGGTTTACTGAGAGTCGTAGTGTATTGGGTGTGATGTCAAGATGGAAGTATCACTTTAGTCATATAGAAA
The DNA here is from genome assembly GCA_019454045.1 of Zanthoxylum bungeanum. Taxonomy (NCBI): domain Eukaryota; kingdom Viridiplantae; phylum Streptophyta; class Magnoliopsida; order Sapindales; family Rutaceae; genus Zanthoxylum; species Zanthoxylum bungeanum. The sequence continues at coordinate 45,452 of SKCR01026478.1, forward strand.
TGATGATCACGCAGGGATACATAACTAGTACTCTCAAATGCTGCAGCTATCGGGATAGTATGACTAGGTCATGATTATCCGATTAAAGAGACTAGTTGCTAGTGATCCGATATATGCTTCGTACGGGGCATACATAATTCCAACACCAGATCGAGCATGTGACATCCGATAATGGATCGTAATACGCAATACATAGTATACTATGCATGATATAGATTATATATTCTTTCTTGAATATTTCTGGAGAATTAGGTAGGCACGATGCTTTACTAGAAGCCAACCATGTCTTGTAAATTGGTAAGAACGTGGTACCGGGTACGTACGTGTTCGGATAGTCCGACAACCGGATTTACTGCCAACATATCAAGAGATCTCTTGAGCCGCTTCCTAAAGATTCACCAATGACATTTGACTTGAACAGAATAATCTATGATTAATTATGAGAGAGACAATTAATCTGGGATTAATTAAGGTAAGAATTAATCTGGGATTAATTAAGGTAAGAATTAATCTGGGATTAATTATCAGAGAAAGAATTAATCTGGGATTAACTACGTCGAGAATTTATCTGGGATTAAATTCGTCGAGAGGACAGAACGCGATTAATTTGGAATTTATCGGCAAAATGAATTTAATAGTGAAATTAGATTTTATTGTTTAATTAATTGGGCTAAAATAATATATTAGATATATTAATTGAATTGGATTTTAATTCATGTGAACGAATTAATTTGCGAGCGACTTTCATAATAATTTTGCGAGGCATTATTATTTAATTAAATTGGATTTAATTACGTCGCAATGGAAAAATCGTTTAATCGGATTAAACGAACCCGAGCCCAAAGTGTGTTGAGCAAGCCCACTTGAATTTTGAATTTAAAATGGGGCCCACCAACTTGCATCAAATGTCTACATGAGTGATGGAAGTGGTGGAGGCCATTTAATGCCTTTTTCGCTCCAACACACTTTGACTTTTGCTTTTTGGAAAAGCATATACCAAAATTTTGAAAGAGAATTTTGGTAATTGGTTTTGGAAAACCAAAACACAAAACTCTCTCTCCCTATTTCTTCCTCCATTGCCGAACATAATACCATTTGGAAGGGAAAATTTTCTTTCATTTTTTGTTCTTGCTAGCGCATAAGGAGTCAACTAAAGGTGATAGGGAAACTCACCCAAGTGTTGGAAACACTCTACAAAGCTTGGAGCTTCATCTACATCTCTTGAAATTTTTGAAATCTCACCCGATCAAAGTAAGTAATTTCCGCAACTTGTCTTTGATTTATTCACACACAAATCATCTTAGTGATCTTCTGGCATGTGTAGGACACTAACAATGGTATCAAAGCCATCCTAAGTTTGATTTGAATTCTAGGATTTATGGACTTTAATTTGGGGATTTTGTGTTTGGAGCATGATTTGTCTAAATTGATTATTGGGTTATGTTTGTATGATGATTAATTGGATTTGTGCATCTTTGGAATTGAGATAAATTGATTAGATCAAAAATCCCGAATTCCTACCACTTGGCCGAATACTACCCTAGAGAAGCTCATGGTGATTTTTTGAAAATTAGACAATTGGATGTGTTGTTGGCATGAAATGTATGTTAGATGTTGATTTAATTGGATTGAAATCAAATTGCATGATAATTTCCTTGCCAAAACTGTGAGCCTAAGCATGTTTAATGTATTGATTTTGCTTCAATTTGTGTTGGACATGAATTGGAATTAATGAGCATGATTAATTTATTTAATTAGTGTTTTGGAAACATTAGATTAGGTGATTAATTATGTTAATTACACTTGAATTGGATTAATATGTAATTTTGAATAATGTATTAATTTAATTATTGTATTTGGGCTTAATGGGATTGGTTGGGCCAAGTATAGTTTTTGAAAATTGGGTTGGATCCAATTGGGCCTAAAACCATTTCCATAAAGTCCAAATATGACAATTGGGCCTTTAAAAATTTAATTGGGCCTAATGGGCCTAAATTGATTTTTTGGCATAGGGTGATTCCTATTTGGGCCTTGGCATTTTGGGTTTGATCCATATTGGCCAATGCCCACGCCTAATGAATTAATTCAAAGCCCTTTGGACTTTAATTGAATAGTATTGGACACTAATTGGGCCTTTGAGACCCATTTAGATTAGATTTAGAATCTAAGTCAAAAAAGCACATAAATAAGTGTAATTATTTAATTTGGAATTAAATTAGAATTAGTATTGAATACAAATTAAATTGGATTTAAAATTGTAGTTCGATATAATTCAAGAATACGTACTTTGAGTAATTATTCTTAAACGAGTTGGACTCGCGCAAATCAAATCGTTGTTTGAACATTGGATGGTCATTAATTCAAAGATTAATTAATTGTATTAGACTGATTGAATAACATGCTTTGTGTGAATACTTAGATGTATTTGTTTGAATAATGTATATCAGATGGATATTAGAAGGGTGAGGGCAATTTTGGAAATTGTTGTAATAAATTTAGAATCTATTAAATTGGACCTGCGTGTCCAGCCTATTATCTCTATTCTCTTTGTATTTCTCTTCTCACCAATTCCTCCCAATGTAAATGAGGTTTCTTTATAGTATTATGTAATTGGGTAGAAGTTAGAATAATGCTAGAGGGAGAGTGGAAAATGAGAGATTTGTTCTAGGAAAAAATTGTTATATATCCATCGTATATCATTATTAATTTATTTCGCGCCTTATTATGCTTTTAGAATGCATGAGTAAAGATCAATGTCCATCGCGGATGTGTTTGAACCATGAAAGCTTTGTTGTATATCGCATGTCTTGGGAGGTTGTGACTTGTTGGCCAAAGTCAAGGTAACTTCTAGTTCATCGACGTGGATTACGAAGCTTTCCCACTGGCAATGGGTCGCGCTTAACTGGAATCATTAAGTTTGTTGAGCCAAAGCCAAGGCTTAGTTGATTCAGAGGAAAATGTTAGGAAATATATATTGGATATATATCTCGGACTTGAAGGTCCACCTACCGGATCTAGGAATTAGATGTGATCTAATTGATCTAAGAGATCTACTTAGTTAAGTTTCATACAGCTTGTTGGCCAAAGTTAATGTTGTGTGTTATTTAACGGGATCCTAGCCCACTAGGAAACTAGGTTTCCCGAGTACTCCATAGAGGGTTAGAGACTCGCCGAAAAATAGTGGGAGACCAGTATTAAATTTGCAGGTTCATTTAATAATTGTTCAAACACGCTCTTTTAATTTATTTATCATCGTTATAAATATATATTAGTTGGACTAATATTTAATATTGCTTTCTTTGAACAGTTAGACTGTACAGAACACTACTCCACTTGCAATTGGTTATATAGTTGGACTATAGTAACCATTACATTTTGAGAGTACCCGATATCATTGATTGAATAGTTGGACTATTCTAATCGAGATGGCTGGAAATATTAGCGTTAGGGACATCGTCATGAGATATAATGTCTTTAACGGCGCCAAATTTTCTAGATGGGTGATGAATCTCAGGATAGTACTGAGAGCTGGGAAGTTACTCTCTATGTTGTAGAGAAACCTCTCGGCCTGAGCCCGTAGTTGAGCAAATAGTAGAGCATGAGCTTTGAAAGACTCATCGTGATGATAACTTTAGTGCTCAATCCGTCATGCTTGCCGCATTGACTCCTCAGTTTCGTCGTCAGAACAAGGGATTGGATCCTTATAGTACGATGTTGAAATTGAAGGATCTTCACAGATCTAATCTTATATCTCAGAAACACGAATTGCACAAGAAGCTCTTTCACTCACGTATTGTTGGTTTCTATAATATGTCCCAAACAAAGATTAAGCATATGAAATACTATAAATGAATATATATAAAAACTTGAAGCATGGCGGAATCATACTTACAAAGCTATGTGATGAGAAGATGATCAAATGGTGGAAGCTCCAAGTGTTGGAAGATTCGGCCAAGAGGAGGAAGAAGACTTGAAGCTCCAAGCTTTTGTATTCCAAGCTCTTTGATGGTTTCCCTATCACCTCCTTTGATCCCTTGCTTGTGCTAGCAAAAATGGAGAATAGAAGATCAAATCTTCCTTTGCCCTTCCATGGAGTTCACGGCAATGTGAAGAAATTTGAGAGAGAAAAAGTTTTGTGTAATTAATTTTGTTTTACCTAAAATCAATTTATATTTATGTCATAAAATTTATTAAATAATAATAAACTTATGACACAAACCATGCAATGGCTTAGAGTGTCAAACACTCAAACTCCATGCAAAACCATTGAGTGTAATGCACACTATCACCATGCAATGCCTTTGAGTGTAATGCACACTATCACCATGCAATGCCTTATCATAAATAATGCATATAATGACAAGTGTCATGTGGGCCCCACACGTTTCCAAATGAAGTGGGCCCACGTGCACTCACGCGTTCGGGTTCGATATTTCCGAAATACCGAGCTTACGTCGCGACGTTAATTAAACCGAATTTAAATAAATAATTGCGCCTGGCGAAATTATTATTTACGTCGCTAACGAATTAATTCTAAATTAACTCGTATGCCCGAATTAAAATCTAATTTTAATTTCGCGTCGAAATCGAATTTCGATTATTATATCGAATACAATAATTTTATCGATTAATTCCAAAAAATCATTCTCTCTCTAAATTAGGCACTTTATCCAAGATAAAGTTTCTCCGCAATTAATCCAAGATTAATTAAGTCCGAATCAAATATCATAGGTGAATCTTCAGGAAGCGACCCAAGAGATCTCCGGATATTTTGGCAGTAAATACGGTCGTCGGATAATCCGAACACGTACGTACCTCGTACTACGTCTTTACCGATTCACAAGACACGGTTGGCTTCTAGCAAAGCGCCATGCCTACCCAATTCTCCAGAAATATTCTTATAGGAATATAAGATCTATATCAAGCGTAGTATACCGTAGTATTGCGTACATCGATCCAGTATCAGATGATCACATGTTAGGCCTGGGGCTGGAGATGTGTCTGCCCCGTACGAAACATATATCGGACATCAAGCAACTAGTCTCTTTAAATCGGACAATCCTGACCTGGTCATATTGTCCCGACGGTTGCAAACTTTTATAGAGTACTAGTTCTGTGTCCTGCGTGATCATCACCTCCATATGTCTGAAGTGATACTTCCATCTCGACATCACATCCAGTACACTACGATTCTCGATAACCCAGAAGAGGTGTACACAGAACCGGTTAAGGTCCCCAACCACCAAAACCAAAGTTTACCGATTGTCGCAAGTACTAGCGATGTAAGTCTCAGGTTAAGACCATATACCCTACCCTGATGCGGCCTCCCATAGACACGCAGACATACTACCAATGGGATTCCGCGGGGTCTATCCAGAGCGAAGCTGTTTTCCGTACCATCGGTAAAACACAACCTCCTATCGCACTTGCATAAGTATCCAATACTTAATATATGAGAACTATGCCGTTGTGCCCTCACAACGTGCACAAGCGCAATACTAGTCTATTCCGCATTATCGATGTCCGATCTCGATAATACTCCGACTAGGGATATTTAATGATTAAACCTTTATGGATTGATACTGTCTCATATCATCTCAATCCGGTACTAATCATATGGACTTTCGCCATTTATATATCAAAGTAAATAACATTACAAAACGGCAAAAGGCAATTTCATTATCACATAGTTAATTTTGTACAATAATACAATATCATTTACAAACAGTGACGATATGGGACATAATGTCTAACACGTATGTCAGAGGGTACGTATGTCGAGCACTATATGTCGTAGATGATTGCTAACATCGAACAACTAGGTTAGCTAGGAATTACCTACGAGGCCGAGAATTCCATAGATTTGATCTTACAGTCTCTGTCCGAATGCTGGTGCGGGTTTATCATGAACCAAGAGAAAACTCTTTGAGTATGCTCAAGGAGGCAGAGCCAGAGCTTCCAAAAGGGTAAGAAGTGCAAGGTGCATCTTACTTAAACATCCCAGAAGGCCAAGGCTTGGCCGAAGGCTTTTGGGGTGTGAAGAAAAAGGGCAATTGCTAAATCGTCACAGTCTTCTGGGAAGACAAAAGACATATCCCAAGATGTCTGCCTAAACTATGGCAAACGGGGTCACTGGAAGCGTGACTGTCGTATGGACAAGGCAGACATGAAGGAAGTAAAGGTGGGCAAGGATCCAAGTTTAGGTAAGTTTGTTATTGTAATAAACGTGTCCATTACTGGTTTTAAAAATTAGATTTTTGATACTGGATGTGGTACATACATATGTGCTGATGTGCGGGATCTGCTGATTAGGAGGAGACTAGCTTCAGATGAGATCGACCTGTGAGTCAGAAACGCGATGAGAGTCGCTGTTTTGGCTGTGGGAACCTAAGTTTTGGAAATGCCCTTTGGGCATGTACTTAATTAGGAAACTGTTAAAATGTACCTAGTTTGACTAGAAACATTATCTTTATATCTAGTTTAACCCGTTGCGGGTAAACCTTTATGTTCCAGAACACTGGGTGTTTTTTTCATAAAGATGATATTGAGATATACACATTAGATGTGAATAACAATATTTATATTTCAAATATAAATGATTCTGAAACATATAACATGACAAACAAAAAGCTCAAACTGAGTAATTCAGATGAGACTTATTTGTGGTATTGTTGTGTGGGACACATTAACAAGACTCGTATATCCACTCTTTTGAAGAATGGATACTATGGACAGATTTGATCATAAATCATATGAAGTCTACGAATCTTATTTATTAGGCAAAGTGCCTAAAGCGACTTTTAGCGGTAAAGGTACACGTGCCACCGAGCTGTTAGCCCTCGTTCATGGTGACATATACATTCCCATATCTAACTAGTCTATAGATGGATATGAATTCTTCATAAAATTTACGGATGTTGCATCGCGTTATGGTTATGTGTTTCTTATGAAACACAAATCTGAAACTTTTGATAAATTCAAAGAGTTTCGACACGAAGTAGAAAAACAGACCGGTAAAAGTATTAAAACATCACGGTTTGACCATGGTGGAAAAAACTTAAGCAATAAGTTTCTCGATTACTTGAAAGAGTATGGTATTCTTTCATAGTGGACTCCTCACGGAACACCTCAATTGAGTGGTGTGTCCGAACGGAGAAACTAGACTTTGTTGGATATGGTTAGGTTAATAATGAGTCACACTGAGCTACCAATTTCATTCACGGGATACACATTAAACAGTGTAATACTTATTTGGAATAAAGTTCAGTCAAAGTCCGTTGGACGGACTCCATATGAAATATGGACATGAAAGAAACTGGGTTTCTCATTCCTGAAGATTTGGGGATGCTGGGCATATAATTAAAAGTTTGGATGGTACAAAACTAGAACCCAAATCAGATAAGTGCCTATTTATAATTGGTTATCCTAGGGAAACCAGTGAATATTACTTATATAACCCACAAGAGAACAAGGTATTTATTGTTCTCCATGTGGTTTTCCTCCAAAAGGAATTCCTATATGCAGTGGTAAGTGGTAGGAAAGTAAAACTCGATGAAAATCAGAGTGATACTATTAATGGCACAAAATTCCTTATGGAACACGAACAGTTCATCAGGGATGAGACTGTTCCACAATCTTCAAATACAGAAGAACCGCGTAGGTCGGAGAGAGTCAGGAAACAACCTGAGAGGTATGGGTTTCTGATCTCACCTCATGTGGATGTTAATCTTATTGAGGATAATAAACCGACTACGTATGAGGAAGTGATACAAGGTATCAACTCCGCTTTATGGCAAGAGGCCTTGAAGTCCGAAATGGATTCCATGTATAATAACCATGTTTGGACACTGGTTGATGTACCAAAAGGAATTGTGCCTATTGGTAGCAGATGGGTCTTCATGGTGAAGACACACATGGATGGCAATATATAAACGTACAAAGCTAGCCTTGTAGCTAAGGGGTATTGTCATCAACATGGTGTTGATTAAGACGAAACATTTTACCTGTTGCCATGATTAAATCCATTCGGATAATGCTTGATGTAGATGCATATCTCGATTATGAAATATGGTAGACGGTAGTCAAAACTGTTTTCCCTAACGGAAAACTTTTGGAGGAGGTTTTATACAACCGCCTGACGGTTTTATCATACCAAAACATGCAAATATGGTTTGCAAGTTAATTCGATCCATTTATGGATTGAAGCAAGCATTGTGTTCTTGGACCCAATGTTTTGATCAGATCATATTACAATATGGTTTCATTCAAAACGAAGATAATTCTTGTGTATATAAGAAGGTTAGTGGGAGAGCACTGACATTGGATGTCCTTGTTAGACAATTATGACCCATAGCGTCACTATTTGTAAAAGACATTGTGGTTTTTTTACAAATTAATTATGTAGCAATGAAATTGCATTTTATCATTTTGTAATTCGATTACTTGAATATATAAATGATAAAAGTCCCTATGATTAGTTCCAGATTATAAGATATGAGACAGTATCAATCCATAAAGGTTTAATCATTAAATATCCCTAGTCGTAGTATTATCGAGACTGGACCCCGATAATGCAGAATAGACTAGTATCACACTTGTGCGTGTTATGGAAGCGTAACGGCATAGTTCTCATATATTTAAGTATTGGATACTTATGCAAGTGTGATAGGAGGTTGTGTTTACCGATGGTACGGAAACAGCTTCGCTCTGGATAGACCCCGATGAATCCCATTGGTAGTATGAATATGTGTCTATGGGAATCTGCATCAGGGTAGATGTATTTGGTCTTAACCTGAGACTTACATCGCTAGTACTTGCGACAATCAATAAGCTTTGGTTTTGGTCGTCCAGGACTTTAACAGGTTCTGTGTACGCCTCTTCTGGGTTTATTGAGAATCGTAGTGTATTGGATGTGTGTCAAGATGGAAGTATCACTTCAGTCATATGAAGATGATGATCACGCATGGATACATAACTTTTACTCTAAATTGTTGCAATCATCCGGATAATATGACAAGGTCATGATTATCTGATTAAAGAGACTGGTTGCTTGTAATCCGATATATACTTCGTACGGGGGCAGACACTATTCCAGCCCCAGGCCTTGCATGTGACATCCGATACTGGATCGCAATACGCAATACTACGTATACTACGCCTGATATAGATTATATATTCCATTAAGAATATTTCTGGAGAATTGGGTAGGCATGATGCTTTGCTAGAAGCCAACCATGTCTCGTAAATCGGTAAAAATGTAGTACGAGGTACGTACGTGTTCGGATAGTCCGATGACCAGATTTACTACCAACATATCCAAGGATCTCTTGGGTCGCTTCCCGAAGATTCACCGATGACGTATGATTCGAGCATAATTAATCTGGGATTAATTACGGAGAGATTTTATCTAGGATAAAATACTATTAGAAGATAGAGAACGATTAATTTGGAATTAATCGATAAAATAATTTATTCGATGTATTAAACGAAATTAGATTTCGACGCTGAATTAAAATGAAATTTTAATTCGGGCAAACGAATTAATTTAGAATTAATTCGCTAGCCACGTGAATAGTAATTTTACTTGGCATTATTATTTAATTCAATTTGATTTAATTACGTCGCAACAGAAAGTTCGTTAATTCAGATTAGCGAACCCGATCCCGGGAGTGTTTGCGGGCCCACTCGGATTTCGAATCAAGTGGGGCCCACAAGTCACATCACTAGTCACATCACTTGTCACTTTGAGTGATGGGTTTTGGTGACAATGATGATGACTTGCCTTACACACTTTGTATTGATGATCGCTTGATTGACTTGTACCAAATTTTTGGTAAATGATTATTAGATTTTTGAAATCAAATATTAACAAGTCAACAACATCACTTTGGAATCCTCAACAAAAATTACTCTCTCTATTTTTCTTCATTGCAGTGAGTTGCATAGAGGAAGAAGAAGATTTGTTGCAAATCTTCGAGAGTGCTAGCACACACAAGAATCATTCAAGGTGATAGGGAAACCATCTCAAGAGTTTGGAATCCTCTCAAAGCTTGGAGCTTGTTCATCTTCTTCAACAAAAATTGGAGCTTGGCCGTGAGCTTCAAGGACAAGGAGAAATTTTTTTTGAACATGAAGCATCCATAAACCACTCATTGTAAGTATGATTCCGCCATACTTCTTTAATGTATTCACATGTGTTTTATGCTTGAATGATCTTGGGACAACTTTAGAAACCAACAATGGTATCAGAGCCTAATTTGAGCATGAAAAATATTAGGGTAAGATTTGGGTAAAATCGATTTGAGCATGATTTGATAAAATTGATTGATTGAGTATGCTTGAATGATGATAACTTGGAGTTATATATGATCAATTTCATGAAAAATTATTGGATCAATTTTTGCCCAAATTGTTGGCTTGGACGAAAGTTATTTGCCCTAAATAGTCATGGTATTTTTGTTCTTTTGATCATTGGATGAGTTTGAACACTTGGGAAATGTTGATTTGAAATTCAATCGGATTGAAAACGAAATCGGACAAAAAACCCTATGAATGTCGTGACCAAGATGAGCATGAAATGAGTTGATTTTTGTTTCAAAATGTTGGACATGAGTTGAACAAATTAATACATGATTAATTGATTAAATTAGTATTTTGGAAATATTAAATTAGATAATTAATTGATGTGATACACTTTAATTAATTGAATTTTGAAATTTGGAAAATTAAGATTTAATTAATTGGGCTTGGTTTATAATTGGGCTTTAAATGTTGTATTTGGGCCTAATGGGCTTGGTTGGGCCAAGTTGGTTTACGGCAATTGGATTGGATCCAAATTGGGCCTAAATCATTCCATTAAGTCCAAAAATGACAAATGAGCCTTTTATGTTTAATTGGGCCTTATGGGCCGAAATTGGTTTCTTGGCAAATAAGGGTGATTCCTTAATTGGGCTTTGGTATTTGGGTTTAACCCATATTGACCAAAGTCCATGCCTTAAGAAATTAATTGAAAGCCCATTGGACTTTAATTAAACTACATTGGATGTAATTGGGCTTTGAGACCCATTTAGACTAGATTTGGAATCTAAGTCTTAAAGGCACATTAAAAAGTGTAGTTATTAATTTAGAATTAAAGGTTACACCTGAGGGCACTTTTCCTATTTATTGTCATTCGTCTTTTAATTGTTTTATTCGCATGAGAGTCGTTTGTGGATGCATGTTATGGCCTTTGAATGAAAGGGAAAATGTGTCATCTCTTGTGGTATATAGGATGGAAACCCAGACGTAAATTCTGTAGCCGAATCCGAATGGATGGTAGTGCGGTCTGTACTTGGGATACAACTCCACGTACCACTTGAGCAAAAGTCACATATCTCCCTTTATTTTATCTTGATTGTTTATTATCCGCATCTTATATTTCACCATTTTACTTTCAGTTTGCTGTTTGTTTGTGTGTTGATGATGTGATGCGCATGGGATTAGTATATCGGTCTAAAGGTTTTCCATTTGAGGGAAGAAAATGCCAAAAGGCTACCTTTATGCCACTACTTTGCCGCGCCGGACAAAGTATGTTTGGTCGGATGTGAGATATGTTCAACCGAGCATACGAAGTCCTATATCGTTGTCTTTACTTTCTATGCATTGTGATGTAGCGCGCATTAGCTAACTAGGGTGGATTAAAGGTCCTCTATTCAAGGGAAAATGCCTGAAGGCCACCTTACCACGATGTTTTGCCGCGATTTTTGTTATGTCATTGACTTTATGCATATCATTGTTCTATTTATGCATGTATTGCATTTTAATGCGCATGGGCTAACTAGGGTGGATTAAAGGTCCTATATTCGAGGGAAAATACCTGAAGGCTACCTTGACCACGATGTTTTACCGCGCCGGACGAGGTACGCTCGATTGAATGGGAATAAGTTCAATCGGGCACACGGGGTCCTACATTGTGCATCTGTGTATGCGTTAACGTCATCTATCATGCATCAGGTTCTGTCCCGTTCGAACGCGCTCTCGAATGCTACATGAATGCGAACCTTATGTTTCCCATTAAAACGCGTTTACAAACGCTATTTGAACGCGCATGTATTTCCTTTGTTTTATCATGCATCAGGTCTGGTCCCGTTCAAACGCGTTATAAACGCTATACGAACGTGAACCTTCTATTTACCGTTCGAACGTATTTACGAACGCTACTCGAACGCGCATGCATTTTGTTTCATCAGGTCTGGTCCCGTTCGAAAGCATTATCAAATGCTATACGAACGTGAACCTTCTGTTTACCATTCGAACACGTTTGCGAACCCTACTCGAACGCGCATGCATTTTGTTTCATCAGGTCTTGTCACATTCGAACGCGTTATCAAACGCCACACGAATGAGAACCTTTTGTTTATCGTTCGAACGTGTTTTTGAACGCTACACGAACGTGCATACACTAAACTGAGTCATTTTCATCACATGTCATGCATAATTGTTTCTTAGGTGATTTCTCTTGTATCATGTAATCAATCATACTGTTTTTAGTCCTTCATTTATCTATTTGATATGTTAATGAGATGGTATTCAAGCATGATTAGGCCGTTAGTATGCTATTTGGTTCTTAAGCATGATTTAGCCTATTTAGTTGTTCATTTTCAAAGTATGATTAGTCATTTATTTTGCGTTTGGAATTTGCATTATGTTTAGGTTGTTCTTTGTTTTCCGCATTATATGATCGAAGTATGTTCATGAGATTGCCGTGTGCTATTGCATGTTTTCCGTTATGATGATTACTTTCATGCATGTGAACTTAAAAGTAGAATACTCTTGGAAATATGTTGCGTAGATTCGATTAAATTATTGCACAAATCATTTTATTACAAGTGGCATAAGTAAGGGACCATTCCGAACCCAACGGTTTGAGGTCTTCCCTTACGAGGGGTGAGTGCGGCCTTAAATCATTTTCCCGGTTCACACCGGGTGGCGACTCCATTATTCTCCGGTTTAGTCCCCCGTGGGCTACTCCGAACTCCCAACTAGGCCGCTAGCCTAGAACAGCATGTGTTACCCAGTTTCTGTGTCCCACAATCTGGCGACTCCACTGGGGATAGAGAATCAGCCCCGAATTAATGTCTTGCAAAATTATGATTTGTGCTTTAAGTTAACCGTTCCTATAGTGGGTTGAAAGGGGTTTAATCAAAGGCACTTTTAAGGCTAGGTAATGGTTTGGTGTCTTCCTTCACTCACTACCTTTCTATAAGGAAAAGCTGTGAAGGCACCTAGATAATTATCTACTCGTAGCCTACTGTGATGGACTAATTTGGAGGACTCGTTGTTTATTCCTGACACAAAACGATAAGAGCCTAATAGGCTTGGGTACTTAAGAGAGCCTCGCTCCACCCTCCCTATGGGGAATCCACAACAGGAAATCCATTTGACAGTTAGTCACACACCATAGCTCGTTGGCACGTACCTTAGTGTATAAAAAAGGTGCGCTCACTTGGTCGCTCAGACCCTTGAGTGGGGAGACCTAGTTGTGGGTAATCCTTCGTTAGTGAGAGCCTTTGTCCACACCCCCGTAAACCCATATGTGAACCTTATTCGTAGAATTAATAAGAATTATTTACTTGTGCTTGTGTTTGGGAACATGGTCGTTTGGATCCATTCGGACCTTTTGTCATGAGGTATAGGCTTGTTGGGCCATTTAAAATAGGACAAGAACATATCTTATGATGATTGGGCCAAAAGCTTCTAAAACGCCAATGGGCCATTATATGCTTGTGTTTGGGAACGTTATCATTTGGATTCATTTGGATCTTCTGTCATGAGGTTTGGGCTTGTTGGGCCATTTAAACTAGGACAAGAACGTATCTTATGACGATGGGGCAAAAAGCTTCTAAAATACCGATGGACCATTTTATGTGTGGGCCTATTGTCATTTGGAGTTGTTTAGCCACATTGTTGCAAAGTGTAAACCTGTTGGGCCTTTTCAACTGGGACAAGTTTGTACCGCACAATGGTGTAGTTGAACACTTTAAAATGATAATGGGCCAACTAGTATAAAGTTTTTATGGGCTTATATATTACATGCATTGCACGCATACATGCTACTTGAGAATTTTTAAGAGAAACATCATAGATTCTTGTTGGGTTAGGAAAGAGGGAAGACTCACCAAAAGACTGTCAGCAAATATGAGTGAATCAGAAAACGAGATATCTTGCATGGACCAACTGGAGGATGGTTTCGCCAAGATTACCGAACAGTTGCAAGCCTTGACTACTGCCATGGCAAGAATGGATGTGCCCCGTGCTGGGGGAAACTCTGAGAATGTAAGACGTGAGGAGCCTCCGAATAGGTTGTGGGATGACATCCCCGCTTTTGATGATGATATGGCTGAATATGACGCTGGGAGAATAGCCGGGTCTCAGGCCGAGATATAGAAACTCAGTGACCAGGTAGAGTCTGTTACCCGTAAGATGAAGGGTAAGGACGAAGACTTACTAGACTATGAGGCGATGACCTTTGAGGAATAGTGCCCTGCTCAGTTCAAGATGCCGGATATGGCCAAGTTCAATGGGAATGGGGACTCGAGGGTCCATCTCTGACAATATGTGTCAGTTATGAGTTTAGTGGGCCTGACACAACGCCAAGTTCAGAAGATGTTTGGGATGTCACTTGAGGGGGCACCCGTAGTGTGGTACCATAGCCTTGAAAGAAAGGTTAATGAGGATTGGAGGGAACTAGCAGACGCCTTCCTGAAACAGTATGTTACAGACTTGGAGATTGATTTGTCACTCTGTGATTTGGAGAACACTAAGCAGAAGCCGGAAGAAAGATTCAAGGAGTATGTAGACCACTAGTGAAGCCAGCTTCTGAAGATGCAGACTCGGCCCTCAGAGAAGGACCAAATCAAAATGATCATCAAGGGCACCAAGCCCTCCATTTATGGCAAGTTGAGGAGAATGACCTCCATGATTGCAGATTTTCGACATTTGAGGGAAACTGTCATGGATATAGAGGAAGAAGAGGCTGAGAATAGAACTTATATGGCCAGAATAGAATGACTTTTGGGGGGAATTCTGAGACTAAGCCCGCTACTGCCGAGGTTGCTGCCATCAGGAACTGGTAATTCTCCAACCTTGGTAGACCTTTGTCGAAGGTGTTTGAAAAGTTACAGGGACAAGGACTCTTGAAACCCTTAGAAGGCAAACCACTTCCACACCCTCCACCGCCACACATAAATGTGAACCTTTATTGTCACTTCCACCAGCTACATGGCCATGATAGCGACAACTGCACCCGCCTCAGGCATGAAATTCAAAATCTCATAGATTCCCATAAAATACCCGACCCAGGAAAAGAACAGCCTAGCACACACACCAACCCTCTTCCAAACTACCACTCCGTTCCACCACCCACCTACATGATCAACTATGGATTGCCCGAAACTTTTGTCCTCCAAACCCTCAACCACCAAGCTTCTTACATGGATGACAGTGAATAACCATAGGCCGAGGAAGAAGGCAATGTTGAGAAGGATGAAGCTGTTCCTCCTAGTTTATTTGATCCTGTATTTTTAATATAGACATTGATTTTGTCTACTTGTTCGAACCATTTCTTAATGATAATAAAGGCGTTCATTCCGTTTACTTGCCTGAGTCTATTCCTTTCAACTTGCAACATGAGTATATTTGACAAAGGCAGTCAACACTGATACTATGATACTCGGCGATATTTAGAACTCGGGGAATTCTTGGAAGAAGCAAGCAGAAAAGACAGGATAGCCATTCAGTAATGGGAAATGGGCCAGTGAGACTGTCAGATTTGGAAGGGAATGAGTTCACTGAGCCAATCAACATAGACAGATTGAAGCAATATTTTGCCCGAGGAATAGTAGACAAAGCAATTACCAGGGGAATTGGCGGAAGACCTAACCCCAACGAGATAGGAAACTCATTCATGCATGTATACATACATACATGTAACGTATTCTGCATTCCTTTTTGTGTTTGTTCTGTTTTGTAATAACAGGTTTCAAAGAAGAAAAAGAGAAAGCGGCAAAGGCAAGCCAACCAGAAACAACAACGGTGCAAGGTCATCAGTTTCGAGAATGAATCGGTATCATCTTGGGACGAGGCCCATATCAGCATCGATTTTGGGGTTGAGGCCCACATTCGCATCAGTTTGAGGGCGAGGCTGTTTGGAGTTTCTACGGTCTCAGGGATCGAAGAATACAACGAGGGAGTTGCGGAATACTCACATCGATCGGTTGAACGACGCGGTAGCGACCAAAAATGATTTTCTGCCCACTGCAGCTCACGCAGTGAGCAAACCAGAAAAGAAAAAGGCAGCCCCTTGGGCGTGTGAAGAGAGAAGGAAGAGAGAGGTGTGTGTTTTTGGTTTTCAAAACCTTATACCAAAAATAAATACCAAAAGTTGTATATGGCTTCAAAAGTCAACAAGATTGAGCCAAAATTTGGAATTAATGCACACAACCACCTATATCAACATCTATCACTATTCACATCAATCAAGTGACAAATTGTCACATCAATCAAGTGACAAATTGTCACATCACTCAAAGTGACATGTGATTTGACGCTTGATGTGAATAATGATTTGACACTAGATTTGACTTGCGTGCCGCACTCGAATTCGAAATGCGAATGCGCTCGCAAATAATCCCGGGCTCGGGTTCGCTAATTCCAAATTAACGAATTTTCCGTTGCGACGTAATTAATAAATTATGCCTAGCAAAATCACTATTCACGTCACTAACGAATTAATTCTAAATTAACTCGTTCGCCCGAATTAAAATCTAATTTTAATTCTGCGTCAAAATCCAATTTCATTTAATATATCGAATATATTAATTTTATCGATTAATTCCAAATTAATCGTTTTCTCTCTTCAATTGATATTATCCCAGATAAAATATCTCCGCAATTATCCCAGATTAATTTTCTCTCTCATGATTAATAATCCCAGATTAATAAAGTGTGAGTCATACGTCATCGGTGAATCTTAGGGAAGCGACCCATGAGATCCCCGGATATGTTGGCAGTAAATTCGATCGTCGGACTATCCGAACACGTAAGTACCTAGTACTACGTTTATACCGATTTACAAGACAAGGTTGGCTTCTAGCAAAGCGCCATGCCTACCCAATTCTCCAAAAATATCCTTATAGGAATATAAGATCTATATCAGGCTTAGTATACGTAGTATTGCGTATTTCGATCAAGTATTGGATGATCACATGCAAGGCCTGGGGCTAGTACAGTGTCTGCCTCGTACGAAAAATATATCGGATTACGAGCAACTAGTCTCTTTATTATCGGATAATCATGACCAAGTCATATTATCCCGATGGTTGCAACCCTTTAGAGAACCAGTTCTGTATCCCTACGCGATCATCATCTCCATATGACTGGAGTGACACTTCCGTCTTGACATCACACCCAACACACTATGATTCTCAATATACCCAGCAGAGGCGTACACAGAACCTGTTAAAGCCCTGGACGACCAAAACCAAAGTAAATTGATTGTCGCAAGTATTAGCGGTGCAAGTCTCAAGTTAAGACCAAATACACCTACCCTGAATTCGGACTTCCATAGACACATAGTCATACTACTAATGGAATTCCGAGGGGGTCTATCCAGAGCGAAGCTCTTTCCCGTACCATCGGTAAACACAACCTCCTATTACACTTGCATGAGTATCCTATACCCAAATATATGAGAACTATGCCGTTTGTGCCCTCACAACGCGCACAAGTGTAATACTAGTCTTTTGCGCATTATCGATGTCTAATTTCGATAATACTCTGACTATGGATATTTAATGATTTATCCTTCGCGGACTGATACTATCTCATATCATTCTCAATCTAGAAACAAATCATAAGGACCTCCTATCTTTTATATATCTTGGTGATATAATCACAAATGATAAGAGTGCAATCTCTTTTGTCACATAGTTAATTTGTACAACAACACCATGATCTTTACAAATAGTGACGCTATAGGTCATAATTGTCCAACAATCTCCCACTTGGCCTATAGCTAGTCACTCGAGTGTTTAACACCCGAACTATGTACGGTTGGCTCAAACTGCTTAGAAAGTCCTTCGTCAGTGGATTTACATGATTATCGTCTGATGCGATTTATACGATTATCGCATCGCCACGATGTATGATCCGAACGAATCAGATGAATATCGAAGTATGTATCTGGATCGTTGATGAGACCATTAATTCTTAGATTTATATCTCAGCTGCTAATAGAACTATATCTAATCTAATTAGATTTATTATCGACCCAAATGGCTTCTATCGCTGCCTCAGCTGCAACAACCCACATTTGTTGTTTATTCGGTAATAGTATTTTGCTAGGAAGATTTCCAACTCACCGTTCCGTTATTAAACTGTATAGTACCGTTTGCGACTTGTAGTCATTTTATCGGTTTAGGAAACTTGCTACAATGATCCCAGTCACTTCAAGTTCTCCATCTCCACAGATTAAGACAGCATCCTTAGTTCTCTGAAGATACTAATGGATTTTCTTAACATCAATCCAGTGGCTATCATATGGATTGGTCTGATTGTGAATCCATATGCTCAAAGCGTATGAGACACCATGTCGCATATATTTTTCAATGTACGATTTCTCGGAGAGTTTTAACGAAAGCCAAGCTTTCACCGATTATTTTTATGGGAATATCATTTCCAAGAAATGACATATTATCATTATTTATAAGATATTTATTGTCAATGCGCTCCCACTAACCTCCTTATATACACAAGAATCATTTCGTTTTGAATTAAATCATAAACCATTATGATTACCTCAAAACGATAATTCCAAGAACCTAATGCTCGCCTCAATCCAAACATGGATCGAATAACGTGCAAACCTTGTTTGCTAGTTTTGGTACGACAAAATTGTTAGGATATTGTAAACATCCTCCAAAAGGTTTCCTTTTAAGGAAAACAATTTTCCCGTTCAGCTGACATATTTCATAAATGAAACATGCAGCTTTAGCAGGCATTATCCAAATGGATTTACCATGGCAACAGGTAAAAGGTTTTATCGTAATCAACACAATGTTGATAACGATACCTTTCCGCTAAAAGCCTAGCTTTATATGTTGGTATGTTGCCGTCCATGTATGTCTTCCTTGAAGACTTATGTAGTACCAATAGGCACAATGCCTTGCGGTACATCAACTAGTGTCTAAACATAGTTGATTTACATGGAATCCATTTCGGACTTATGGCACTTTGCCATAATAAGGATTCGATACTTTGTATCACTTCCTCATACGTAGTCAGTTGGTATACCTTAATAAGATTGACATCTTTATGAGGTGAGATCAGAAACCCATACCCCAGGTGTAGGACACAGGAGCTGGGCGACGCATGCTGTCCCGGGCTCGCGGCCCGGTCGGGAGTACGGAGTAGCCACGGGGGACTAAACCGGAGAATAATGGAGTCGCCACCCGGTGTGAACCGGAAAAATGAGATTTAAGGCCGCACTCACCCCTCGCAAGGGAATACCTCAAACCGTTGGGTTCGGAATGGTCCCTTACTCATGCCACTTGTAATGAAAGGATTTATGTAATAATTTAATCACGCTTAAGTAGCACTTATTTCCAAGAGTATCATGTTTCTAAATTCACATGTACAAAATAAAAACTTACACCTAAGTTTACATATATTTCACATCTAAGATTGCATGCTTGAAAGTACATCAAAGGAGCGACAAACATACAACTTCACTGGCATATTATATTCAAGAAAACACAAGCACACATACTATCCACACAAGCACACATGTGAGCACCTTCTCAAGTGGTACGTGGAATTGTATCCCAAGTACAGACCGTACTACCGTCCATTCGGAGTCGGCTACAGAATTTATGTCTGGGTTTCCATCCGATATACCACAAGAAATAATACTCAAATGTTATCATGACATAGGTATATGAATCGTAATACATTAAACACATTGTATTCATACATGTGGGGATAGCTACTAGGAAAACTATGTATGAAATCTGATGAAAATGACTCAGTTCAGTGGGTGCGCGTTCACGTAGCGTTTGAAAACGCGTTCGAACAGTAAACAGAAGGTTCGTGTTCGTATATCGTTCGAGAACGTGTTCGAACGGAACCAGACCCGATGCATGATAAGACTAAGAAAGTGTGTGTGCGTTCGCGTAGCGTTCGAGAACGCGTTCGAACGGTAAACAGAAGGTTCGCGTTCATATAGCGTTCGAGAACACGTTCGAACGGAACCAGACCTGATGCATGATGAGACTAAGAAAGTGCATGTCTGTTCGCGTAGCATTCGAGAACGCGTTCGAACGGTAAACAGAAGGTTCGCGTTCGTATAGCGTTCGAGAACGCGTTCGAACGGAACCAGACCTGATGCATGATGAGACTAAGAGAGTGCGTGTGCGTTCGCGTAGCATTTGAGAACGCGTTCGAACGGTAAACAGAAGGTTCGTGTTCGTGTAGCGTTCGAGAACGCGTTCAAACGGAACCAGACCTGATGCATGCAACACAAAGAATAAAGACAACAATGTCAAGCTCAGTATGTCCGATTAAACGTATCTTGCATTCAACCGAACACACATCAACCAGCGCGGCAAAGCATCATGGTAAAGGGCTTTAACCCCTCCCCATAGGGGATCTTTCATTCCACTTACTAAGCCCATGCGCTCGATTGAATCATGCATACAAAGAATTAAAAGCAATAATATCAAACTTGGTATGCCTGATTGAACGTATCTTGCATTCAACCGAACACACATCAACCGGCGCGGCAAAGCATCGTGGTAAAGGGCTTTAACCCCTCCCCATATGGGATCTTTCATTCCACTTACTAAGCCCATGCACTCGATTGAATCATGCATAAATAAGCAACATGCAGAATTCAAGTGACGAAAAATAAATAAACCAAAGCAACACAAAACAAAAGAGGGTGCCGTTTACTCAAGCGGTACGTGGAGTTGTATCCCAAGTACAGATCATACTACCGTCCATTCGGAATCGGCTATGAAATTTATGTCTGGGTTTCCATCCGATATACCGCGAGAGTTGACACATCTCTCATTTTATTCCACAGCCACAACATACAACATCTCATAATTCATGCATATTTATCTATTCAAGGGCCACAACATGTATTTCAACATGACAATCATGCAAGCAATACTCAATAAATAATACAAGTAAAAACAAAAAAACAAAAAAACGATTGTGAAAGATACCCTCAGGTCTAACCTTTTTGCCAACTTTCAGGCTTGCGTTTCACGGACGTCGGAAGGGTACAGCTCCTCAACTTCTCCGGTTCACTGGTTTAGCGTCCTAGCTCACTGCTTTGCTGTTTTGCTTGCCGTTCGAACTCCGTTCTGCTACTGTTCGGCCTCTGTTTTGCTGCTCACTGTTCAGGTCACCTATTTTGACGTTTCAACGGACTGTTCCGAGTTTTTGTGTGGGTTTTTTAGTGCAGTCTTTTTATGTTACTACTTTAAGGTTTTTAGGGAATGTTTTAAGTGTATTTTGCTGCTGTTTTAGGGTTAATTACTGCTGTTTGGGGGTGTAAAACAGTGCAGTTTTTGTGTTCACTGCAGTTCGGTTTTGGTTGTAATTTTCGGTGATGGAGGGCTGCTGTATAGGGCTGGTTTCGGTGGCTTTAGGAAGATATAAAGGCTTGTTATTTTCGGTTATGGAGGGGTTGCTGTATAGGGCTGGTTTCGGCTATGGAGTGGAGGAGATGAAAAGAATATTTTTTTGTTACTTATCCTTGTGATTGGCGGGTGCTAGGAAAGGTGAATGCCTTGGAGAGGGGTGGTTTATATAGAGAAAGGCTAGGGCTTCACCTTGTCTCACAAGGAAGGGATTTTGGCATTAAAAGGAGGATTTGATTTGGTATTCAACAAGGAAAGGATTAGATTGAGGGGGGACAAATCTTGGCTAGATTAGGAATACAATATTTTTAATTTGTTATGATTGATTTTAATTAGGCATGACATCTTTTTAATTTAGTATGTGATTTGTTTAGTTTGGTATATAATATATTTGATTTATCTTTATTAGGTATGATTATATTTTATGTTTTATTTAATTGGTAAATGGTTTAATTATTTTATTTAATATTTAATTTAATTTCCCATGTGTTTTAAATGTGTTTTATTAAATGGGATGTGTTTTATGGGCTTTGGGGGGCTAATTGGGCTGGGGTGCGAGGCTAGCAACAAAACCAGAAATACCGACTCCGTTCGAACGCCCATTCGAACGCTACACGAACGTCCGCAATCTGCCTGACGTTCGAACGAAGTAACGAACGCAGCACTAACGAAGACAGTGAACTTGTGAAATGAACTTGATGACGTACTTATTCTGAATTTCCCCTTCCGACCTCCATTTCCCGCAATATCCTTAGCTAAAAAGATAGTGCCTCCAACTGAGACTCATCATCGGGTTTCACATGCGAAAATGCAATGCCTACAGTCGCCCCCACTTTGATGGGACTTGTGCAGTGTGTGGCTTTGAACAATCCTATCAAAGTTATGCAATGCATTTTCACTTACCTGGCTCGGCTGCTGCCTCGAGCTGAGTTGGTGCTGCAGTGGACCTCGATCCTGGGACGTGTCCCAATAACTGCAACTGACAACGGGGGCACCTAGACCCTGGGCACCTCGACCCAATACCGCTGACAATAGGGACCTCGCCCTCAAACTGATGATGTAGTGGGAACCTCGACCCTGGGCACCTCGACCCGGAACTACAACTGACAACGGGGGCACCTCGACCCTGGGTACCTCGACCCAATATCGCTGACCATAAGGACCTTGCCCTCAAACTGATGATGTAGTGGGTACCTCGACCCTGGGTACCTCGACCCGGAACTACAACTGACAACGGAGGCACCTCGACCCTGGGCACCTCGACCCAACACCGCTGACCATAGGGACCTCGCCCTCGAACTGATGATGTAGTGGGTACCTCGACCCTGGGCACCTCGACCCGGAACTACAACTGACAACGGGGCCTTGCCCTCAAGCTGATATGGGCCTCGCCCCCGAGCCGACATGATATGGGCCTCATCCCCCAAGCTGATATGGGCCTCGCCCCTTGGGACTCATCCCAAAAACTGAAATTACGCTGACGCTGCTTGGCTCATTTCTGCCACTTTCTCCTTTCTTCAACCTGCGAACACAAAAGAAAAACAAACACGAAGAGAATGCAATGTTACGTGTATGCATGAATGATTTTCTTATTTCGTTGGGTTAGGTCTTCTGCTAATTCCCGTAGTGACTGCTCGGTCTTCTCTCCCTCAGGCAAAGTATTGCTTCAATCTGTCTACGTTGATCGGCTCGGTGAACTTGTTCCCCTCCAAGGCTGATAGCTTCACTGCTCCATTTCCCATTACCTTCTGCACTATGTAAGGTCCTTCCCAGTTTGGTCGGAATTTTCCTCTCGGATCTGTCGTCGACGGCCTCGACTGCTTAACTACCAAATCACCATTTTTGATCTTGGTGGGACGTACTTTCTTGTTGAATGCTCGGGCTAGTCTCTTCTGATACAACTGCATGTGATACAAAGACTTAGTTCTCTTCTCATCCAATAGTGCTAACTGATCAAACCTCTATGCGGCCCACTCCTGTTCCGGTAATTCTGCCTCTGCTAATACCCTCATAGACTGTATTTCCACTTCTACTGGTAACACTGCTTCCATTCCGTAGACCAAAGAGTAAGGTGTGGCCCCTGTTGCTGTCCTTACTGATGTTCTGTACCCCCACAGAGCATATGGTAGTTTCTCGGCCCAATTTCTGCAGTTCTCTGTCATCTTGGCTAAAATCATCTTTATGGTCTTGTTGGCTGCCTCAACTGCCCCATTTGCCTGCGGCCTGTACGGTGATGACTTGTGGTGGCCTATCCCATACCTCTGTAACATTGCCTTCGTCTCTCTCTTGGAACTGAACCCCGTTGTCTGTCACTACATGATGCGGCATACCATACCAACAAATGAGGTTTCGAGCTATAAATTTTGCCATCAGTTTTGCTGTAACACTGCGGAATGATTCGGCTTCCACCCACTTCGAGAAGTAATCTACTGCCACTACTATAAAGCGATGCCCATTCGATGCATTCGGTCGAATTTCTCCAATCATATCAATTCCCCATGCTGAGAAAGGCCACGGCTCCGACAACCCGTGTAACTCTGTGTGCGGTAAGTGATTCAAATTACCATGTGCTTGACAGTCATGGCAGTTGTTTTACCATCTTCGCGCAGTCTGTTTCCATGGTTGACCAATAAAAACCTTGTCTCACTATCTTGCGGGACAGATTCAACCCATTCATGTATGGACCACACACCCCGACGTGTATTTCTTCCATTACACGTTGAGCTTCTTCTTTTCTCAAACACTTCAACTGAATACCGTTTGCTTGCCTCTTGTACAGTTCCCCTTTCAAAATCACATACTGGGAAGCTAACTTCTGAATGGCTATTCTGTCTTTTCTGCCTGCCCCTTCCGGGAGTTCGCCATGTTCCAGATATCTTTGAATGTCATAATACCAAGGTTTACCATCGTCGACCTCAACTTCCAGAATTCTTTCTATCTCATAAACAGGTCTGCTCGCTGTTGTCAGTATCAACGGTCTCATCACTAACTTTTCTGGATTTTCCCAAGTTGCTGCAAGTGTAGCCAATGCATCTGCCATCTGATTCTCTTCTCTTGGTAAGTGCTGAAACTTACACTCGGGGATAACCTGTGCCAACTTTCTGAGGTAAAAAAGTAAGGTTTCAACCATTCTTCTTTCAATTCCATTCTCCGCGCATCTGCTGGACCACCAACATAGAGTCTCCGTAGACTTCCACACTCCCGGCCTTCAATGCTATCAATGCTGTCAAACCAAAAGCACATGCTTCATACTCGGCCATGTTATTAGTCACTTTGAATGTCAACCTCTTGGCTAAAGGCAAAGTCTCTCCCTCGGGGGTCACTATCACGATCCCAATTCCGGCTCCCTTGTAATTCACTGCTCCGTCAAAATACATCTTCCATCTCTGGACTGTTATTGCTTGGATCTCTTCATCTGGAAATTCAAACTTATAATGATCCCCCTCAACAGGTTGGATTGCCAGAAACTCTGCTACTGCTAGCCCTTTGATCACTTTGGAGGTGAGATACTCAATGTCAAACTATGTCAGCAATACCAACCATATGCCCAATTTTCCCACTAGTGAAGGCACGGAATGAAGATACTTTAGTGGATTTTCCTTGGCCACTATCTGGATCTTGTATGACTGGAAATAATGCTGCAATTTTCTGGAAGCCCATACCACTGCAAGACAGATATTCTCAACTTCTTGATACCGAGCCTCATACGGAAGCATCTTCTTACTCAGATAATATACTGCATGTTCTACCCCTGTCTCATCAGCCTGAACCATCATTGCCCCCAGTGCTTCTGATTCTATAGCCAAATACAATATCAAAGGTCTGCCCGGTCTCGGAGGTTTCAATACAGGAGGCTTTACCAAATACTCTCTGATTTTGTCGAAGGCTGTCTGACACTGTTCATTTCATCTCACTGGCTGATCTTTTCTCAACAATTTGAAGATAGGCTCACATACTGATGTCAACTTGGCAATGAACCGACTGATGTACTGAATCTTTCCCAAGAATGTTCTGACTTATTTTTCTGTCTTCGGTGCAGGCATTTCTGTGATTGCCTTGATCTTCTCGGAGTCTACCTCTATTCCGCCCATTCCCGCTGTATGACCAAGCAATTTCCCTGATGTCACCCCAAACACACATTTCTTGGGATTAAGCCGCAGGTTGTATCTGTCAACTCTCTGAAGAAACCTATCCAGTGCTTCAATATGCCCAACTATTGTCTCTGATTTCACCATCATGTCATCTACATACACCTCAATCTCTTTGTGCATCAAGTCATGGAAAAGTGTAGTGGCCATCCGCTGATAAGTAGCCCCCGCATTCTTAAGCCCAAACGGCATAACCTTGTAAACAATAAGTACCCCACTCAGTAACAAATTCAGTCTTATTTTGTTTTCTTCCAGCCATGAGAACCTGATTGTAACCTGAAAATCCATCTGCAAATGAATACATAGCAGATAAAGCCGCACTATCAACCAGAACATCTATATGCGGCAGAGGAAAATCATCTTTTGGACAAGCCTTGTTGAGAACTCTGTAGTCCACACACATCTGACCTTCCCATCTTTCTTCGGCACCGGTACTATATTAGCCAACCAGTCGGGATATTTTACTACTTCCAAGAACCCAATATCTATCTGTTTCTAACTTCCTCTCTGACTTTCTCAGCCCATTCTGGTCTCATCCATCGGAGTTTCTGTTTTACTGGCCTCATATTCGGATAAGTTGGTATCGTGTGCTGGGCAATGTTTCTGTCTACCCCAGACATGTCCTCATAGGACCAAGCAAACACTTTGGCATATCTGACCAACACTTCTTCTAGTTTCTTCTTCTAGTATTCTCCCTCTCTTCGGAGGTTACTTCACTTGCAATCAGAATTTCCTTGGGGTTCTCAAGTGTACCCAAGTTAAATGCAATAGTTCTAGCTGAACTGATGTCAAATATGCTTGATTCCTGCAGTGTAAATGGAAATGACTCAGGCAAGTAAGCAAAATAGATGTCTTTATTATTGGATAATGCGGAAGTACATTCAAACAAATCAGGAAGGTAAATGTCTTCATCATCTATAGACACTTCTTCCTCTGCAATCAGATCTTCCTCAGGCTTTTCGTCCTCTCCCAGAGTCAGGCTCTCCAACTTCATCAGTTCTTCCTCCAAATTCTCTTCTTCTTTCTCCACAATTTCCTCAACTATCAGCTTCTTCCCAACATATCTTGGAAGATCTCAAACCCAGGTACCACAATTCATTAACTTCCACAGGTTCAGGCTCCCCTTGATATCCTGAAGCTTTCACAAAACATTCCATCAGTTTCAGGCCCTTTTTCTTGACCTTTGGCTTTTCTTCATCAGACTTGTACCCTAAACCCTTCCGAGTAGTCTGTCCTCTGAAATCTGGTAATTTTGAACCCTTACCCGGCTCAAACTTCATTTTCTCCATAATCCTAGCCACCATAAGATCCACCCACTCCTCAAAAGTAGCTGACACCTGAAACCTCATGAAAGGTTGTATCTCCAAGGCAGCTACGACATTATCTAACTCAGCCCGGATGGTAACAACTACTCCCTCATACGGGAACTTGATCATCTAATGCAAAGTGAAGGCACGCCCCCAAGTTTGTGAAACCAAGGCCTTCCCAACAATAAGGCGAAAGTAGTCGGGATGTCTAGTACCGTGAACTCAACCTCATCTTCAATCGGTCCTAACCTTGACCACAGCCACAAAGGTACCCTCAACTCCCCTTTTACTTTACTGTCATCATAAGCCTTAATAGTCATACTGGAGGGGTCCAAGTCTGTTGCTTTCATACCCAATCTTGCCAGAATTTTCAGCGGGCACACATTGATGGACGAACCGTCATCCACCATCACACATGAAGTTCTCTTGCCCCTCACCTCGGCCTTGATAAATATAGGCCTGTTATGATTTCTCCCCTCTGCTGGGAGTTCATCCTCAGAAAAAGATATCTGCAAAGCTTCCTTCTGAACCGACCCCACAAACATTGCAGGGTTGGCATCTTCCGGTACCACAATCTTGCTCAAGGCCTCAACCATAGCCTGTCTATACTCCTGAGATGCACATAACAGTTCCCAGATACTCACTTGTGCTCTAGTCTTCCTCAATTGCCTCAGCACTATATCCCCCTCAATGTTTTCTGCAGTCTCAACCACTTCTCTACCATCTGTCAAAACTTCCTTACCCTTATCTGTCATATCATTGTAAAAACGACCACTACGCGTCATTCCCCTTACTTCTTCCTCGTCACTGCTAGAGAAATCAAGCCAAAAGTTTTTTCCCTGCTCAGTTTCATCTTCACTAGTACTATCCCAGATTCCCAGGCAAAAGGCTAGAGGATGAAAGGATTTTAGGACAAGGTCTTCTGGGAGGCCAATTGATCATGTAGGCTGGTGGTGGTACGGCACGGTAATTGGGTAAGGGGTTTCTTGTGTGTCCAGGCTGTTCTGTTTCTGGGTCAGGTATTTTCTTCTTAGAGTCTATCAGGTCTTGGATTTCATGGCGGAGTCAGGCGCAATTGTCGGTATCATGGCCCTTTTGTTGGTGAAAGTGACAGTAAAGGCTTAGGTTATAATGTGATGGTAGGGGATTGGGTATGGTTTGGCTTCCAAGGGTCTTAAGAGCCCTGCCTCTTCAATTCTCTAGCACCTTGGACATGGGCCTTCCCAAGTTGGAAAACTGCCGGTTCCGGATATCGGCAATCTCAGCAGAAACGGGCCTTGTTCCGGATGTTCCCGATTCCCCCACAGGCCTCATGTTCAGACCATAGAGTTTTCTGTTTTCCGCCTCTTCGTCTTCAATGTCCATGACAGTCTCCCTCAACTGCCGAAAGTCTGTAATCATGGAGGTCATCCTCCTCAACTTGCTGTAAATGGAGGGCCTGGTGCCCTTGATAATCATTTTAATCTAGTCCTTCTCCGAGGGCCTAGTCTGCATCTTCACAACTGACCCCTCCACCGGTCCACATACTCCTTAAAACTTTCCTCCGCTTTCTGCTTAACATTCTCCAGATCACGGAGTGACAGATCGATCTCTAGGTCAGTGACATACTGCTTCAGGAAGGCATCCGCCAACTCCCTCCAATCTTCCTTCACTTTCTTCTCCAAACTGTGGTACTACACCACGGGAGCTCCCTCGAGCGACATTCCAAACATTTTTCTGCACTTGGCGCTGAGACAGGCCAACTAAACTCATGACTGATACAAACTGTCGGAGATGCACCCTTGGATCCCCATTCCCGTTAAACTTAGCCATATCAGGCATCTTGAACTGTGCCGGCAACTGTTCCTCGAAAGTCAGTGTGTCATAATCCAGCTGTTCTCATTCTTACCCCTCATCTTGCGGGTAAACCGACCTCAACCTGATCCCGGAGCTTCTGTAACTCTGCCTGAGACCCAGATACTCTGCCTGCTGCATACTCTGCCATATCATCATCAAAAGCGGGGATATCATCCCCCAATCTGTTCGGAGGTTCTTCTTGTCTTACATCCCCAGAACTACCCCCAGCACGAGACCCGGCTATGCCAGCCACAGCAGTAGTCAAAGCCTGCAACTGTTCAGTGATCTTGGCGAGACCGTTCTCTAACTGATATATACGGGACACCTTATTATCGGATTCACTCATACTTATTCTTTTAGTGAGTTTTGTCCCTTCTATAACCCAAACGGTATCTATGATGTCTTTTTGAGACATAGATGGTGTTAACATGATATATGTATGTATGAGGTGCATGAGATGCATGTAACATATATAACACACTAAATCAATTAAAACTCTCAAACAAATCGGCCCGTTATCATTTTAGAATCTTTCGGGCTAATTGTCATAGGAGTGAACCCATCCCAGTTTAAATGGCCCAATGAGTTCACATCTCATGACAAAGAGCCCGACTAAATCCAAATGGTAACGTTCCGAACACAATCACAAAGTGGCCCATCCATCACTTAGAAGCCTTTGGCCCAATCGTCATAAAAAACATTCTCGTCCCAGTTTAAATGGCCCAACAAGCCCATATCCCATGACAAATGGTCCAAATGGGTCCAAACGACGATGTTCCCAAACAAAAGCAGAAAAGGAAGATAATGCAAACAAAACAATATTTCTACAGAATGGCCCATCAACATTTCAGAAGCTTTGGGCCTAATGGTCATAAGGTACGAACTCGCCCCAGTTTAAATGGCCCAGCAAGTCCGCATTTCTGACAATAGTCCAACTGCATCCAAATGAGGATGGTCCATAAGCACATACTCAAGGAAATAATTGTTACTTTAACCATACAAACCAGATCTATGGGTGGGTTCACAAGAGTATAGACAAAGGCTCTCAACGGCGAAAGATGGCCCACAACTAGGTCTCCCCAATCAAGGGTCCGTGCAACAAGTGAGCGCACCCTTTTTTATAACTAAGGTACGTGCCAATGAGCTATGATGTGTGACAGACTGTCAAATGGATTCCCCGTTGTAGATTCCCAGAGGGAAGGTGGAGCGAGGCTCACTTAAATACCCAAGCCTCTTAGGCTCTTATCGCTTGTTGTCAGGAATAAACAACGAGTCCTCCAAATTAGTCCATCACAATAGGCTACGAGTAGATGGCTATATAGGTGCCTTCACAGCTTTTCCTTCTAGAAAGGTAGTGAATGAAGGAAGACACCCAACCATCACCTAGCCTTAGAATGCCTTTGATTAAACCCCAATTTTATCCACTATAGACACGGTCAATTAAAACATAAATCCAAACATTACAAGACAATATTCGGGGCTGATTCTCTATCCCCAGTGGAGTCGCCAGACTGTGGGACACAGGAGCTGGGCTCGCGGCCCGGTCGGGAGTACGGAGTAGCCACGGGGGACTAAACTGGAGAATAATGGAGTCGCCACCCGGTGTGAACCGGAAAAATGAGATTTAAGGCCGCACTCACCCCTCGCAAGGGAAGACCTCAAACCGTTGGGTTCGGAATGGTCCCTTACTCATGCCACTTGTAATAAAAGGATTTATGTAATAATTTAATCAGGCTTAAGTAGCACTTATTTCCAAGAGTATCATGCTTCTAAATTCACATGTAAAAAATAAAAACTTACACCTAAGTTTACATATATTTCACATCTAAGATTGCATGCTTGAAAGTACATCAAAGGAGCGACAAACATACAACTTCACTGGCATATTATATTCAAGAAAACACAAGCACATATACTATCCACACAAGCACACATGTGAGCACCTTCTCAAGTGGTACGTGGAATTGTATCCCAAGTACAGACCGTACTACCGTCCATTCGGAGTCGGCTACAGAATTTATGTCTGGGTTTCCATCCGATATACCATAAGAAATAATACTCAAATGTTATCATGACATAGGTATATGAATCGTAATACATTAAACACATTGTATTCATACATGTGGGGATAGCTACTAGGAAAACTATGTATGAAATCTGATGAAAAGGACTCAGTTCAGTGGGTGCGCGTTCGCGTAGCATTTGAAAACGCGTTCGAACGGTAAACAAAAGGTTCACGTTCGTATATCGTTCGAGCGTGTTCGAATGGAACCAGACCCGATGCATGATAAGACTAAGAAAGTGCGTGTGCATTCGCGTAGCGTTCGAGAACGCATTCGAACGGTAAACAGAAGGTTCACATTCGTATAGCGTTCGAGAACACGTTCGAACGGAACCAGACCTGATGCATGATGAGACTAAGAAAGTGCGTGTGCGTTCGCGTAGCGTTCGAGAACGCGTTCGAATGGTAAACAGAAGGTTTGCGTTCGTATAGCGTTCGAGAACGCGTTCGAACGGAACCAGACCTGATGCATGATGAGACTAAGAGAGTGCATGTGCGTTCGCGTAGCGTTTGAGAACGCGTTCGAACGGTAAACAGAAGGTTCGCGTTTGTGTAGTGTTCGAGAACGCGTTCAAACGGAACCAGACCTGATGCATGCAACACAAAGAATAAAGACAACATTGTCAAGCTCAGTATGTCCGATTAAACGTATCTTGCATTCAACCGAACACACATCAACCGGTGAGGCAAAGTATCATGGTAAAGGGCTTTAACCCCTCCCCATATGGGATCTTTCATTCCACTTACTAAGCCCATGCGCTCGATTGAATCATGCATACAAAGAATTAAAAGCAATAATATCAAACTTGGTATGCCCGATTGAACGTATCTTGCATTCAACCGAACACACATCAACCGGCGCGGCAAAGCATCGTGGTAAAGGGCTTTAACCCCTCCCCATATGGGATCTTTCATTCCACTTACTAAGCCCATGCACTCGATTGAATCATGCATAAATAAGCAACATACAGAATTCAAGTGACAAAAAATAAATAAACAAAAGCAACACAAAACAAAAGAGGGTGCCGTTTACTCAAGCGGTACATGGAGTTGTATCCCGAGTACAGATCATACTACCGTCCATTCGGAATCGGCTATGAAATTTATGTCTGGGTTTCCATCCGATATACCGCGATAGTTGACACATCTCTCATTTTATTCCATAGCCACAACATACAACATCTCATAATTCATGCATATTTATCTACTCAAGGGCCACAACATGTATTTCAACATGACAATCATGCAAGCAATACTCAATAAATAATACAAGTAAAAATAAAAAACAAAAAACAAAAAAACGAGTGTGAAAGATACCCTCAGGTCTAACCTTTTTGCCAACTTTCAGGCTTGCGTTTCACGGACGTCGGAAGGGTACAGCTCCTCAACTTCTCCGGTTCACTGGTTTAGCGTCCTAGCTCACTGCTTTGCTGTTTTACTTGCCGTTCGAACTCCATTCTGCTTCTATTCGGCCTCTGTTTTGCTGTTCACTGTTCAGGTCACATGTTTTGACGTTTCAACGGACTGTTCTGAGTTTTTGTGTGGGTTTTTAGTGCAGTCTTTTTATGTTACTACCTTATGGTTTTTAGGGAATGTTTTAAGTGTATTTTGCTGCTGTTTTAGGGGTTAATTACTGCTGTTTGGGCGTGTAAAACAGTGCAGTTTTTATGTTCACTGCAGTTCGGTTTTTGGTTGTAATATTCGGTGATGGAGGGCTATTGTATAGTGCTGGTTTCGGTGGCTTTAGGAAGATATAAAGGCTTGTTATTTTCGGTTATGGAGGGGTTGCTGTATAGGGCTGGTTTCGGCTATGGAGTGGAGGAGATGAAAAGAATATTTTTTTGTTAATTATCATTGTGATTGGCGGGTGCTAGGAGAGGTGAATGCCTTGGAGAGGGGTGGTTTATATAGAGAAAGGCTAGGTTTAGATTGAGGGGGGACAAATCTTGGCTAGATTAGGAATACAATATCTTTAATTTGTTATGATTGATTTTAATTAGGCATGACATCTTTTTAATTTAGTATGTGATTTGTTTAGTTTGGTATATAATATATTTGATTTATCTTTATTAGGTATGATTATATTTTATGTTTTATTTAATTGGTAAATGGTTTAATTATTTTATTTAATATTTAATTTAATTTCCCATGTGTTTTAAATGTGTTTTATTAAATGAGATGTGTTTTATGGGCTTTGGGGGGCTAATTGGGCTGGGGTGCGAGGCTAGCAGCAAAACCAGAAATACCGACTCCGTTCGAACGCCTATTCGAACGCTACACGAACGTCCGCAATCTGCCTGACGTTCGAACGAAGTAACGAACGCAACATTAACGAAGACAGTGAACTTGTGAAATGAACTTGATGACGTACTTATTCTGAATTTCCCCTTCCAACCTCCGTTTCCCGCAATATCCTTAGCTAAAAAGGTAGTGCCTCCAACTGAGACTCATCATCGGGTTTCACATGCGAAAATGCAATGCCTACACCAGGTTGTTTTCTGACTCTCTCCGACATACGCGGTTCTTGTGTATTCGAAGATTACTGGTTTAGTTTCATCCTTGATGAACTATTTATGTTCCATTAGGAATCGGTGCCAGGAATAGTGTTACTCCAATTTTCATCGAGTTTTACTATCCTCCCACTTACCAGTGCATATAGGTATTCCTAACAGCATGGCGAGCAACAATTACATTGTTCTCTAAGTGAGTTGTATAAGTACAATACTTTGGTATCCCTATGATAACCTACAATTGGCACTTATCCAATTTGGGTTTTAGTTTGGTATCATCTAAACATATGCCTAGCATTCCCAAATTATCAGGATTGAGAAACCCGGTTTCTTTCCTGTTCATATCTAATATGATATCTGTCAAACAGATTTTTATGGAACCTTATTCTAAATAAGTCTTGCACTGTTTATGCTTATCCGTTGAAGGAAATGGTAGCTCAGAGCGACTCATGATTAACCTTATCATGTTGACGTGTTCCGGGAGGAGTCCTCATTGAAAGAATATTATACTCTTTCAAGTATATTAGAAACTTGTTGCTTAAGTATTTTCTATTATGGTCTTACCGTGATGGTTTAATACTTTAGCAGATCTGTTTGTCTATTTCGTATCGAAACTTTAAAAGTTTCCGATTTTTGTTTCAAAAGAAACACATAACCAAAACGCGATGCCACATCCGTAAAGGTCACAAAATATTCATATCCACCTCTAGCCTAGCTAGACATGGGCCCACTTGCTTCGCTATGAACTATGGCTAACAGATCGGTGGCATTTCCACTTTTACCAAGTAATGGTATTATAGGCATTTTGCCTAATAAACTAGATTCATAGACTTTATTTGAGTAGAATCAAATCCGTCCGAGTACCCACTCTTCGAAAGTGTGGATATACGAGTCTTGTTTAATTGTGTCACAGACAACAATGCCACAAGTAAGTTTCATCTGATCAAATCAGTTTGAGCTATTTGTGTGTCATGTTGTATGTTTGAGATTTATTTATATTCAAAATATAAATTCTGTTATTCACATCTAATGTGTTTATCTCAATATCATCTTTATATAATAAAACACTTTAGTGTTCTAGAATATAAAGGTAAATCCGCAATGGATTATACACTGATATAGAGATAATGTTTCTAGTCAAACTAGTTACATTATAACAGTTTCCAAATTTAAGTACGTACCCAAGGGTAGTTCCTAAAATTTAGATATCTATGATTAAAACAGCGACTTTCGTCCCATTTCTTCTTCGCATACAAATCTCAATCTGAAGTCAGTATCCTGCTCATAGCAGATTCTGAACATCAGTATATATTTATGTATCACACTAAGTATTCAAATCCAATTTTAATACTAGTGGTGAACATAATTATGACAAACATATTTAAAGCCGGAGCCTTGCACCGTCTTTAATTCCTTCATGTCTGCTTTTTCCAAACGGCAGTCACGCTTCCGCGATCCCGTTTGCCACAATTTAAGCAGACATTTTGGGATATGTCCTTTATCTTCCCAGAAGATTATAATGATTTTGCCTTTGCCCTTTTTCACATTCCAGAAGCCTTTGGCCAAGCCTTGGGTTTCTAGAATATCGAAGTAAGGTGCGCCTTGCGCTACTTGCCTAATTGCAAACTTTGACTTTATCTCCTTGAAAATAGTCATTAACTCTCCAATAGTTATTTATTGCAATTATAATACTTCTAAAATCTAAACATAGATTTATGAAGATCCTTCAATTTCATTATCATACTTTAAGGATCTAATCCTTTGTTCTGATTAAGAAATTAAGGAGTCTACTGCGACAAGCTAAATGGATTAACCACTAAAGTTATCATCACATGAATCTTCCAAAGACCATGCTCTACTATTTGCTTAACTCCGGGCTTAGGCCTAATATGTTATTTTATCAAAGTAACTTATTATTTTCCAGGACCATCCTGAAATTTTATTCCCAATTTTGAAAATTAAACCATTTAAATACATTTTCCCTAGGATTATGTTTTAAATGTCAATCTTTCATTTTTTATCTTGATTCTAATAGTCCAACTATTTAATCAATGATTTAGGTACTATTTATTATAATGATTATTATAATCCAATTATATAATCAATTATAAATAAATTATTTGAATACAGTCCAACTGTTTATTAAAACAACGTTTAAATATTAGTCCAACTAACATTTAATTTCATTGATGAAAGATATTGTTTGAGCGCGTATGGCAAGTAATAAACGAATATTGCAAATTCAATTCATGCCTCCCACTATTTTTCGGCGATCAAATTGTAGTGTGCTAGGATCCCGTTAAATATCACACAATCTTGACTTTGGCCAACAAATTGTATGATAATTAACTAGGTAGATCTCTGAGATCAATTGGATCCAATCCAATTCCTAGATCCAGTAGGGGGACATCCAAGTCCGAAACATATATCTTATATATGCCAATATATCCAATATATTGCCTAACCTTTTTCCTCTGACTCAACTAAGCCTTGGCTTTGGCACAACAAACTTAGTGATCCCAGTTAAGCGTGACCCATTGACCATGTAAAGCTTCGTAATCAATGTCGATGGACAAGAAGTGGTCTTGACTTTGGCCAACAAACCACAACTTGGACAAGACACCAATATGGAACAAAGCTCTCGTGATTCAAACACATCTTCGACGGACAAAGGCCTTGACTTTGGCCAACAAGCCAATGCCAGTCTTAGATCTTGAGTAAGAATCACTCAATGGAAGGAAAAACGCTTAATATTTTGTGAGGGTTTTCGCGTGCAAATTGGCAACCAATTTATTATCTTTGTTAAGGTCTCATCATCATACACCCTTAAACATGCATTCTAAACACATAATAAAGCGCGTATAAATAAAATAATAATGATATACGGATGGATACTTTACACATTGATCCTAGATCAAATCTCTCCATTTCCTTTCTCCCGCTAGCACAAGTATTTGCTTCTACCCGTTACACTACACTTCTAAAGAAACCTCATTTACATTGAGGGGAATAGGTGAGAAGAGAAATACAATGAGAAAGGAGGTAATAAGGCTGGACACGCATGTCCAATTAATAAATTCCAAATTTATTACAACAATTTCTAAAATTGCCCCACCCATCTAATATCCATCCGATATACATTATTCATGCATCGCAACCATGTATTCACACAAGCATGTTATCAATCAATCTAATCAAATTAATTAATCTGATAATTAGTGATCATCCAATGTTCAAACAACGATTTGATTTTGCTCGAGTCAAACTCGTTTTGCGAATAAGTACTCAAAGTACGAATTCTTGAATTAAATTAAACTACAACATTAAATCCATTTAATATGTATTTAATACTAACTTATTATTTAATTCCAAATTAAATACTACACTTTATTATGAACTTTTACGACTTAAATTCCAAATCTAATCGTTACGGGTCTCAAAGCCCGATTAAGGTCCAACGTCAATTTATTTAAAGTCCAATGGGCTTTTAATTAATTTCTTTAAGGTGTGCACTTTTGGTCAACTCGGGTCAAACACAATAACCAAAGTCCAATTAAGGAGTAACCCCATAAGCCTATAAATCAATTTAGGCCCATTAGGCCCAATTAAATACTTAAAGGTCCATTAGTCACATTTGGGCTTTATGGAAGCGGTTTTGGGCCCAATTGGATCCAACCAATTTTAGCCTAAACCTAACTTGGTACAACCAAGCCCAATAAGCCCATTTACAACATTCAAGCCCAATTTTACAAAATAGGCCCAACATAATTAAATTACAAAAACCCAATTTTACAATTTAATTACATAAAGTGTATTACATAATTAATTACCCAAATCAATATTTCCAAAACATCAATTAGCCTAATTAATCATGCTAATTAACATCAAATAGTGTCCAACACAATTTAATCAAAAAATCAAACCCAATATTCATGCTCAAAGTCTCGGCAATGGAGGATTTTTATGTCCAAATCAAATTCAATCCAATTCAACATTAAATCAATATCTCCAAATGATTCCAACTCATCCAATGAATCAAAAAATCAAAATTCCAAGACATTATAGGGCACTAGTATTTTCGGCCAAGCCAATAATTTTGGGGAAAAGTGTTCCAAACAATTTTTCATCAAATTGATCAAATCAAACTTCAATTAAAACACATTTAAGCATATTATTCATCCAATTTCATAAAATCATGCTCAAAATCATTTTACCCAAATTTTAAGCCCTGATCAAACTCCATACTTTTAATCGATCTGATACCATTGTTGGGAGTTTCTACGGTCCCGAGGATCGAATACAAAGAATAAAACACATGTGCGAATACAACGAGGGAGTTGCGGAATACTCACATTGATCAGTTGAGCGACGCGATAGCGAACAAAAATGATTTTCTGCCCACTGCAGCTCACGGCAGTGAGCAAACCAGAAGAGAAAAAGGCAGCCCCTTGGGCATGTGAGAAGAGAGAAGAAAGAGAGAGTTGTGTGTGTTTTTGGTTTCCAAAACCTTATACCAAAAATCAAGACCAAAAGTTGTATATGGCTTTCAAAAGTCAACAAGATTTGGAGCCAAAATTTGGCAATTAATGTAAACAACCACCTCCATCAACATCTATCACTATTCATATCAATCAAGTGACAAATTGTCACATCACTCAAAGTGACATGTGATTTGATGTTTGATGTGACTAATGATTTGACGCTAGATTTGACTTGCGTGCCGCACTCGAATTCGAAATGCGAATGCGCTCGTAAACAATCCCGGGCTCAGGTTCGCTAATTCCAAATTAACAAATTTTTCGTTGCGACGTAATTAATTAATTATGCCTAGCAAAATCACTATTCACATCGCTAACGAATTAATTCTAAATTAACTCGTTCGCCCGAATTAAAATCTAATTTTAATTCTGCGTCGAAATCCAATTTCGTTTCATATATCGAATATATTAATTTATCGATTAATTCCAAATTAATCGTTTTCTCTTTTAATTGATATTTTATCCCAGATAAAATATCTCCGCAATTAATCCCAGATTCATTTTCTCTCTCATGATTAATTAATCCCAGATTAATAAAGTGCGAGTCATACGTCATCGGTGAATCTTCGGGAAGAGACCCATGAGATCCCCGGATATGTTGGCAGTAAATTCGGTCGTCGGACTATCCGAACACGTAAGTACCTAGTACTACGTTTATACCGATTTACAAGACAAGGTTGGCTTCTAGCAAAGCGCCATGCCTACCCAATTCTCCAGAAATATCCTTACAGGAATATAAGATCTATATCAGGCGTAGTATACGTAGTATTGCGTATTTCGATCCAGTATCGGATGATCACATGCAAGGCATGGGGCTGGAACAGTATCTGCCCCGTACGAAACATATATCATATTACGAGCAACTAGTCTCTTTATTATCGGATAATCATGACCAAGTCATATTATCCCGATGGTTGTAATCCTTTAGAGAACCAGTTCTGTATCCCTACGCGATCATCATCTCCATATGACTGGAGTGACACTTCCGTCTTGACATCACACCCAACACACTACGATTCTCAATATACCTAGCAGAGGCGTACACAGAACCTGTTAAAGCCCTGGACGACCAGAACCAAAGTATATTGATTGTCGCAAGTATTAGCGGTGCAAGTCTCAAGTTAAGACCAAGTACACCTACCCTGATTTTGGACTTCCATTGGACTTCCATAGACACATAGTCATACTACCAGTGGAATTCCGAGGGGGTCTATCCAGAGTGAAGCTGTTTCCCATACCATCGGTAAACACAACCTCCTATTACACTTGCATTAGTATCATATACCCAAATATATAAGAACTATGTCGTTTGTGCCCTCACAACGCACACAAGTGTAATACTAGTCTTTTGCGCATTATCGATGTCTAATCTCGATAATACTCTGACTATGGATATTTAATGATTTATCCTTCGCGGACTGATACTGTCTCATATCATTCTCAATCCAGGAACAAATCATAAGGACCTCCTATCATTTATATATCTTGGTGATCTAATCACAAATGATAAGAGTGCAATCTCATTTGTCACATAGTTAATTTGTACAACAACACCATGATCTATACAAATAATGACGCTATGGGTCATAATTGTCCAACAGAGGCCCATGTCAGCATCAGTTGGGGGATGAGTCCTAGAGTCGAGGCCCACATCCGCATCAGTTTGGGGGTGAGGCCCATGTCAGTAGCAGTTTTAGGGATGAGTCCCAGGGTCGTGACCCACATCATCAACATTTTTGGAGATGAGTCTCAGGCTTGAGGCCCACATCCACATCAGCATCAGTAT
Source organism: Zanthoxylum bungeanum (assembly GCA_019454045.1). Classification (NCBI taxonomy): domain Eukaryota; kingdom Viridiplantae; phylum Streptophyta; class Magnoliopsida; order Sapindales; family Rutaceae; genus Zanthoxylum; species Zanthoxylum bungeanum. The sequence goes on from SKCR01026478.1 coordinate 85,322, forward strand.
CAGTTTTGAGGGATGAGTCCCGGGGGGCGAGGCGTAACTCATTATCAGTATCAGTCTTGCCGAGTATGGCACTTTGGGGGCGAGGCCCACATTAGCATCAATATCAGTCCTTACGGGTATGTCACTCTAGGGGCGAGGCCCACGTCAGCATCAGTATCAGTCTTACCGGGTATGGTAGGCTGGGGACGAGGCTCACACCATTATCAATATCAGTCTTTCCGTGTATGGCACTCTGGGGGCGAGGCCCACATCACTATCATTATCTGTTTTGTCGGATATTGCACTCCGGGTATGGAGACATCATTATCAGTTTTGCCAGGTACGGTGCTCCGGGTACGGAGATATTACAATGACACTCCGAGAATGGAGCACAGTTCGAGAATGAACAAACCGGGAATGGCAATTCGAGAATGGAACAAGGTTCGAGAATGAACAAACCGAGAATGGCAATCTGAGAATGGAACAAGGTTCGAGAATGAACAAGCCGAGAATGGCAATCCGAGAATGGAATGAGGTTTGAGAATGAACAAGCCGAGAATGGCAATCTGAGAATGGAGCAGGGTTCGAGAATGAACAAGCCAAGAATGGCAATCCGAGAATGGAACACGGTTCGAGAATGAACAAGCCGAGAATGGAAATCTGAGAATAGAGCACGGTTTAGGAATGGACCACCTCCCAGTAACGGTTCAGGAATGGACCACCTCCTAGTAACGGTTCATGAATGGACCACATCACAGCAACGGTTCGGGAATGGACCACCTCTCATCAACTCAGCTCGAAGCAGCAGGCAGGTCATGTGGCAGCTGGCGAGCCAGGTAAGTGAAAATGCATTGCATAACTTTGATAGGATTGTCACTGTTACACATTACACAAGTCCCACCAAGTGGGGGCGACTGTAGGCACTGCATTTTTGCATGTAAGTCACTATGATGAGTCTCATTTGGAGGCAATACCTTTTAAGTCGCGGGAAACGGATGTCGGAAGGGGAAATTCAGAATCAGTATGTCATCATATTCATTTCACAAGTTCACTATTTTTGTTCGTGATGCGTTCGAGACCACGTTCGAACGTCAACCAGATTGCGGGCGTTCGTGTAGCATTTGAATCGACGTTCGAATGGTGTCGGTATTTCTGGTTTTGCTGCTAGCCTCACACCCAAGCCCAATTAGCCCACCAAAGCCCATAAAACACATCCAAATTAATAAATTGCATATTTAACACATGGGGAATTAAATAAAATCTAAAAATTATATATCAAATTAAAATAATCTCATGCCTAAACAAAACAAATTAAATATATCATATTCCTAATCTAGCCAAGACATGTCCCACAATCAAATATTAGACTTTCCTTGTAATACACTAATTGATTCCTTCCTTTTCAAGCAAGAGAAAACCCTAGCCCTTTGCCTATAAAAGAAACCCAAATCCAACCCTCACCTCTCCTAGCTCATTCACACAAAAAACTCCTAGCTCATTCACACAAAAAAAACTCCTAGCATTCACGCATACAAAAGCCATAAGCAATAAAGAATTATCTCCTCATCCCTCACTCTCAATAATCGAAAATCAAAAACCAAAGAAGCCCCATTGCAGTGACCAAAACACATCCCGAACAGCCCATCTACTGCCGCATATACCTGCACAACAAAGCCCCTTAACTGCCACAAATACCCTCTGCAAACAGTCCAGTTTTCAGCCTTAAAATCGCACAAAACAGCAGCCTTATTACCGCATAAAACAACCCCAAAATAGTAGCCTAAAACCTCAGAATAGTGACCAGAAAATACAGCCAAAATAGCAGCAAAACGGAGTGAAAACAGCATCCCGAGCAGTGAAAACAGTGAGGAATGACGTGAACTAGTGAATCGGAGGAGCTGCGGAGCATCAACCCTTCCGACGATCGTGTACCATACATCCGAGAGGCGATTTAAAAGGTTAGACCTGAGGGCACTTTTCCTATTTATTTTCATTCATCTTTTAATTGTTTTATTCGCATGAGAGTCGTTTATGGATGCATGTTGTGGCCTTTGAATGAAAGGGAAAATGTGTCATCTCTTATGGTATATATGATGGAAACCCAGACGTAAATTCCGTAGCCGAATCCGAATGGACAGTAGTACGGTCTGTACTTGGGATACAACTCCATGTACCACTTGAGCAAACGGCACATATCTCCCTTTATTTTATCTTGATTGTTTATTATCCGCATCTTATATTTCGCCATTTTACTTTCAGTATGTTGTTTGTTTGTGTGTTGATGATGTGATGCGCATGGGCTTAGTATATTGGTCTAAACGTTTTCCATTTGAGGGAAGAAAATTCCAAAAGGCTACCTTTACGCCACTACTTTGACGCGACGGACAAAGTATGTTTGGTCGGATGTGAGATATGTTCAACCGAGCATACGAAGTCCTATATCATTGTCTTTACTTTCTATGCATTTTGATGTAACACGCATGGGCTAACTAGGGTGGATTAAAGGTCCCATATTCGAGGGAAAATGCATGAAGGCTACCTTACCACGATGTTTTGCCGCGCTTTTTGTTATGTCATTGACTTTATGCATATCATTATTCTATTTATGCATGTATTGCATTCTAATGCGCATGGGCTAACTAGGGTGGGTTAAAGGTCCTCTATTCGAGGGAAAATACCTGAAGGCTACCTTTACCATGAAGTTTTGCCGCGCCGGACGAGGTACGCCCGATTGAATCGGAATAAGTTCAATCGGGCACATGGGGTCCTACATTGTGCATCTGTGTATGCGTTTGCGTCGTCTATCATGCACCAGGTCATGTCCCATTCGAACGCATTCTCGAAAGCTACACAAACGTGAACCTTCTGTTTCCCGTTCGAACGCGTTTACAAACGTTATTCGAACACGCACATATTTCCTTTGTTTTATCATGCATCATGTCTGGTCCTGTTCGAACGCATTATCAAACACTATACGAATGTGAACCTTCTGTTTACCGTTCAACCGCATTTACGAATGCTACTCGAACGTACATGCATTTTGTTTCATCAGGTCTGGTCCCGTTCAAACGCGTTATCAAACGCTATACGAACGCGAACCTTCTATTTACCGTTCGATTACATTTGTTAACGCTACTCGAACGTGCATGCATTTTGTTTCATCAGGTCTTGTCACGTTCAAACGCGTTATCAAATGCCACACGAACGAGAACCTTATGTTTACTGTTCGAATGCGTTTTTGAACGCTACACGAACGCGCATACACTGAACTGAGTCTTTTTCATCACATGTCATGCATAATTGTTTCTTAGGTGATTTCTCTTGTATCATGTAATCAATCATACTATTTTTATTCCTGCATTTATCTATTTGATGTGTTCATGAGATGGTATTCAAGCATGATTAGGCTGTTAGTATGCTATTTGGTTCTTAAGCATGATTTAGCCTATTTAGTTGTTCATTTTCAAAGCATGATTAGTCATTTATTTTGCGTTTGGAATTTGCATTATGTTTAGGTTGTTCTTTGTTTTCCGCATTATATTATCGAAGTATGTTAATGAGATTGTCGTGTGCTATTGCATATTTGCCGTTATGATGATTACTTTCATGCATGTGAAATTAACAGTAGAATACTCTTGGAAATATGTTGCGTAGATTCGATTAAATTATTGCACAAATCATTTTATTACAAGTGGCATAAGTAAGGGACCATTCTGAACCCAACGGTTTGAGGTCTTCCCTTGTTCAGGCTTGCTATATTCTTCTTTACTACAAGTTCTGGCATTAACTTTTACTATCTAACTATGTGTCTCTGATTCTTATACTATCTGGTTACTTTAATCATTTGTACATCCACTTTTACTTTTCTTATAGATCTCTCTTTCCACTCCATAAGGTAACGTTTCTTAGATCTTTACTATTTAGTTTCATAGCTTCTTCTGAATTTCTGGTGATAGACCATGATAACTACAGGGAAATTCTCAACTTGGGTCTAGAGTATAGTTGTTCTTGTAAGGAATAATATTCGAATAGTTTGGAAAAGCTTACTAACATGTTTATGGATTTTGAGGACGTACTCGAGGATCGGATACTGGAGAGGTAGTGCCTCGTATACGGGTATCCCGGACATACTGCGTATACCAAACCCCAACACCATGTCCACTGTAGTCACTGACTCCCTATACCATGCTCTGACACCATCTTTGTAACATCCCAAATCCGAGAGATGCTACCGGTAGGGAATAGACCGTCTTATTCCCCTGAGCCTCTGACTATGGATAACAATACTACTCTAACTTGAACATAAACTTACGCATGAGACCATTGCCCAAAACAATTAAATGAAATTCAACTTGATATTTATGGCTTGTGTACTCAATAATACTTTTGTTTACAACTCTATTCATGGACACTTTATCTTTACTTTGCTATACATAATGCATGATACATAACTTTACTTGACTCTGGCTGAACTGTAACTTTGCACTTGATCTGATGGACTCAATGACCCTAGTGACTGCCATCAATATCCGTCCTCCCGAGCTCGTCCTCCGAGAATACCTGTAAAATAAGGAAACTGGAAGTGGGGGGTTAGACCGTTTGAACGATATAAGTGAGTGAAAGATATAAACTGAAAACTAAAATACCGATGAGAAAATGTTTGGTTTTAAAACCAAAGTTCAGAAATAGCTCAATATAAAAATCTCATTTCTGGTTTGAAAACTCTGAACTCTTTTCTGAAATCTTTCTGAAAACTCTTTTATAAGACTTATATTCTTTGGTAATCTCTTTCATAAACTGAAAATGACTCTTTTCTTTCTGGAAAACTTTTCTAAAACCTGTTTTTCTGAATATTTCTTATAAAACTGTTGTTTTCTAGAAACTTTCTTTTCTAAAAACCTTTTCTGAAAACTGCATCTGAAAACTATTTCTGAAAGTCTGTATCTGTTTTTGAGAACCTGACATATTGGGGTGTTACGTATCGTTGTCTCCCATACGCCTAACTAGAGCTGGGAATGCAAATCCATGGCTTCGAGGCGTTACGTATCACTGTCCCCCAAAGAATTCCACTTTTATCAATGAAACTAGTGGTCTTAGGGCGTTACGTATCGTTGTCCCCAAGCCACTGAACTAGAAGTGGGGGTGAGAATCTATACTACCCTCTAAGCTCTGAAAACTAGGATATAGGGGCATCTGTCATCCCTAGTCCTGAACTAGGTTCTGGGGGCGTTACATATCGTCGTCCCCTCAGTCCTCTACATGTGCACATGTCATCCGTCAAATCCATAAGTCACATACTGAGGTGGGTTTTCCCCCATACCTCTAAAAATCTCAAAACTCATGCAATTAAAAACAATCTTTCTGAAATATCACTGTATGAAATGCATCTGTGATAAAATTCTATCTAACGTCATATATGCTCAAAAAGTAAGTCTGAATTCAAAACTTTATAAATAAAATCAATTTGAGAAAAAATGTCCACTTACAGATTTTAGAATCTGGCCACAATTACTCATTTGCTGAAGAAGCCTTAGTTTCTGCAATGATCTATAATTAATAACTTGATTAGAAAATGAACTGAGGAACGTTTTTTGAATCGATCAAGTCTATCTATTCGAGTGCTTTTATTATAGCATTATATCATGATGTTATATATATACAAGCTGATACGAGACCCTTAGGGCGGCCTCTAACATGCTGGGATGGAACTGGAAAGAATTGAAATTATTTCGGGAAAATTCTATCTTTTCGTCGTGATGCGGAACCTTGTGCGTCGCGACATGCATGATTCCAGAAACGTGATCTTCAAATTTCCAGGTTGCGTCACGACGCAACTCTTTGTGTGTCGCGACACGTGTATTCCAGAATCAAATATTTACCAATTTCCCAGTACGCGCCAAATTCAGGCCTTGACTTCAATTCTCCAAGCATAGTTTACTCAATAATCATTCCACACTTCCATATTACAACATCTACACATCAATGCTATAAAATTCAATGTAAATACTTATTAAACCACACATTTCAATTCAATTTAACCATTTAATCTCAAAGTTCTAATCAGCTCAATACTTAGGGTTCCCATGTATTTGATCCTTGCTCAACAGAATCAATTCATGCTCATAAGTCACTAAATTCTATGTTTATTGTGCTCTTAAAATTCTTACACCATTATCTCAACAAAACTACTCAATCCAAGATTTTGGTCAAAAGACCTTACCTCAAACCACTTGATTTTCCTCATCCTTCAAGTTTCATTGATTCCAAAGCTTCTCCTTGCTTCTTTCCTCTTCTTCTTTTCTTCTATTCTTCTTTCTTTTTTCTTCTTCATCTTCTCTTCTTCTTCTTCTTCTTCCTCTTCTTCTCATAGGTTTTATCCTCTCTCTAATTTCTAAATTTGGTGAAATGGTAAATAGTAACCCCTTTTATACTTGGGCTTGTTTGAAATTGTCAAAACTAGAGAAATATTGAGAGTTTTGTAGAAACTTTGAGAATTCTCTAGAATGACCCTCGGGTACTATTCATCCAAATTTATGATCTACATGTTTAGCTCGTTTCTAATTCGAATTTGAAAAATCGTTCAAGCAAAAGTTATAGATCTCGATCTTAGCTTTTCGATGATATAAAATTCATAAAAATCGGAGTTCATATGAGAAAGTTACGGCCCAAATACCACGGGATATCCGTAGTGGAATATTGTGGCATCTAATATCGGATTCTTGAAGAATTTACAGATTGTTCCCAGAGTCATCCACGAGGGTATATATTTCCAAACATGATTTATATTATGCGACACTCGTCCCACAATATAACAGTAGTTGAAAATTCTGGTCGTTACAGAAGATTCCAACTTCGTGAAGCCTGTTTAAGTCCATAAATGGACTTCTTCATCTTGCATACCATGCCCGAGTTTTCGCTGGATGCAAAACCCTCCTGCTGTTCTCTATAGATTTCTTCATAAAGAAATCCATTTAGAAAAGCCGTTTTGACATCCATTTTCCAAATCTTGTAATAATGATAAGCGGCAATTGACAACAAAATCATTATAGACTTTAGCATTGCTACTGGCGAAAAAGTTTTATCGTATTTGATACCAGGTCGCTACGAGTAACCTTTAGCTACTGGTCGGACCTTAAAGGTTTCAACCTTTCCATCGGGCCCTCGCTTCCTCTTATAAATCCATTTACAACCGATATGAATAATTTCTTCGGGAAGCGGAACCAAGTTCCAATCTTGATTCTCATACATTGAGTCCATCTCGGATTTCATGGCGTCTTGCCACTTCACGGAGTCGATGGCTAACATCGATTCTCTATAGTTAATGTTGGGTTTTCAAGGTCAAACCAAGATCAAATTAAGCAATGAAAAGTATGAATACATCAAAGTAAAGTTGCAGAAATACTCACTTTGATTGGATTTGCGATGCGATGAAACACAAAAAAAATTTCAAGCTTTTCCTAAATGGATGACTGACGAGTGCGTAATCACACGAGTACAACGCAAGCGCACGTATCGTTCAAGTAGTATAAAAAGTATCAATCCCATGAGGACTTAATACCTAATCTATTAATTTTATGAGGTCGAATGATTACTAGTATCTAACAGGTTGATTGATTGATTTGAAATGGTGATGATTCTAAATTTAAAAGCAAGTAAATAAAATTGCACGAAGGTAGATTTAAGAAAATTCAATATTAGGAAACTATCTAGGGTTGTGAATCTTCCAATATCATTTTAAAGATGAAGTGGTTATTTCATTTTTGTGTAATATATCGGTTTACTAACCTGGAACACTAAATTATGTGAAAGCCTCTGTCGATGGTCAGACGCAAATACCCAGTATAACCCAATTGAACCATATGTCTATGTCAACCAAATTACCTGGATTCATTAAGTTTAAGTTCCAATTATGGCTACCCCCACCGGACAGGTATATGTCTATCCTGTAAGGAAATCTATTAAAGAGTTATCTATCCTCAAGGAAGATCGTGGGCTATTAAGTCTAAGGATGAAACCTAAAATTCTTTTGTCAAGTTTATTTTAGATTTACCAGATCAATCTTATTAGTGGCCAATTAACAAGACGGATTAAGCTTAAGACTTAATAAGTAAACCTTTAAATTACCCAAACTATAAAATAACCCCTTATAAACCGGTGATATTAGAATTCATCACAACCCCAGATAACTAACTTAGTTACGACATATAACTATGGCTAGTAAAAACTTAAATAAAATAAAAGACATAAAGTAAAATGCTGAAAAGTAAATTGCTGAAAAGTAAATGACGGAAAGTAAATGCTGAAATTAAATACTGAAAAGTAAATACTGAAAGTAAATTACTGAAAATTAAATGCTGAAAGTAAATTGCTTAAAGTAAATTGCTGAAAAGTAAAAAGTAAATTGCTGAAAAAAAAAATAAAGTAAAAGTACAATAAAAGAAAATCCTGAGGTAAAATGATCCACTTTTATTACTCCTATTTTAGATATCTCCCTTAATATAATAGATTAACTTTGCATGATAATTACCAACCAGCCATATTAACTTTATAGGCAAAATTTTGCCTCCATCAAATCATCCACCCATCCATTATTAATTGCTCCACTAATTGCTCCACTAATTGCTCCACCAAATCCATTATTAATTGATCCACTAATGCTTATCATGTTTGGTGGTGATTTGATATTTTTATTATTTATTTATTAATTTATTTTTTGCTTTGAAAATGATTGAAAATGACTTTAATAATTACACACAACACACTTCTGGATGGTTCATCAATTTCGGGCATGCAATCTTCCGAATTAGAAATTATTTTGTCTTTCAAAGTTGTATATCTTTGAGTCTTCTTTAATCTGGAACCTGAATCAGCTCAATCAGATATTGGAGTAAAAAGTTATGTCCAAAATACGAAAGATGCGCAAAATTGGAATTTCCAAAACTGCACTTCGTTAAAACGCCCTTTCAAGTTTCCAATCTCCAAAATTAATATGTCAAGTCCAATTTTTGCCCTAATTTGACCCACATTTCGTCCTAAATGATTTCATTGTGTCCCAATATTATTTTATCTGCAAAATAAACAAAAACACATCAAAACGTTCATCAAACCCGAGAAACTAAACAAAATATTAAGTAAAATGGGCGGTAAATATTGATATATTTTCCGCTCATCACACCCCCAAACCTAATATTTTACTAGTCCTCGAGCAAAACAACAAAATAAAATACAAGAAACAATTAAAATTAAACTAAGCCACTTTCGTAGGGATCACGGTTGCATTTAGCATATGTAACAAGCCTTTAAACCCCTAGGTGTCCCTAGTGGACGAGTTATAGTCTCGTGAGGGCTTACAGCAACGATACCCACAAACGTTTTACAAAAGTAAAAAGATAATAAAACTAATGCACACAAAAGCAAAAAAACAAGAGAAAAGAGAAAAGAGAATAAAGAAATTAGTGACTAATCAGGTGAAACTTCTACTCCAAGTTACTAGTTGTTTTCTTTCTTTCTAAATTACTGAATAAGTAAATTCTCCGATTATTTTTACCATTCTCCATATACACACTCGAAAAAATATTAATCAACTCATTTTCGCCCACAACAGTCACAAGTGCAGTTGATAAGAGAGTAATATTTTTGTCCTAAAGTTTTATCAGAATTCACATCTTTTTGCAGCAATGGAATAATTTTTCTGATTTTTCTTACTTTTTTCTTTGATTTTTGATTTTTTTTTATTTATATACAATATCTTCCATCTATGTAGCGAGTGTTGGGTCGGTGACTCCCAAACCAGTTGGCTTTAGGGCACCAGGTGTTAAGACACCCCTATGGACTAAATTACTCAGACTTCAGATATATATATTTTTACAGCATATTTGATTCATGTAGCGAGCTTTGGGCCAGTGACTCCCAAACCAGTTGGCTTTAGGGCACTAGGTGTTAAAACACCCTTACAGACTTAATAACTCAGATCTCAGATGTTTTTTTTTTACTCCATCACTTTTTGAGATGTTTTCTCCAAGTAAACTAGAGCACTGAATATTACAAACTTTTCAATTATAGCTCATGTCCATATGTTACCATGCAAGTTGATAATACCTGCTAACTAAGCATATGAAGATCCGTTTTAGTCAATTTTATGGAGAATTCACAAATTAAATAATTCAAAAAGAAATAAACAAAAATTAACTTGTTTCGAAAATAGGTTTGAAATACGTCTCAGGAGTGGAAACTTCTTACTCAGCTATCTCTTACCAATTTCACCTTTTTAGTCAAAATAAAAACACGAAAACGCAAAATATTTTTGTAATTTTTGAAAAAATTTTCAATTTTTTTTTGTATTTTTCGAAAAATTTTGGACTAAAAATAAAAACAACACATAACTAAAAACAAGATACTGATCAACTAATTCCCTCCCCCAAACCTAAATGAGACATTATCCCCAATGTCTTAAACAGTAGAAGCAGAGTTTAGAAGATAGTACCTGGTTAGCTGAAATTCTATACGAAAAGTTAAAGGTTAAGATCCAGATTAATCCGACGCCTCTTACCATGATCGTCCTTGGACCAATTTATCTTTGAAAGGATAGGGTCAATTTGTGGTTCATAGGCTAAGATTTGGTCAATTAGATCCGGAGCAGTTCTGGCAGTGAAGATGAGTTCTTTCATAGGTTTTGACACGAACCAATTTCTCCGAGCATCATCAAGAGACACACAAAGAAAATCATAAAATCCTTCAACATTGTACAGTCCAAGCGGTTTCTAGTGTATGTTCAGGTTCGCCCAATATAACACTGTAAAAATTTCCTCCAATGTACCCAAGCCACCTGGCAAAGCAATAAAAGCATCAGCACGGTTAATCATTTCCACTAGTCGCTCGGACATACCTGGCACAATAAGTTCCTCTCTGTTTGATAGTTCAATAAGATTTGCCTCTGCCAAGGGTTTTGGGATGATTCCCAAAACGTGACCGCCTCCTTCTTGTACAGCCTTTGAAACGATCCCCATAAGTCCAAGATTGCCTCCGCCATATACTAAGTGCATATTCCTTGCAGCTAAGACTCGACCCAATTCCTGTGCTACTTCTACGTATTGTGGCTTAACACCAACACTAGTACCGTAAAATATTCTTGAAGTGGCTTCCATGTTTTACTCTGGATGTCTTCAAAAGTGCAATGATGAGTTGAATTTATAACACCTGAAAATGGTGAGTAAAATAATAGCACTAGTACCTGCCAAATGAAAATTATTAGTTAATAGTAAAATAAATTGTGATAGTTAAAAAGGTCTGGATCCTGTCGGAGAAAATAAAAGAAAACAACAAAACAAATTAAAATTATTAGGAAAAGACAAAGAGATATAATATTTACAAGAAAAGTAGCGGCTTGATTGACATCTATGCGTCAGGGACAAGCTTCCCATCCAATTTTATTATAAATTGGCAAAAAGGGTCTTTTTGAGTCAGATTCCCAAGACTTAACTGTTGCTTTCTTTTTGGAATTGTGTATGCAATTTGTGAATGGCTATATGAACATATCCACTGGGATGCGTCTCAAGAGTAGAAGATATATTATCTACAGACTCCTTACTCAAGCCATCCTTAATGAATTTAATTTTGTCTTCGCGATTATCAGACACCATTCCTAAATAACGACAACGAGTATTGCAATTCTAGCATGCACATTTATAACAAACACCCATTTTCTTAGCTCTACGTTTCTTTGCAAATGTGCTTTTTCCAAAACCGGGTAAATAAGAAATGCAGGAATCAGAATACTCACCTGTTAATCGGACCCGTGCTTCGATTACCCAACGAATATCATTAGGAATACCATGGATCGTTAGTAATGTCATCCGTTCCAAGAACTTTGTAGACTTTCATCATAGAGTTTTGAGGGAGAGAAGGAAATTACTTGTGAAGATTTGTGAGAACTTATTCCATCCTGAAATGTCTTAATTTGCAAAAACTAAACACATAAAATTAAATCACACCAAATCACAATATATACACAAATTGCATGGGTTGCCTCCCTGCGAGCGCTAAGTTTCACGTTGAGAGCTAGATGTGACTTCTCGAACGTTAGGCTGGATCTGAAAGTGTGACACTTTCTTTTTGTCGCTCAAATGATTCTCCCCAATAGTGCTTGACACGCTTGTTTTTAACCTTGAATTTTTTGTTGGAGTCAAGATCATGTATCTCAACTGCTCTATCTAGTAAAACTATGGTGATCACAAATGGACCTGACCACCGTGAATTTGGCTTCCATGGGAAGAATTTCACCCTTGATTTGCTTAACAGAACCTTCTACCATGGTTCCAGTTGTATGCGCACTAACTTCTCATCATGTCTCTTTTTGGCTTTTTCTTTGTACAATTTGGCATCCTCAAAAGGCTGATTGTGAAATTCCTCCAATTCTTTGAGCTGGTGGAACTTTTTCTCTTCTGTTGCTTGTAGTGCAAGAATTGGCTTTTTCAGTGCAAAAGACACATTATCTTCAGGCTCCACAGGCAATTGACATGTTTTAAGTTTGTCAGTAGAACTGTACATTGTATTGGAGTTCTGAATGGTACTGTGTATCACATCAAGTCTGAAACATTCCTCCTTCTTTTCATCATCTGGAAATTCATGGCCTTGAAAACATTGAATGTTACCTTTTGGTCCTGTACCCTCATGGTTAATTCTCCTTTTTGTACATCAATAATGGTTCGACCTGTAGCCAAGAATGGTCTCCCGAGGATGATTGGCACGTCTGCGTCTTCCTTCATATCAAGGACAATAAAATCTGCTGGGAAAATGAATTTGTCAACCTGGACCAGTACATCCTCAACTACGCCTCTTGGAAATACGAGCGTTCTATCAGAAAGTTGTAGAGAGACTGAAGTTGGCATTGTTTTTCCAATCTACAATTTCCTGAAAATAGAAAAAGACATCAAGTTAACACTTGCACCTAAATCACATAAAGCCTTACCAAAGTTATGTTCTCCTATGATGCATGGAATGGTGAAACTACCAGGATCTTTCAACTTTGGGGGAAGTTTCCTCTGAATGATGGCACTGCATTCTTCTATCAATGCTACTGTCTCGTAATCTCTCAATCTCTGTTTTCGTGAAAGAATGTCTTTCATGAATTTTACATAGTTGGGAATTTGTTCCAAGGCTTCTCCAAATGGAATGTTGATGTGCAGCTTTTTGAACACCTCCAGGAAACGAGCAAACTGCTTGTCCAGTTTGTTTTTCTGAAGACGCTGAGGAAAAGGTGGAGATGGAGTGATCTGTTCTTTTTCCTTTGCTTCTTTTTCCTCCATCTGGTTCTTTGTTTCTTTTGAAACTTCCTAAATTGTTATTTTGGATCCAACATCTTTGTTGATTTCAGTACCGCTTTTTAACATGATTGCATGACACTGCTCATTCCCTATGTTCCTTGGATTTGGTTCTGTGTTGCTGGGAAGATTACCTGGTAGTCTGTAACTTTGAGCATTGGCCAGTTGTCCGATTTGATTCTCCAGTGCTTTGATGGAAGCAAATTGGCTCTGAAAGATAACATCATATACTGCTTGTTTCTTTTTGAACATCTCTGCAATCCATACTTTCATTTCTGGTTCTTTTTCATGTTCCTGACCTTTGTTCTGTTGTTGAAATCCTGGTGGTGGATAGTTCTGCTGTTGGAATCCAGGTGGTGGATTGTTCTTTTGTCCTGAATTGTTGCTTCATGAAAAATTAGGATGATTCCTCCACCCTGGGTTGTAGGTGTTGGAATATGGATTATTCCCCTGTCTGTTGAAATTGTTGACATAATTCACCGTCTCTTCAAGTTGGTTTGGTTCTGGTGTTCCTCCATATGGTGAACTTGTGGATCCAGTGCTGAGAGTTTCCATAAATTTGCATATCTGATCCAGCTTGGCGTTGACTGCTGTATTGGCTCCACTTTCATAAATTCATGTAATTCTTTGGATCATGCTCCTTTCTGTTGGCCACAAGGAATTGTTGTTGGCCATTTCTTCGATTAGGTCCCAGGCTTGATCTTCTCCTTTTACCATTAAAGCTCCTCCAACAGCAGCATCGATTTAAGTTCTCTTCTGACCAGAAAGTCCATTATAGAAGGTTTGGACTTGAAGCCATTTTGGAATCTCATGGTGAGGACATTTTCGGAGCAAATCTTTTTACCTTTCCCAAGCTTCGTAGAGAGTTTCTGAGTCTTGATGCACGAAGGATGTGATGTTATTCCTCAACTTTGCAGTTTTGGCTGGTGGAAAGTACTTTGCAAGGAATTTGGTGGCTAGAGTGTTCCAAGTTGTGATGGAACCTGCTGGTAGTGAATGTAGCCAAGCCTTAGCTCTGTCCTTCAAGGAGTATGGAAAAACACGCAGTCTCATTGCTTCTTCAGCTGCTCGGTTGTAATTGAAAGTATCGCAAACTTCCAGGAAGTTGCTGATGTGGGAATTAGGATCTTCAGTTGCATTTCCCCAAAACTGTACTGACTGCTGAATCATCTGGATGAATGTTTTGATGTCACATGCATTTGCTGGTAAATGAGGAAGTACAATACAGGAAATGAAGCTGTCGACCACCGGAATGGTTATGTCTCGAATGGGTATCGGTGGTGCAACTTCCAAAGGTTCAAGTTCTATGTTGATTAAAGCTTCTTGGCCTTCTCGCCTTTCCCTTCTCAACTGTCTGATGGTTCTTTCAATTTCCGAGTTAAGCGGTCGGAGTTCAAAGCTTCTGGTTCGTCTCATGAAGTTTCTGAGAACCTGAAACATAAGAAAAGAAACAATAAGCAAAAAGAAATTAGATATAAGTAAAGGTATCTAACCCCTAAACTAATAGTAAAAGATAAATAAGTCCCCGGCAACGGCGCCAAAAACTTGACCGGTGCGTAATCACACGCGTATAACGCAAGCGAACGTATCGTTCAAGTAGTATAAAAAGTATCGATCCCACGAGGACTTAATACCTAATCTATTAATTTTATGAGGTCAAAGGATTACTAGTATCTAACAGGTTGATTGATTGATTTGAAATTGTGATGATTCTAAATTTAAAAGCAAGTAAGTAAATAAAATGCACGAAGGTAGGTTTAAGAAAATTCAATATTAGGAAACTATCTAGGGTTGTGAATCTTCCAAATCATTTTAAAGATGAAGTGGTTATTTCATTTTTGTGTAATATATCGGTTTACTACTAACTGGAACACTAAATTATGTGAAAGCCTATGTCGATGGTCAGAAGCAAATACCCAGTATAACCCAATTGAACCATATGTCTATGTCAACCAAATTACCTGGATTCATTAAGTTTAAGTTCCAATTATGGCTACCCCCACCCGACAGGTATATGTCTATCCTGTAAGGAAATCTATTAAAGAGTTATCTATCCTCAAGGAAGATCGTGGGCTATTAAGTCTAAGGATGAAACCTAAAATTCTTTGTCAAGTTTATTTTAGATTTACCAGATCAATCTTATTAGTGGCCAATTAACAAGACGGATTAAGCTTAAGACTTAATAAGTAAACCTTTAAATTACCCAAACTATAAAATAACCCCTTATAAACCGGTGATATTAGAATTCATCACAAGCCCAGATAACTAACTTAGTTACGACATATAACTAGGGCTAGTAAAAACTTAAATTAAATAAAAGACATAAAGTAAAATGCTGAAAAGTAAATTGATGAAAAGTAAATGACGGAAAGTAAATGCTGAAATTAAATACTGAAAAGTAAATGCTGAAAGTAAATGCTGAAAGTAAATTGCTGAAAAGTAAATGCTTGAAGTAAATTGCTGAAAAGTAAATAAAGTAAAAGTACAATAAAAGAAAATGATGATGATGAGGTAAAAGGATCCACTTTTATTACTTCTATTTTAGATATCTCCCTTAATATAATATATTAACTTTGCATGATAATTACCAACCAGCCATATAGGCGGTATCCAGATTAAGTCAAATTAATAATTAATTACCAACCGACCAATCAGGTGGTATCCAGTTTAGTCAGGTTAAAACCAATTTAAATAATTACCAACCGACCAATATGGCGGTATCCTCGTTAAGTCAGGTTTTAACTAGTTTATATATTATAATTAAGGGAGATTAATCTAAATATTAGTAATAAAAGTTTTACCTTTTACCCCAGCAAAAGGGAATTACCTCCTCCTAAAACTGAAAATTAAAGAAAGAAAAGTATTGTGCGTAAAAGTAAATTGCGGAAAGTAAAAACTGAAAAGTAAAGAAAAGAAAGTGCGAAAATGGAAATTAATTACTGAAAGTTGTAATAAACAAACAAGATACAATCTTCTTAGTATTCTTAAGGAATTCCTTAGAAGAAAGTATGAATTTACAAATGAAATGGCTTGGTATTTATAGGCAAAATTTTGCCTCCATCAAATCATCCACCAAATCCATTATTAATTGCTCCACTAATTGCTCCACCAAATCCATTATTAATTGATCCACTAGTTGCTTATCATGTTTGGTGGTGATTTGATAATTTTTATTATTTATTTATTAATTTATTTTTTGTTTGAAAATGATTGAAAATGACTTTAATAATTACACACACAACACACTTCTGGATGGTTCATCAATTTCAGGCATGAAATATTCAGAATTAGAAATTATTTTGTCTTTCTAAGTTGTAGATCTTTGAGTCTTCTTTAATCTTAAACTTGAATCAGTTCATCAATCCGATATCGGAGTAAAACGTTATGCCCAAAATACGACAGATGCGCAAAATTGGAATTTCCAAAACTGCACTTCGTTAAAACGCCCTTTCAAGTTTCCAATCTCCAAAATTAATATGTCAAGTCCAATTTTTACCCTTATTTGACCCACATTTCGTCCTAAATGATTTCATTGTGTCCCAATATTATTTTATCTACAAAATAAACAAAAACACATCAAAACGTTCATCAAACCCGAGAAACTAAACAAAATATTAAGTAAAAGGGGCGGTAAATATTGATATATTTTCCGCTCATCAATGACTCTCGGCCAAGCTCCTTTTTTGTGCTCTCCAAGCTCCAAGGTTTGTGTGTGATTCCATGCTCATGAATGGGTTTCCCTATCACCTTTGTAAGTGTTGGACAGTTATGACCCATAGCGTCACTATTTGTAAAAGACATTTTGTTTTTGTACAAATTAATTATGTAGCAAAGGAAATTACCTTTTAACATTTCGTTATTAGATTACTTAAATGTGTGAATGATGAAAGTCCTTATGATTAGTTCCGGATTGAGATGATATGAGACAGTATCAATCCACGACGGTTTAATCATTAAATATCCCTAGTCGTAGTATTATCGAGACCGGACATCGATAATACGGAATAGACTAGTATCGCACTTGTTCGTGTTATGGAAGCGTAACATCATTGTTCTCATATATTTAAGTATTGGATACTTATGCAAGTGTGGTAGGAGGTTGTGTTTACCGATGGTACGGAAACAGCTTTGCTCTGGATAGACCCCTCGAAATCCCATTGGTAGTATAACTATGTGTCTATGGGAGTCCGCATCAGGGTAGGTGTATTTGGTCTTAACCTGAGACTTGCATCGCTAGTACTTGCGACAATCAATACGCTTTGGTTTTGGTCGTCCAAGACTTTAACAGGTTCTGTGTACGCCTCTTCTGGGTTTATTGAGAATCGTAGTGTATTGGGTGTGATGTCAAGACGGAAGTATCACTTCAGTCATATGGAGATGATGGTCACGCATGGATACAGAACTGGTTCTCTAAAGGGTTGCAACCATCGGGATAATATGACTAGGTAATGATTATCCGATAATAAAGAGACTAGTTGCTAGTGATCTGATATATGCTTCGTACGGGGCAGACACTATTCCAGCCTCAGGCCTTGCATGTGACATCCGATACTGGATCGATATACGCAATACTATGTATACTACGCCTGACATAGATTATATATTCCATTAAGAATATTTCTGGAGAATTGGGTAGGCACGGTGCTTTGCTAGAAGCCAACAATGTCTTATAAATCGGTAAAAACGTAGTAATAGGTACGTACGTGTTCGGATAGTCCGACGACCGGATTTACTGCCAACATATCCAGGGATCTCTTGGGTCGCTTCCCAAAGATTCCCCGATGACGTATGATTCAAACCTAATTAATCTGGGATTAATTGCGGAGAGACTTTATCTGGGATAAAGTACTATTTGAGGAGAGAGAAACGATTAATTTGGAATTAATCGATAAAATAATATATTCGATATATTATACGAAATTAGATTTCGACGCGGAATTAAAATTGGATTTTAATTCGGGCTAACGAATTGATTTAGAATTAATCGCAAGCGACGTGAATAGTAATTTTGCTAGGCATGATTATTTAATTAAATTTGATTTAATTACGACGCAACGGAAAATTCGTTAATTCGGAATTAACGAAACCGAGCCCAGAATGTGATTGCGAGGCCACTTCGATTTCGAATCAAGTGCGACCCACAAGTCACATCGTGAGTCACATCACTTGTCACTTTAGTGATAGATGTCAAGTCACCTTTTTGGTGAGTGACATGCAGTCACTATTCATGATAGAAGTTGGTGTGGGCATTTAATGGAATTTTGGAGCCAAAATTTTGGTTGACTTTTTGAAAGATATACCAAATATTTTGGTAAAGGATTTTCTATTATTGTTTTTAAGAAAACAAAACACAAAAGAGAAAAAACTATTTCCCTCTCTTCTCATTGCCGTGAGCCTCTCTAAGGTGAAAGAGAAATTGTTTTTCTTCCTCCTTTGCTAGCACACTTCAAGGATCAATACAAGGTGATAGGGAAACCAAACTTAGAGCTTGGAATCCTTTGGAAGCTTGGAGCTTGTTCTTCTTCATCAACAAAATCTTGCCTTGGCCGAAAGCATCAAGCAAGGAGAAAATTTTTGTTGATCTTCGCATCCAAAATTCGTTCAATGTAAGTGTGTTTCCGCCACTCTTCTTTGCGTATTCATTCTATTTCTATGCTTAAATGATCTTGGGATTAACCTAGAAACCCAACAGTAAGACCCCTTTGGTGTTCTAGCCTCTTGAAAAATTGCCATAATTTTTCTATTTCTCCTTGTGTTGCTCTCAGCAAAAGAGAAGCAAAAGAGAGAAAAATGGCTCATTGGCCGAATAAGGGAGATAGAGAGAGAGATGAGTGTTGTGTTTGTTGTGTAATCTAATACACAAAATGAAAGTCAAATACCGAAATAATAAAAAATGGTAAATGTCTTTCAAGCCATCACTTTAGTGTGTTCCACACTCAACCATCAACCAACAACTTCCATCACATTAAAGTGATAAAAGTTGACTAGTGATGTGACACGTGATGTGACTTGTGGGCCCCACTTAATTCTAAATGGGAGTGGGCCCGCAAACACTCCCGGGCTCGGGTTCGCTAATTCCGAATTAACAAATTTTCCGTTGCGACGTAATTAAATCAAATTTAATTAAATAATTATGCCTTGCAAAATTACTCTTCACGTCGCTAGCGAATTAATTCCAAATTAACTCGTTCGCCCGAATTAAAATCTAATTTTAATTCCGCTTCGAAATCTAATTTCGTTTAATATATCGAATATATTAATTTATCGATTAATTCCAAATTAATCGTTCTATCTCTTTAAATAATATTTTATCCCAGATAAAATATCTCCGTAATTAATCCTAGATTAATTTTCTCTCTCTTATAATTAATCATAGATTAATTATGTGCGAGTCATACGTCATCGGTGAATCTTCGGGAAGCGACCCATGAGATCCCTGGATATGTTGGCAGTAAATCCGGTCGTCGGACTATCCGAACATGTACGTACCTAGTACTACATTTTTATCAATTTACAAGACATGGTTGGCTTCTAGCAAAGCACCGTGCCTACCCAATTCTCCAGAAATATTCTTAAAGGAAATGTAATCTATATCAGGCGTAGTATACGTAGTATTACGTATTGCGATCCAGTATCGGATGTCACGTGCTGGCCTGGGGCTGGAATTGTGTCTGCCCCGTATGAAGCACATATCGGATCTCTGGTAACTAGTCTCTAGAATCGGATAAGCATGACCTAGTCATATTATCCCGATAGGTGCAGCATATAAGAGCACCAGTTCTGTATCCTACGTGATCATCATCTCCACTATTGTGAGGAGTAATACTTCCATCTTGACATCACACCCAATACACTACGATTCTCAATATACCCAGAAGAGGCGTACACATAACCTGTTAAAGCCCTGGACGACCAAAACCAAAGTATATTGATTGTCGCAAGTATTAGCGGTGCAAGTCTCAGGTTAAGACCAAATACACCTACCCTGATTCGGACTTCCATAGACACATAGTCATACTACCAATGGAATTCCGAGGGGTCTATCCAGAGTGAAGCTGTTTTCGTACCATCGGTAAACACAACCTCCTATTATACTTGCATGAGTATCCAATACCCAAATATATGAGAACTATACAGTTATGCTCTCATAACACGCACAAGTGCAATACTTGTCTATTCCGTATTATCGATGTCCAATCTCGATAATACTATGGCTATGGATGTTTTATTGATCAAACCTTCATGGATTGATACTGTCTCATATCTTATCAATCCGGAACTAATCATATGGACTTTTATCATTTATATATCCCGGTAATCTAATTACAAATGATAAAAGAGCAATTTCCTTTGTCACATAGTTAATTTGTACAACAACACCATATTCTGTACAAATAGTGATGCTCTGGGTCATAATTGTCCAACAATCTCCCATTTGGCCTATAGCCAATCACTCAAGTGTATTACATTTGAACTATGTACTGGTCGCTCAAACTTCTACTGAGAAAAAATACTTTCGTCAGCGGATTTGAAAAGTTATCATGTGATGCGATTTATTCGATCATCACATTGCCACGATGTATGATCCGAACGAATCAGATGAATAGTTGAAGTATGTACTTGGATCGTTAATGAGACAATTAATTCTTTAGCATGTGCTGTAGCCTAGCTCAGCTGCTAACATAACTATTCCTAATCCAATTAGGATTATTAAGATCCAAAGTGCTTCTATTGCTGCCTCAACTGCAGCAATATTCCGCTTGTGTTGTTTATTCGGCAACATTATCTTGCTAGGAAGATTTCTAGCTCACTATTCCGTTATTCAAACTATATAGTACCTTTATTATGACTTATAGTCTTTTTTATCGGTTAGGAAACTTGCAACGGTGAACCCAGTCACTTCAAGTTATCCTTCTCCATAACTTAAGAAATCATCCTTAGTTCATCTAAGATACTTAAGGATGTTCTCAATATCAATCCAGTTACCATCACATGGATTGGCCTGATTGTGACTCCATATGCTCAAAGTATATAAGACATCAGGTCGCATACATTTATTTCAATGTACGAGTTCTCGGAGAGTGCCAACAACTTTTAGATCTATCCCAGTAGATATTTATTCCTAGAATAAAAGTTGTCTCTCCCAAGTATTCTACAGAGAATTATTATGAAAGCCAAGCTTTCATCGATTGTATTATGGGAATGTCATTTCCAAGAAATGACATGTAATCATTTTATAGGACGATCACTGTCAGTGCGCTCCCACTAACTTCCTTATATACACAAGAATCATATCTGTTTTGAATTAAATCATACACCATTGTGATTACATCAAAACATCAGTTCCAAGAACGCAATGCTTGCTTCAATCCATAAATGGATTGAATTAAACTTGAAAACCTTGTTTGCTCTCCAAAAGGTTTCCGTTTAAGGAAAATGATTTTGACGTTCAGCTGCTATATTTCATAAATGAAACATGCAGCTTTAGCAAGCATTATCCAAATGGATTTAACCACGGCAACGAGTTAAAAGGTTTCGTCGTAATCGATAAAATGTTGATAACAATACCTTTTCGCTACAAGCCTAGCTTAGTACATTAGTTTGTTTCCATCCATGTATATCTTCCTTGAAGACTTATATAGTACCAATAGGCACAATGCTTTCCGATACATCAACCAGTATCCAAACTTGGTTGGTATACATGGAAACCATTTCGGACTTTATGGCACTTTGCCATAATAGGGAGTCGATACCTTGTATCACTTCCTCATACGTAGTCAGTTTGTCTTCCTCAATAAGATTGACATCTTTATGAGGTGAGATCAGAAACCCATACCTCTCAGGTCATTTTCTGACTCTCTCCGACTTACGCGGTTCTTGTGTATTAAAAGATTATTGGTACAGTTTCATCCTTGATTAACTGTTTGTGTTCCATTAAAGAATCGGTGTCTGAAACAGTATTACTCTGATTTTCATCGAGGTTTACTTTCCTCCCACTTACCACTGCATATAGGTATTCCTCTTAGGAAAACCGCATGGCAAGCAACAATTAAATTGTTCTCTTGTGAGTTGTATAAGTATTATACTTTGGTTACCCTAGGATAACCTATAAATTAGGCACTTATCCGATTTCGGTTTTAGTTTGGTATCATCCAAACATATGCCTAGCATTCCCAAATCTTCAGGAATGAGAAAACCATGTTTCTTTCCTGTTCATATCTAATATGAAGTCTGTCTAACAGATTTTTTTATGGAACCTTATTCAAAATACGTTTTGCACTGTTTAATGCGTATCCCTTGAAGGAAAATGGTAGCTCAGAGCGACTCATGATTAACCTTATCATGTCCAACAAAATTTGGTTTCTCAGTTCGGACACACCGTCAAATTGAGTGTTCCGAGCGGAGTCCACTATGAAAGAATACTATACTCTTTCAAATATTCAAGAAACTTATTGCTTAAGTATTTTCCACCACGGTCTAATCGTGACGGTTTAATGCTTTAGCCGGTCTGTCGATCTACTTCGTGTCGAAACTCTTTGAATTACTCAAAAGTTTCCAATTTATGTTTCAAAAGAAACACATAACCGTAACGCGATGCCATATCTGTAAAGGTTACAAAGTATTCATATCCACCTCTAGCCTAGCTAGATATGGGCCCACTTACGTCACAATGAACGAGGGATAACAGATCGATGGCACATAAACTCTTACCAAGTAAAAGGTGTTTTAGGCACTTTGCCTAATAAACTAGATTCGTAGACATCATTTGAATAGGATCAAATCCGACCTAGTATCCACTCTTCAAAAGTGTGGATATACGAGTCTTGTTCAATGTGTCCCAGACAACAATGCCACAAATAAGTCTCATCTGATTATTTCAGTTTGAGCTATTTGTTTGTCATGTTATATGTTTGAGATTCATTTATATTCAAAATATAAATACTGTTATTCACATCTAATGTACTTATCTCAATATCATCTTTATAAAATAAAACACTTTAGTGTTCTAGAATATAAAGGTATACCCGTAACGGGTTAAACCCTGATATAGAGATAATGTTTCTAGTCAAACTAGGTACATTATAATAGTTTCCTAATTTAAGCACACACCCGAAGGGTAGTTCCTAAACTTAGGTTTCTACGGTTAAAATAGCGACTCTCGTCCCATTTCCGATACGTAGATAAATCTCAACTAAAGCCAGTCTCCTGTTTATCAGCAGATTCTGCACATCAGTACATATTTATATACCACATCTAGTGTCAAAATCCAATTTTGAAACTAATAGTGAACATGTTTATGACAAACATACTTGAAGTCGGAGCCTTGCCCCTCTTCACTTCGTTCATGTCTGCCTTGTCCATACGGCAGTCACGCTTCCAGTGACCTTGTTTGCCACAGTTTAGGCAAACATCTTGGGATATGTCATTTGTCTTCCCAAAAGAATGTGATGATTTTGCCTTTGCCCCTTTTAGAAGCTCTGGCTTTGCTTCCTAGAACATAGCCATCAATTCTCCAAGAATTTTCTCTCGGTTCAAAATGAACCTGCCCCAGCTTTCGGGTAGAGACTATAAGATCAAATCTTTGGCAGTCTCGGCCACGTAGGTAATGCCCAGCTAACCTAGCTGATCGATGTCAGCAATCATCTGCGACACATAGTGCTCGACAGATGTACCCTCTGACATACACGAGCTAACGAGCTTCTTTTGCAATTTGTACTTCTATGATTTAAGAATAAATCTATGAAGATCTTTAATTTCATCATAATGGTACAAGGATCTAATCCTTAATTTTTATGACGCAATTAAAGTGTCATTGCGGTAAGCATAATGGATTGAGCACTAAAGTTATTACCACATGAATCTTCCAAAGATCATGTTCTACTATTTGCTCAACTCCGGGCTTAGGCCCAAGAGGTTGCTCTATCAAATAGAGTAACTTCTTAGTTTCGAGGACTATCCTGAGGTTTTATTCCCATTTTGAAAATTAAAGCCGTTTAAAGACATTTTCTCCAAGGATTATGTTTTAAACACTAATCTTTTAGTTATCTTGATTGCTATAGTCCAACTATCCAATCAACGATTTCAGGGACTATTAATATAATGATTACTATAGTCTAACTATATAATCAACTATAATTTGATTGGTTAATTTCAAATATATTGATTACTATAATCCAAATATATAATCAACTATAAATTTGAAGTAGTTTGAATACAGTCCAACTGTTTAATTAAAACAACAATTAATATTAGTCCAACTAATATATTTATTAATTGAAGAAAAATTAAAATGAGCGCGTATTGGCAAGTAACTAAATGAAATTGCAAATTTAATACTTGCCTCCCACTTTTTTTCGGCGAGCCTCTAACCCTCTGTATGAGTACTCGGGAAACTTTGTTTCCTAGTGGGCTATGATCCCTTTAAATAACACACAACCTTGACTTTGGCCAACAAATTGTATGATATTTAACTAGGTAGATCTCTAAGATCAATTGGATCTCATCCAACTCCTAGATCCAGTAGGTGGACATCCAAGTCCGAAACATATATCTAATATATGCCAATATATCCAATATATTCCCTAACCTTTTTCCTCTGAATCAACTAAGCCTTGGCATTGGCACAACAAACTTAATGATTCCAGTTAAGCGGGACCCATTGACCTTGGAAAGCTTCGTAATCGATGTCGATGGACAAGAAGTGATCTTAACTTTGGCCAACAAATCACAACTTGGACAAGACATGCGATATGGAACAAAGCCTTCATGATTCAAACACATCCGCGATGGACAAAGGTCTTGACTTTGGCCAACAAACCAGTGCCAATCTTGGATCTTGAGAATGAATCATTCAATGGAAGGAAAAACGCTTGATATTTGTTGAGGGTTTTTTCGCGTAATTGGCAACCAATAATTATCTTTGATTAGGTCACACCATACACCCTTAAACATGCATTCTAAAAGCATAATAAGGCGCGATAAATAAATTAATAATGATATGTGGATGGATATTTAAAACACTTTGTTCCTAGAACAAAGCTCTCATTTTCCTCTCTCCCGCTAGCACAAATCTTACTTCTACCCAATTACATAACACTTCTAAAGAAACCTCATTTACATTGAGGGGAATATGTGAGAAGAGAAATAAAAAGAATCAAGAGGTAATAGGCTGGAGACGCAGGTCCAATTTAATAAATTCTAAATTTATTACAACAATTTCCAAAATTGCCCTCACCCATCTAATATCCATCCGATATACATTATTCATACATCACATCCATGTATTCACAACAAAAATGTTATCAATCAATCTAATCCAATTAATTAATCTGAAATTAATGACCATCCAATGTTCAAACAACGATTTGATTTGCGCGAGTCAAACTCGTTTTAAGAATAAGTACTCAAAGTACGAATTCTCGAATTATATTAAACTACAACATTAAATCCAATTTAATTTGCATTCAATACTAATTCTTTATTTAATTCCAAATTAAATAATTACACTTTATTAATGAGCCTTTGCGACTTAGATTCTAAATCCAATCTTTACGGGTCTCAAAGCCCAATTAACATCCAATGTCAATTTAATTAAAGTCCAATGGGCTTTCAATTAATTTATAAGGCATGGACTTTGGCAACCAAAGCCCAATAAGGAATCACCCTTTGCCAAAAATCAATTTAGGCCCAATTAAAATTTTAAAGGTCCATTATATTATATTTGGACTTTATGGATATGGTTTTGGGCCCAATTGGATCCAACCAATTAACCTAAACCAAACTTGGTCCAACCAAGCCCATTAAGCCCAAATAAAACTTTATTAGCCCAATTCCAAATTTAGCCCAACTAATTAAATTCCAAATTCCAAATTTCACATTTAATTACTAAAGTGCATTAGCCATAATTAATTAGTCAAATTAACATTTCCAAAATACCAATTTACTTAATTAATTATGTTAATCATCATCAACACATGTCCAACATTATTGAATCAAAAAATCAATTCATTTTATGGTATAATGGTCACGACAATTTAGGGATTTTTTGTCCGATTTCGATTTCAATCTAATTAAATCCTAAATCAACATTTCCCAAGTCTTTCAACTCATCCAATGATCAAAAGAACAAAAATTAACATGACATTAGGGTACTACAAACTTTCGGCCAAGCCTAATTTTTGGGGAAAATCTAATCCAATTCAATTTTCATCAAATTCATCATGCATAACTCTAAGTTATCATCATTCAAGCATACTCAATCAAACAATTTCATCAAAACATGCTCAAATCAATTTTACCCAAATTTTACCATAATCAATTCATGCTTAATCAAGGCTCTGATACCATTCTTGGGTTTTCTATGTCAACCAAGATCAAATTAAGCAATGAAAAGTATGAATACATCAAAGTAAAGTTGCGGAAATACTCACTTTGATCAGATTTGCGATACGATGAAACACAAAAAATTCTTCAAGCTTTTCCTTCATGGATGACTCTCGGCCAAGCTCCTTCTTTGTGCTCTCCAAGCTCCAAGCTTTTTGTGTGATTCCATGCTCATGAATGGGTTACCCTATCACCTTTGTAAGACCCATTTGGTGTGCTAGCACTCTTGAAAAATTGCCACAATTTTTCTGTTTCCCCTTGTGTTGCTCTCAGCAAAGGAGAAGCAAAAGAGAGAAAAATGGCTCATTGGCCGAATAAGGGAGAGAGAGAGAGATGAGTGTTGTGTGTGCTATGTAATCTAATACACAAAATGAAAGTCAAATACCAAAATAATAAAAAATGGTAAATGTCTTTCAAGCCATCACTTTAGTGTGTTCCACACTCAACCATCAACCAATAACTTCCATCACATTAAAGTGATAAAGTTGACTAGTGATGTGACGCGTGATGTGAATTGTGGGCCCCACTTGATTCGAAATACGAGTGGGCTCGCAAACGCTCCTGGGCTCGGGTTCGCTAATTCTGAATTAACGAATTTTCAGTTGCGACGTAATTAAATAATTATGCCTAGCAAAATTACTATTCACATCGCTAGCGAATTAATTCCAAATTAACTCGTTCGCCCGAATTAAAATCTAATTTTAATTCCGCGTCGAAATCTAATTTCGTTTAATATATCAAATATATTAATTTATCGATTAATTCCAAATTAATCGTTCTCTCTCTTTAATAATATTTTTATCCCAGATAAAAATCTCCGTAATTAATCCTAGATTAATTTTCTCTCTCTTATATTAATCCCAGATTAATTATGTGCGAGTCATACATCATCGGTGAATCTTCGGGAAGCGACCCAAGAGATCTCTGGATATGTTGGCAGTAAATCTGGTTGTCGGACTATCCGAACACATACGTACCTAGTACTACGTTTTTACCGATTTACAAGACATAGTTGGCTTATAACAAAGCACCGTGCCTATCAATTCTCCAGAAATATTCTTAAAGGAATATGTAATCTATATCAGACGTAGTATACATATTATTGCGTATTGCGATCCAGTATCGGATGTCACATGCTAGGCCTGGGGCTGGAATTGTGTCTGCCCCGTACGAAGCACATATCGGATCTCTGGTAACTAGTCTCTATAATCGGATAAGCATGACCTAGTCATATTATCCCGATACCTGGAGCATATAAGAGCCCCAGTTTCGTATCCTACGTGATCATCATCTCTACTATGACTGGAGTGATACTTCCATCTCGACATCACACACCCAATACTACGATTCTCAATATACCCAGAAGAGGCGTACACAGAACCTGTTAAAGCCCTGGACGACCAAAACCAAAGTATATTGATTGTCGTAAGTATTAGCGGTGCAAGTCTCAGGCTAAGACCAAATACACCTACCCTGATTCGGACTTCCATAGACACATAGTCATACT
This sequence comes from Zanthoxylum bungeanum, assembly GCA_019454045.1. Taxonomy (NCBI): domain Eukaryota; kingdom Viridiplantae; phylum Streptophyta; class Magnoliopsida; order Sapindales; family Rutaceae; genus Zanthoxylum; species Zanthoxylum bungeanum. The sequence goes on from SKCR01026478.1 coordinate 113,510, forward strand.
ACCAATGGAATTCCGAGGGGTCTATCCAGAGCGAAGCTGTTTCCGTACCATCGGTAAACACAACCTCCTATTATACTTGCATGAGTATCCAATACCCAAATAATATGAGAACTATACAGTTATGCTCCCATAACACGCACAAGTGCAATACTAGTCTATCCGTATTATCAATGTCCAATCTCGATAATACTACGGCTATGGATGTTTTATTGATCAAACCTTCATGGATTGATACTGTCTCATATCTTATCAATCTGGAACTAATCATATGGACTTTTATCATTTATATATCCCGGTAATCTAATTACAAATGATAAAAGAGAAATTTCCTTTGTCACATAGTTAATTTGTACAACAACACCATATTCTGTACAAATAGTGATGCTATGGGTCATAATTGTCCAACAGGTAAAAGGGTCAGTCTCTTCAATTAAGATAACATTCAGACTCTTTTCTTGTATCAAATACAAGCGTTCAGGACGTCTAGATACCCTTTGTGACCTACGGAGTGTGTATGTTAAAGGTTCTTCATCTTCTTGAACTTCAGGCTCCTCCGTTGGTTCATTGGTTCTAGGTTGTACTTCATCAAGTTCAACTTGTCTATGATCACCACCTTCAGATAAAAATTCTATTTCTATAAATTTTACGAAGCGAGCTACGAACACATTTCGATGCTCGGTATCATATAACAAATGTTATTTCGTATTTGAAAGATATCCAACAAACCTAAACTTATGCCCTCGAGGCAAAAGCTTATTCTGCAGAGCCATCCTGACGTATGCAGGACACCCCAAAATCTTAACATAACTAAGATTCGGTTTTCTACCGGGCCATAGTCTCAGATTGTACTTCATCAAGGTCAACATGTCTATGATCACCATCTTCAGACAAAAATTATATCTTTAGAAATTTTACGAAGCGAGCTACGAACACATTTCGATGCTCGGTATCATAGAACAATTATCCTTTCGTATTTGAAGGATATCCAACAAACCTAAACTTTTACCCTCGAGGTAAAAGCTTATTATGCTGAGCCGTCCTGACGTATGCAGGACACACCAAAATCTTAATATAACTATTATTCGGTTTTCTACCGGTCCATATCTCATACGGAGACGTAGGAACAGCTTTGGAAGGAATCTTATTAGGAGATGAGCGGCAGTTAAAAGAGCATAACCCCATAAGTAATAGGGAAAATCTGTATAACTCAACATCGATCGAGCCATATCCAATAATGTCTGATTTCTCCTCTCAGACGCTCCATTGTGATGTGGAGTACCGGGAGGAGTATATTGAGCGAGAATCATATTCTCCTTTAAATAATCAGTGAACTCTCCACTCATATATTCACCGACTCGATCAGATCGAAGGCATTTAATATATTGACCAGTCTATTTTTCTACTTCATTTTGGAATTCCTTGAACTTTTCAAAGGTTTCTGATTTATGTTTCATCAGATAAACATAATCGTACTGTGACAGATCATCAGTAAAGGTGATAAAGTATGAAAAACCATTGTGTGCAGTCTTACTCATGGGACCACATACATCAGAATGTATGACTTCCAATAAGTTAGTGGTTCGGTGTCCAACACCCGAAAATGGGGCTTTGGTCATTTTACACCGAATACAGGATTCGTAAGTTGGATAAGGTTCAATGGTGAGATCATGTATCAAACCATTCCTAACCAACTGGGTTAGGCGTTTCACGCTTAAATGACCCAACCTCATGTGCCACAGTTTAGTATTATTTATATCAGATTGTTTACATTTATTAATTCCAGTATTAATGATATCTTGTGAGGTACGCAATATGTAATGACCTTACTCATTTGGACAACAAACGATCTGAATATTATTTCTATCATATAAATATAGAAAATGATTTTAATATTTACATTATATCCTTCAGTATCTAATACAAAAAAGAGACATAATATTCGCCACACATCCTGGCACAAAATAAATGTCATTTAACAAAAGTCTTCCACTAGGTAAGGGAATCTCGTATATGCTCACTGCAACCGCATCCAGAGAGTCACCACTCTCGAATTGCAACTGCATCTCCCCAGATTTCAGCCATCTACTTTCCGTCAGCACCTACAACGTATTGCAAATTTGAATAGGACAAGTAGAATCTAAAATCAAATTAGATGTCATAGCTTCACAAGCCAATGAGATATCAATAATAGGAAAAATAAAAGTACCTGATGTCGATGCTCTTTCCTTCCCGATTTGTGCAAGATAGTCTGGATAGTTTCTTTTCCAGTGCCCGACTTTCTGGCAGTGGTAGCACTTATCTTCAGAAGCTCTCTTGGGCTTCGCTACCTTAGCCTGCAGATGAACATTGAAGCCTTTCTTCTTCTTTCCTTTTGTCTTTTTCCCCTTCGACTTGGATTGGGAAGAAGCGGAAAGTGAAGTAGGTTTCGGAAGGCGAGTCATAACTCTCTTCTTTAAATCTTCTTCTGCTGTGAGAAGCATCCTATGCAACTCATGGTAAGAGCAGTGAATCTCATTCAAGTTGAAGTACATAACGAACTAGTGATATAACACCGGGAGAGAACCGAGAATGACACTCCATCCTAGAGTATCATTGAGAGGGAAGTCAATGCGTCTCAATTGCTCGATCAAATCGATTAAATGAAGCACATGCGGGCTCACAGTCTGCCCTTCGTCAAGTTTAGAATGGAACAGTTTCATTGCAACTCTATGAACCACGACTTGTTCCTGGTTCATTGAACGATTCACGAAGAAGTGTAATCATGCTATATGCATCGTGCATCTCAAAATATTGCCTCTTCAGTTCAAAAGAAAGAGAACTGAGAATGAATGATTTAACTCTTAAATCATCATCTTTCTATTTATGGAAAGTCTCCATCTCTTCAGGCGATGAATCCGAAGATATAGCAAGCGGTAATAGACCTTCCAATATGTATCCCAGCTTCTCAGATCCGAGGACGATCTTCAAATCCATATCCCAGTCGGTAAAATTTTAGCACCCTTAAGCTTATTCGTATCAAGCATATGAGCAAAGGGGTTGGCCATTGGTGCCTCCATCACAAATCTATCAAATAGATAGCGAATAAATAATCAGCAGATAAACAGTTTTATATCATATCATAAAGCACTAACTAGATCATGGATTTTTAATCTAAAAATGCCTCTCCCATTATTTCATGCAAAACTGTAATCCCCAAACAGAAAACAAAACATACGATAATCAAATCATAACATAATAGTGAAAGGTGGACCCCATGAATATATTTTAGCTCACAATTTTGGCACGTTCTCGCCTACGTATATTCATTAGGTAGACAACTCATTGTCGATCACTCCATAGTGACTCTTGGGTTTTCGGTCCTGGTCGTTTCTCATTGTGACAACTTTGGCACGTTCACAATGAGGCGTACTAAGGTTAAACTTATCAATGATAAATTCAAGATACTTTCGAAACCCTGACAACTTTGGCACGTTCAAGATTTCACTTTCATTTGAATTCACCTAATATCAAATATATCTGGTACAAATAAATTTGTACCGGCCATACCCTCACAGCTTTGGCACGTTCTCGGATATAGTCGCAGAAAATTTATCGATAAGCGGTATTGACAAGACGAACCAATTAATATGCATCAAATACACATTAAATAAAAAAACTTTATTTTCAAATAGGGATTTTTCCGCAAAAGATGCTTTTATTTTATTTAATCAAATTAAATAAACACATGCATGCATAAAGTAAAGATTAAATTAAATATCTAAATTTAAAGGCATAATCATATCGGGTGTCCAGAATCAGACTCGTTCTGATACCATTTTGTTGGGGTTTTATAGGGAATTACCGGCTTAGCGCAGCGGAACGCGGAAAATCAGAATTTTCCGATTCCAAAATTTTTCTTGGATCAATTAAATAAACTTATTTATTTAATTAACCAATAATTAAAATCTGAAATTTTAACCCAAGAAATCATATTTCCTATAATTAGCGATTAGCCCCAAAATTTTACAATTTATTCGTTTTGGTCCTTAAATTGTCAAATACATATTTAATTGATTCCAAATCAATCCCAAAATGATTTATACATGTCTAATATATTAAAATATAATTTACAACAAAAATTCTAAATTTTTCTGAAATTGCCGAGAACCCCTTAGATTTTCCAAGATTTACAATTTGGTCATTTTTAGTTCAAAACATGTCAAGATCAAATCCAATCAATCCCAAATTTAATATACATCATATATACATCAAATTACATCACATATATGAAAAGCCCTAAATTTGGAAAGGGTTATGAACCCTAATTTTATAATTTCCACAAATTGACAAATTAAACCAAATTAAACAAATTCAATACCTTAATTCAATCCATACCACACCAATCAAGCCTCACCATCATGAAACAACTCAAGAATAATTCTAGTTCATTTATGAATGGCTAAGCAACTCTAGAATGGCAACTTTAATCACTAATTAATCAAATAAGCTTAATTACTCCTAATTAGCTTATTAATTAATCTAACATACAAAACACCTCCAACAAGCTTCAAACACATTTAATTACAAAATCAAAGAGTAGAGACATCAACTTAGCAACAAAAATTGAAGCTAAGATTAATAGAAATAATTTCCATGTAGAAGAAAGTATGAAAATACTTACAAAATACCAAGTTTTTGCATTTGTTTTCTTTCTTTTCTTTCACCTTTTTCTCTCAACTCTCTTTATAAATATTTGTGTAACTTGTGTTATCCAAGAAATTGAAACAAAAACACTTATATATTTTTTCCCTTGGTCGTGAGCCTTAGAAAAAAATAAATAATAAGCATTTCAATTTGTTTAATTTCAATTGGAACAAGTTTACAAGAATAAAGATAACATTTATCTTTCATAAAGTAAACTTACAAATGGACCTATGAAATCAAGTCATTTAAAAGGTAAATCATTACTAAAGATATTTCTTTTATTAATTAATTTAATTATTTAACAAGTAAATAATTAAATATAAATATCTTAAATGTATGTATTATATTTACATGAAATATCTCAAATACATATATTAATGATATTTGTCAAATATCATAATTGACAATTAATTAATATGTATTTAATAATATCAAATATTAAATACAAATGCACATCAATTAGGAAATGACTATTAGGTCCATTCGCATGTATTTTTCGTTTAACTGTTAAACGAGTTATAAATAATCAGTATTATTCATAATAGTTGCTATAGTGCTCTACGAGTATATTTCATAAGTGAGACTCTCTAGATTCAGGCATATCCATCACGAAATCAAATTTCGTGTCCATAATCTACCCACCCGTAAATTATGACAAACACGGATAAACTCTCTGAACCACACGGGTCGAGGTCATAGCATACGTATAATCTCTCCATCACAGGTATCCAGATTATTCCAAAGATATAGATATAAACGTCAAATCTCTATAGAGATAATCATGTCGATAATTCTATTAGCAATACCTTAATAACACTTAGAAATGATTTCTACAGTGTACCACGGGCCCATGGATTTAACAGATTGCTAATTCCATATTGAATACCTATGCTCTGTACACAGAGCTGACGGATCCTTTCTTGATACACACAGGATATCCTGAGCATCAGTCCACACCCAACGAACAGGCGGAGGTCTGATCTAAATAGATCAGTGACGTAACTTCCATCTAAGTGTGGAGGATAAAGCATATCTCCACAATGATATCTCAAGTCAAAGAATCAATATGCTCACTCAACCCGAGAAGATTCTTATTGACGTTGGTGTACCATCCATTAGAATCTTCAGTGAGTCATTCAGTGTTTATCCGCTATAAATACCTACACATCTATATGAGTCTCCAAGACTCATGGTTCATTGAGAAACCATCAGAATATAAGATTCCAATATACGACATGTATCAGTCTCAATGGGTTTACTTTACTGACCAAGTAGTGTAAACCTGTTGGGTTTCTACTATAGTCCCAAGATCATTCAAGCAATGAAAATAAATGAATACAATAAAGAAGTATGGCGGAATCATACTTACAATTAACGGATTTGCGATGCGATGAACACAAAAAAAATTCTTCAAGCTTTTCCTTGAAGCTCTCGGCAATGGCCTCCAATTTGTGCTCCATGATTTTCGGTCAAGCTCCAAGCTTGGGAATGGATTCCATGCTCAAGAGTGGGTTTCCCTATCACCTTTGAATGACCCATTTGAGTGCTAGCTCTTGTGAAAATTTGCAACAAATCTTCAAGAAAATGAAGCCTAGCTTCATGCCCAAGAGAGGAAAAAATTGCACCATTGCCGTGAGTTTGAGGAAGAGGGAGAGAGGAAATGTTGTGTTAGTTGTATTTGATTTCAAAAATCAAATACATAATACATTTTCCAAAAATTGTACAAGGCATTTAAGTCTTCCAACCACCACCATCAATCACAAGTGACAACCATCACATCACAAGAATGACTAATGATGTGACGCGTTATATGACTTATGGGCCCCACTTGATTCTAAATCGGAGTGGCCTCGCAAACACTCCCGAGCTTGGGTTCAGTAATTCCGAACTAACAAATTTTCCGTTGCGACGTAATTAAATCAAATTTAATTAAATAATTATGCCTAGAAAAATTACTATTCACGTCGTTAGCAAATTAATTCTAATTTAACTAGTTCGCCCGAATTAAAATTCAATTTTAATTCCGCATCGAAATCTAATTTCGTAGAATATATTGAATATATTATTTTTATCGATTAATTCCAAATTAATCGTTCTCTCTCTTTAAATAATATTTTATCCCAGATAAAATATTTCCATAAATAATCCTAGATTAATTTTCTCTCTCTATTAATTAATCCCAGATTAATTATGTGCGAGTCATACGTCATCGGTGAATCTTTGAGAAGCGACTCATGAGATCCCCGGATATGTTGGCAGTAAATCTGGTCGTCGGACTATCCGAACACGTACGTACCTAGTACTACGTTTTTTCCGATTTACAAGACATGGTTGGCTTCTAGCAAAGCACCGTGCCTACCCAATCTTCCAGAAATATTCTTAAAGGAATATGTAATCTATAACAGGCGTAGTATACGTAGTATTGCATATTGCGATCCAGTATCGGATGTCATGTGCTAGGCCTGGGGCTGGAATTGTGTATGCCCCGTACGAAGCACATATCGGATCTCTGGTAACTAGTCTCTATAATCGGATAACTATGACCTTGTCATATTATCCCGATAGCTGCAGCATATAAGAGCACTAGTTCCGTATCCTACGTGATCATCATCTCTACTATGACTGGAGTGATACTTCCATCTTGACATCACACCCAATACACTAGGATTCTCAATATACCCAGAAGAAGCGTACATAGAACCGGTTAAATCCCTGGACGACCAAAACCAAAGTATATTGATTGTCGCAAGTATTAGCGGTGCAAGTCTCAAGTTAAGACTAAAAACACCTACTGTAGACAACAGAACCTGGGCGACGCTGTTTCTAGGCTCGCGGCCTATTTGAGAATACGAAATAACATGGAGTCGCCACCCGGTGTGAACCGGGACAAAGATTTAAGGCCGCACTCACCCCTCGCAAGGGAAGACCTCAAACCGTTGGGTTCGGAATGGTCCCTTACTTATGTCATTGTGATGATATAATTTGTGCACTAAATCAACCGCACCTATCCAATAATCATGCTCAAGGGTACTTAGATCTAACATGCTTTCATCCAAATAATTCCACGCAATGTAACACAACAAGCATATTAAACCATTAAATCAACATGTACGAATCATTACCCAAACGCATCATAAACTAAGAACATGCATAATGGACAACCTAAACATGCTTTAACAAATAAATAACAAACTAAATTAAACCGTGCTTTAAATAATAAACATATAACCTAAAGACTATAACATGCTCAAATACAAATTTGGATGAGACGAGATACGTGTATCTTAAGTGGTACGTGACATTGTATCCCGAGTGCAGACCATACTACCGTCCATTCGGAATCGGCTATGGAATTTACGTCCGGGTTTCCATCCGATATACCACAAAAGGGAACACATATCCCGCTCACCCAACAATCACATCATGCTTCAAACGACTCTCATGCCATTATATATCAAAATAAATAAAACAACAATAAAGAAGATAAGTAGAAAGGTGCCCTCAGGTCTAACCTATTTTGTCGTCTAAGAAAGGGCGTTACACGTCCGTTGGAAGGGTGAATGATCCGCTACTCTTTTAGTTCACCAACTCAACGTCTTTCCTCGCTGTTTTTCTGTTCGGGCTGCTGTTTCAAGTCCGTTTCGCTGCTGCTTCGCTGCTACGTTTCATGCCACTGTCTTGATGGTTTAGAGGACCGTTTTGGGTGATTTTGAAGGCTTAGGGAGGTGCGTTTGTGAGGATTTTTTAGGGAAACTTTATGGAGGTTTTGGGGATGGTGTTTAAGTGATTTTAGGACAGTTTTGGGGGCTAAGGACGCAACAAAAACCGACCAGAACAGAAGGTGAACTGCGGCAGTTCACAGGTGCAGTGGGGTGTTTTCAGGGACTGTTTTGGGTGATTTTGAAGGCTTATGGAGGTGCGTTTGTGGGGATTTTTTAGGGAAACTTTATGGAGGTTTTGGGGATGGTGTTTAGGTGATTTTAGGACGGTTTTGGGGGCTAAGGACGCAACAAAAACCGACCAGAACAGAAGGTGAACTGCGGCAGTTTACAGGTGCAGTGGGGTGTTTTCAGGGACTGTTTTGGGGCTGCGAATGGGGCTGTGTTTGGAGGGTGTTTAGTGCGACTTTAGGGCTGTGAATAAGGTTTATTTGAGGGTGTTTTAAGGCTGTGAATGGGGGCTGGAACTCGGCAATGGAGGGTTAAGTTTAGGGCTTGGGCGTGAAGAGTGTTGATGATGGAGGGAAGATGCGGCAATGGAGGCTATTGGATCTTAAAGGCTCAGCAATGGAGGCTTCAGGGGGATGCTTGGGCGTGCAATGGAGGCTTAAGAGAATGCTTTAGGCGTGTGAGAGAGGTGTATGAGCTAGGGTTTTGAATGGGGGGTGAAAGCCTCTTTTTATAGGCAAAGAGAGAAGACTTTCCTAATTAGATTAGGAAGGAATCTCCTAATTGATTTCTAATAAGGAATGCATCTCCTAATTAGGATTGGGATTGGATTTGATTTGGTAATGATTTGATTTGATTTCTTTTATTTAGGTAAGGATTTAACAAGATTTAAGCATGTGATAAATATACATATACCTAAATAAAGGGGCTTTGGGCGTGAATCACATCTTTTGGGCATGGATTTGGTTTGACTTGTTTGACTTGGTTTGACTTGGCTATTTGGGCTTGGTTTGGGTTAGGTATGTGGTCTATGGGAGTTTTGGGCCTAATGTGAGCTTTGAAACGGAAGTCCAACAAGCAGCCGAAGCTAAACAACGAGATTAAATCCATCCAAAATTCTATTTTCCAACTTTACCCTTCCAACGTCCGTTTCCCGCGACTTTCATGACTAAAGAAGTAGTTGCCTCCATACGAGACTCTCATTGGGCTAATGTGTAAAAATGCAATGCCTACACCTACCCTGATTCGGACTTCCATAGACACATAGTCATACTACTAATGGAATTCCGAGAGGTCTATCCAGAGCGAAGCTGTTTCCGTACCATCGGTAAACACAACCTCCTATTACACTTGCATAAGTATCCAATACTTAAATATATGAGAACTATGACGTTATGCTCCCATAACACGCACAAGTGCAATACTAGTCTATTCCGTATTATCGATGTCCAATCTCGATAATACTCCAACTCGGGATGTTTTAATGATTAAACCTTCATGGATTGATATTGTCTCATATCTTATCAATCCAAAACTAATCATATGGACTTTTATCATTTATATATCCCGGTAATCTAATTACAAATGATAAAAGAGCAATTTCTTTTGTCACATAGTTAATTTGTACAACAACACAATGTTTTGTACAAATAATGATGATATGGGTCATAATTGTCCAACAATCTCCCACTTGGCCTATAACCAATCACTCAAGTGTCCTACACCTGAACTATGTACGGTTTTCTTAAACTTCTGCTGAGAAAATGCTTTCGTCAGCGGATTTGTAAAGTTATCATCTGATGTGATTTATTCAATCATCACATCGCCACGATGTATGATCCGAACGAATCAGATGAATAGTTGAAGTATATACTTGGATCATTAATGAGACCATTAATTCTTTATCCTGTGTTGTAGCCTAGCTCAGCTGCTAACAGAACTACACCTAATCCAATTAGGATTATTAAGATCCAAATGGCTTCTATTGCTGCCTCAGCTGCAGTAATATTCCGCTTTTGTTGTTTATTCGGCAACAGTATCTTGCTTGGAAGATTTCCAGCTCACTGTTCCGTTATTCAAACTATATAGTATAATTTATTACGACTTATAGTCGTTTTTATCGGGTAGGAAACTTGCAACGGTGAACCCAGTCGCTTCAAGTTCTCCTTCTCCATAGTATAAGATAGCATCCTTAGTTCATCTAAAATACTCAAGGATGTTCTTAACATATCCAGTGACTATCACTTGGATTGGCCTGATTGTGACTCCATATGCTCAAAGTATATGAGACACCAGGTCGCGTACATTTATTTCAATGTACAAGTTCTCAGAGAGTGCCAACAACCTTTAGATCTAACCCAGTAGATCTTTATTCCTAGAATAAAGGTTGTCTCTCCCAAGAATTCTACGGAGAATTTTTCATGAGAGCCAAGCTTTCACCGATTGTATTATGGGAATGTCATTTCCAAGAAATGATATATCATCATTATGTAGGACAATCACTTTCAGTGCGCTCCCACTAACCTCCTTACATACACAAGAATCATATTCATTTTGAATTAAATCATACACCATTATGATTACATCAAAACGATAGTTCCAAGAATGCAATGCTTGCTTCAATCCATAATAGGATCGAATAACCTGCAATCCTTATTTGCTTGTTTTGGTACGACAAAACCATCAGGATGTTGTAAACATCCTCCAAAATGGTTTTCGTTTAAGGAAAACGGTTTTGACGTTCAGCTGCCATATTTCATAAATGAAACATACAGCATTAGCAAGCATTATCCAAATGGATTTAACCATGGAAACGAGTAAAAGGTTTCGTCGTAATCGACACAATGTTGATAACGATACCTTTTCGCTACAACCTAGCTTTGTACGGTTGTATGTTGCCATCCATGTATGTCTTCCTTGAAGACTTATATAGTACCAATAGGCACAATGCCTTCTGGTACATCAACCAGTGTCCAAACTTGGTTGATATACATGGAATCCATTTCGGACTTCATGGCACTTTGCCATAAAATGGAGTCGATACCTTGTATCACTTCCTTATACGTAGTCAGTTTGTCTTCCTCAATAAGATTGACATCTTCATTAGGTGAGATCAGAAACCCATACCTACCAGGTTGTTTTCTGACTCTCTCCGACTTACGTGGTTCTTGTGTATTCGAAGATTATGGTACAGTTTCATCCCTGATGAACTGTTTGTGTTCCATTAAGGAATCGGTGCCTCGAACAGTATTACTCTGATTTTCATCGAGTTTTACTTTCCTCTCACTTACCACTGCATATAGGTATTACTCTTAGGAAAACCGCATGGCGAGCAATAATTACATTGTTCTCTAGTGAGTTGTATAAGGACTATACTTTGGTTACCTTAGGATAACCTACAAATTTGGCACTTATCCGATTTGGGTTTTAGTTTGGTATCATCCAAACATATGCCTAGCATTCCCAAATATCCAGGAATGAGAAAACCCGGTTTCTTTCCTATTCATATCTAATATGAAATCTGTCAAACAGATTTTCATGGAACCTTATTCAAAATAAGTGTTGCACTGTTTAATGTGTATCCCTAGAAGGAAAATGGTAGCTCAGAGCGACTCATGATTAACCTTATCATGTCCAACGAAATTTGGTTTCTCCGTTCGGACACACCGTCAAATTGAGGTGTTCTGTAAAGAGTCCATCATGAAAGAATGTTATACTCTTTCATATATTCGAGAAACTTTTTGCTTAAGTATTTTCCATCATGGTCTAATCATGATGTTTTAATACTCTTGCCGATCTGTCTCTCTACTTCGTGTCGAAACTCTTTGAATTTATCAAAAGTTTTCGATTTATGTTTCACAAGAAACACATAACCATAACGCGATGCCACATCCGTAACGGTTACGCAGTATTCATATCCACCTCTAGCCTAGCTAGACATGGGCCCACTTACGTCACTATGAACGAGGGCTAACAGATCGATGGCATTTTCACTTTTACCAAGTAAAAGGTGTTTTAGGCACTTTGCCTAACAAACTAGATTCGTAGACATCATTTGAATAGGATTAAATCCGTCCTAGTATCCACTCTTCAAAAGTATGGATATACGAGTCTTGTTTAATGTGTCCCAGACAACAATTCCATAAATAAGTCTCATCTGATTAATTCAGTTTGAGCTATTTGTTTGTCATGTTATATGTTTGAGATTCATTTATATTCAAAATATAAATATTGTTATTCACATCTAATGTGTTTATCTCAATATCATCTTTATAAAATGAAACACTTTAGTGTTCTAGAATATAAAGGTATATCCGCAACGGATTATACTCTAATATAGAGATAATGTTTCTAGTCAAACTAGGTACATTATAACAGTTTCCTAATTTAAGTACACACCCGAAGGGTAGTTCCTAAACTTAGGTTTCTACGGTTAAAATAGCGACTCTTGTCCCGTTTCCGATACGTAGATCAATCTCAACTGAAGTCAGTATCCTGCTTATCAGCAGATGCCGCACATCAGTATATATATATGTACAATACTTAGTATCAAAATCCAATTTTGAAACTAATAGTGAACATGTTTATGACAAACATACTTGAAGCCGGAGCCTTGCACCGCCTTCACTTCCTTTATGTCTGCCTTGTCCATACGGCAGTCACGCTTCCAGTGACCCCGTTTGCCACAGTTTAGGCAGACAACTTGGGATATGTCATTTGTCTTCCTAGAAGACTGTGATGATTTTGCCTTTGCCCCTTTTAGAAGCTCTGGCTCTGCCTCCTAGAGCATAGCCATCAACTCTCCAAGAGTTTACTTTTGGTTCGTAATGAACCTGCCCCAGCTTTCGGGTAGAGACTATAAGATCAAATCTTTGGTAGTCTCGGCCACGTAGGTAATGCCCAGCTGACCTAGCTGATCGATGTCAGCAATCATCTGCAACACCTAGTGCTCGACAGATGTACCATCTGACATACATGAGCTAAAGAGCTTCTTATGCAATTTGTACTTCTAAGATCTAAGAATAGATCTATGAAGATCTTTAATTTCATCATCATGGTAAAATGATCTAATCCTTAATTTTGATGACGGAATTAAAATGTCATTGCAGTAAGTATAAAGGATAGAGCACTAAAGTTATCATCACATGAATATTCTAAATATCATGTTCTACTATTTGCTCAACTCCGGGATTAGGCCCAAGAGGTTGCACTATCAAATAGAGTAACTTCCCAGTTCCCAGGACTATTGTAGGACGGAGAACTTGACGACATTGTTCTAGGCTCGCGGCCTAGTTGAGAGCACGGAATAGCCCGTGGAGGACTAAACCAGAGAATAATGGAGTCACCACCCGGTTTGAATCGGGAAAGTAGTTTATGGCCGCACTCACCCCTCGCAAGGGAAGACCTCAAACCGTTGGGTTCGGAATGGTCCCTTACTTATGTCACTTGTAAATATATGATTTGTGCAATAAACTAACCGAATCTACTCAACATATATGCTCAAAGGTAGCCTACACCTAAGTTCATATGCATAAGAATAATAATGAAACCTATATCTAAGTTCGCATGCTTCAAAGTAAGTCATTAAACGGTAAACACACAATAACATACAATCATCACAAAAGCATGCTCAATTATCTAACGCGGAAAATAAATAAGAATCTAAGCACAAACATAAATTAAATCCCTGATATGATATAAAACAACTTAATCATGCACAAAGAAAGAAAATACTATCGACTAAATCATGCTTAAGATAAATGACATACTAGCAACCTAATCATGCTCAAATACAATGTTGGATGAATGAGGTATGTGTATCTCTCAAGCGGTACGTGGCATTGTATCCCGAGTGCAAACCGCAATACCGTCCATTCGGAATCGGCTACGGAATTTACGTCCGAGTTTCCATCTGATATACCACAAAAGAGAACACATGTCCATTCACCCAACGGCCACAACACAAATCAAATAACGACTCTCATGCGAATTAAATTTGATAAACAATTAAAAGAAACGAAAGATAATAATTAAAAGGGTGCCCTCAGGTCTAACCTCTTTTTTCGTCTCTCGAGAGCGCGTTCCACGGCCGTCGAAAGGTTTAATGTTCTGTAACTTTTCTGGTTCACTAATCCAACGTTTTTCCTCACTGTTGTGCTGTTTGGGCTGCTATTTTTTTTACTCTGTTTCGCTGCTGTTTTGCTGCTGTTTTTAGGCTATTGTTTTAATGGTTTAAGGGGCTATTTTGGGACTGTTTTGGTGGTTATTTGGACTGGTTTGGACTGTAGTTTTGGAAATGTTCCAGGGGCAGTTTTTGTTACTGTTTTGGGCAGTTTTTGGGGACTATTTTGTGTAGTTTTTGGGTGTGTTTTCTGGACAGTTTTAGGGCTTAAAGGTGCAGTTTGAGGCTTATTTGTGTTGATTTGCTGTGTGCGTTAGTGGGGCTGTCAATGGTGATAGTTTGGTGAAAGCGTGAGTGGTGCGGCTAGGTGGCAATGAGGTAGTTGGCGTGAAGGGAGTATGGTGCACCTAAGGTAATTGGTGAGTGCGGCTAGGTGGCAGGTGCGTGAAGGGAGTATGGTTCTGTTGAAGGCAATTGGTGGGTTGTGTGATGTGAATTGGCTAATCGGCGTTGGTCAGGCGTGAAGAAGGCTTGCATGTTGAAGGTTCTTGGTGTGTGAAGGTCGTGAGTTGAGGCAGGGCTGTGAACGTGTTTGTGGGGCAGGTTCGTGCGTGAATATGAGGGCTTGGATGTGTGTATCTTGTGTGAATGTGTTCGCGTGCATGGGGCTTGAGTATAGTGGCGTGAAGGTTGGCTTTGCATGCGTGGGGCTTGGGATTGATGCGTGAATGTGACGTGAAGGTTGGCTTTTGTGTTATGAGGGCTGATGACGTGAGTGGCTTGGCTAGGCGTGTGTGTAGTGGGCAAGGGCTGTTACGTGGCTGAGTTGGTTGCTTTAAAGGCTTGTTGAAGGTCAGTTTGTGTGTGGGTTTAGGGGCAGTTTTGACGTGTATTCGAAGCAGTTTCTGGTTGGTGATTTGCGGCAATATGGAGAAATTGTTTGGTGGTATTTTACGGCAATAGGTGAAGGGTTTTTTGGTGGATGCTCTTCACAGCCATGGGAGGTCTTTTGGGCGTGAGTTGCTAGGGAGTTTTTGGTGTTTTGTTGTGAGATTCAGCCAGGGTTGATTTGTGGGTTAAGGGTTCTTTTTATAGGCCAAGTGAGGGGGTTTTCCTTGTTGGAGAAAGAATAGGATTTGTGTATTAATTGGGAGATATTTTTAATTAAAATGTGATCAGGGAAATCTTTAATAAAGGGAAGTGATTTGATTTATTCTTTTTAGTTAAGGATATGATTTATTTAAATTGGTAGGTGATTTAATTAAATTAGGAACTTAATTTAATTTCATTTCATTTCATTTCATTTGTGTTTTATTTAATTTGGAATGTGATTTATTTAGTTTAGGAAAATGGTTAAATTTAATTTAGGAAGGTGATTTAATTTTAATTTAATTCATTTGTATTTTAGTTTAATTTAATTTAATTAGCTTTGATTTTAATTTATTTCATTTTAATTTCAATTTAATTGGTTTCAATTGGTTTTAATTTAAAATTTGTGACATGTGGTTTAAATATTTTAATTATTTTAAATTTAATTTGTGACATGGTTTTAAAACGGAGGTCCAACAAGCAAACCCGAAGCTAACCCAGCGAGTTAAATCCATCAAAAATACCAATTTCCAACTTTACCCTTCCAACGTCTGTTTCCCGCGGCTTTCACAACTAAAGAGGTAGTGTCTCCATACGAGACTCATCATCGGGACTTATATGCAAAAATGCAGTGCCTACAGTCATCATCAGTATCAGTTTCGGGGATGAGTCCCAGGGTTGAGGCCCACATCAGCATCAGTATCAGTTTCGGGGATGAGTCCCAGGGTTTTGAGCCCACATCCTATCAGCATCAGTATCAGTAGTTTTGGGGATGCGTCCCAAGGTCGTGACCCACATCATCATCATCAGTTTTGGGGATGCGTCCCAGGGTCGTGACCCCACATTTTCAGCGGTATTGGGATGCGTCCTAGGGTCGAGGCCCTCGTTATCGGTTGCGGTTATCAGGATGCGTCCCAAGATCGAGGGCCCACTGCATCATCAGTTGCACTTTCGGGAAGCGTCCTCGACCCACTGCATCATAAGTTGTAGTTCCGGGATGCGTCCCAGGGTCGAGGACCCACCACATCAGATCACTTTTTACCAGGTATAACACTCCGGGTATGGAGACATCAAAACAGTTTTGCCAGGTACGGCATGTGGACTATATGGATTATGTGGACTACCGTGGATTATCGTGGACTATGTGGATTATGTGGACTACCGTGGACTATCATGAAGTGTTGTGGACTACCGTGGACTACCGTGGACTATCGTCGAGTATTGTGGAATATCATGGACTACCGTGGATTATCGTGGACTATGTGGATTATGTGGACTACCGTGGATTATCGTGGACTATGTGGATTATGTGGACTATGTGGACTATGTGGATTATGTGGACTACCGTGGATTATCGTGGACTATGTGGATTATTGGGACTACAGTGGACTACCATGGATTATCGTGGACTAGGTGGACTATGTGGATTATGTGGACTACCGTGGATTATCGTGGACTATGTGGATTATGTGGACTACCGTGGATTATCGTGGACTATGTGGATTATGTGGACTACTGTGGACTACCGTGGACTATCGTGAAGTGTTATGGACTACCGTGGACTATCGTGGATTTTCGTGGAGTG
Organism: Zanthoxylum bungeanum; assembly: GCA_019454045.1. Classification (NCBI taxonomy): domain Eukaryota; kingdom Viridiplantae; phylum Streptophyta; class Magnoliopsida; order Sapindales; family Rutaceae; genus Zanthoxylum; species Zanthoxylum bungeanum. The sequence goes on from SKCR01026478.1 coordinate 130,656, forward strand.
TTGTGGACTACCGTGGATTAGCGTGGATTATGTGGACTAACGTGGACTACCGAGGAGTGTTGTGGACTATCGTGGACTACCGTGGACTATCGTGAAGAATTATGGACTACTGCGACGCCCTAGGTACGAGGTTTAGCATGCCAGGAATGGCACATCATCACATTCAGTTCAGAGCAACAGGCAAACCAGGTGGCAGCTGGCGAGCCAGGTAAGTGAGAATGCATTGCACGTACTTTGATAGGATTGTCATTGTCACACACTGCACAAGTCCCATCAAAGTGGGGGCGACTGTAGGCACTGTATTTTTGCATATAAGTCCCGATGATGAGTCTCGTCTGGACACACTACCTCTTTAGTTGTGAAAGCCGCGGGAAACGGACGTTGGAATGGTAAAGTTGGAAATTGGTATTTTTGATGGATTTAACTCGCTGGGTTAGCTTCGGGTTCGCTTGTTGGACCTCCGTTTTAAAACACATGTCACAAATTTAATTTAATTATAATTTCAATTTAATTGGTTTCAATTGTTTTTAATTTAAAATTTGTGACATGTGTTTTAAATATTTTAATTATTTTAAATTTATTTTGTGACGTGTTTTAAAATGGAGGACCAACAAGCGAACTCGAAGCTAACCCAGCGAGTTAAATCCATCAAAAATACCAATTTCCAACTTTACCATTCCAACGTCCGTTTCCAGCGGCTTTCACAACTAAAGAGGTAGTGTCCATACGAGACTCATCATTGGGACTTATATGCAAAAATGCAGTGCCTACAGTCGCCCCCACTTTGATGGGACTTGTGCAGTGTGTGACAATGACAATCCTATCAAAGTACGTGCAATGCATTCTCACTTACCTGGCTCGCCAGCTGCCACCTGGTTTGCCTGTTGCTCTTAACTGAATGTGATGATGTGCCATTCCTGGCGTGCTAAACCTCGTACCTAGGGTGTCGCAGTAGTCCATAATTTTTTCACGATAGTCCACGGTAGTCCACAACACTCCTCGGTAGTCCACGTTAGTCCACATAATCCACGGTAGTCCACATAGTCCACAACACTCCACGATAATCCACGATAGTCCACGGTAGTCCACGGTAGTCCACAACACTTCACGATAGTCCACGGTAGTCCACATAATCCATATAGTCCACATAGTCCACGATAATCCACGGTAGTCCACATAATCCACCTAGTCCACGATATTCCACGGTAGTCCACATAATCCATATAGTCCACGATAATCCACGGTAGTCCATATAATCCACATAGTCCACATAATCCACATAGTCCACGATAATCCACAGTAGTCCACATAATCCACATAGTCCACGATAATCCACGGTAGTCCACGATATTCCACAATACTCCACGATAGTCCACGGTAGTCCACGGTAGTCCATAACACTTCACGATAGTCCACGGTAGTCCACATAATCCACATAGTCCACATAGTTCACGATAATCCACGGTAGTCCACATAATCCATATAGTCCACATGCCGTACCTGGAAAAACTATTTTGATGTCTCCATACCCGGAGTATCGTACCTGGCAAAAACTGATCTGATGTGGTGGGTCCTCGATGTTGGATAATATGACCCATAGCGTCACTATTTGCACAGATCATTGTGTTGTTGTAGCAAATTAACTATGTAACAAGGAAATTGCACTCTCGTCATTTTGTGATTAGATCACCTTAGATATATAAATGAAGAGAGGTCCCTATGATTAGTTCCTGGATTGAGATGATATGAGACAGTATCAGTCCACGAAGGATTAATCATTAAATATCCCTAGCCGTAGTATTATCGAGACTGGACATCGATAATGCGGAATAGGCTAGTATTGCACTTGTGCGCGTTGTGAGGGCACAACGGCATAGTTCTCATAATATAAGTATTGGATACTTGTGCAAGTGCGATAGGAGGTCGTGTGTTTCACCGATGGTACGGGAAACAGCTTCGCTCTGGATAGACCCTTCGGAATCCCATTGGTATTATGACTAGGTGTCTATGGGAGGCCGAAATCAAGGTAGGTGTGTATAGTCTTAACCTGAGACTTACATCGCTAATACTTACGACAATCGGTAAACTTTGGTTTTGGTGGTGGTGGTGGGGGATCTTAACTGGTTCTGTGTTCACCTCTTCGGGTTTATCAGAGAATCGTAGTGTATTGGATGTGATGTCGAGACGGAAGTGTCACTCCAGTCATAATGGAGATGATGTCACGCAGGATACGGTATTAGTGCTCTTAAGTGATGCGCATCCAATCGTGATATTATGACCAGGTCATGAATATCCGATTATAGAGACTAGTTACCAGACATCCGATATGTGTTTCGGACGGGGCAGACACTTATCCAGCCCCAGCCCTAACACGTGATTATCCGATACTGGGCCGATATGCACAATACAATTGTATACTACGCTTGATACAGATTTTAATATTCTTTGATGAATATGTCCGGAGAACTTGGGAAGACTTGGTGCTTTGCTAGGAGTCGACCTTGTCTCGTAAATCGGTAGAACGTAGTACTTGGTACGTACGTGATTCGGATACTCCGACGACCGTATTTACTGCCAGATTATCCGGGGATCTCATGGGTCGCTTCCCGATAATCCACCGATGACGCACAACTCGCACTCTTGAATAATCTGGGATTATAAGAAGAGAGAGAGAAAATTAATCTAAGATTAATAACAGAGATATTTTATCCGGGATAAAATGTCGCCTAAGAGAGAGAACGATTAATTTGGAATTAATCGATGAATTAATATATTCGATATATAAATGAAATTAGATTTCGACGCGGAATTAAAATTAGATTTTAATTCGGGCAAACGAGTTAATTTAGAATTAATTCGTTAGCGACGTAAATAATAATTTCGCCAGGCGCTATTATTTATTTGAATTCGATTGAATTAACGTTGCGACGTAAGCTCGGTATTTCAGAAATATCGAACCCGAACGCGTGAGTGCACGTGGGCCCACTTTCATTTGGAAACGTGTGGGGCCCACATGACACATGTCATTCTAATGCATTGAATGTAGATAGTGTACAATGCACTCAATGTTATTGCATGGAAATTGAGTGTTTGACACTCTAAGCCTTAGCATGTTTTGTGTCATAATTTTATTATTTATTTAATAAATATTATGGCATAAATATAAATTGATTTTTGGTAAATCATTTGAACTTAATACACAATTTCATCTCTCTCAAAAACTCTCTCCTCTCTCACGCAAATTGCTCACTGGTTTTGAACCAGTTTGGCGTGAATAAGGGAAGCAAGGGTTGGGTTTCATGGTGAAAACCGCAAGTGCTAGCACACTACGAGTCTTGCGAAGTGGTAGGGAGGTTCCCCCATGAGGCGGGACTCATCCGACGGAGTTTGGAGCTTCGTTTTGAGACCCGAAATTCTGTTTTTGTAGGACAGTGGACTGTTGCAGTGGTGAGATCAAGGCAGTGCGTTTTTGGGCTTGAATCGTCTTCAAATCGACTCTACCGATCAATGTGAGTATTCCGCTACCTCCGTTGATGTGTTCACACATAATTCATGTCTTGATTTGATCTTGGGACCTTAGAATAAACCAACAATGGCATCAAGAGCTAATGTTGCAAGCATGAAATTTGTAGGGTTTAAAATTTGGGTAAACTTGTTTCGAGCATGATTTGAATGAATGAAGTTTGAGTATGCTTTATAACATGTTTAAATTCATTTTGGTTGGACTAATTTGATAAAAATGATTTGGAATTATTTTCCCCAAATATTTCATGTTGGCCGAATGTGTGATGATCATTTTGGATTCTTGGAATTTTGTGATTTTGATTCGTTTGATGAGTTAGAATCATTTAGGTTGATGTTAATTTGAATCGAATTGGATTGGATTTCGAATTGGACAAAAACCCCAAATTCCTTACCTTGGCCGAATGTGATATGCCCTAATGTCTTGGTGTTTTTGGTTTTGTGACATTGGATGTGTATGAAATCAAATCGGATGGTGATTTAATGTCGATTGTAGGTTCGATTGGATCGAAACCAAATCGGACACAAAATCCCTCCTTGGCCGAGAGCATGAAGCATGTTTATGGGTTTGATTTTTCATTATGTGTGTTTGACATATGATAATGAATTGAGCATGATTAATTGGACTAATTTGGTGCTTCGGAAATATCAATTTAGGTTATTAATCATCGTAATGCACTTTAGGTAATTAAATTGCGTAATTGGATTAGTGTAATTTAATTATTTAGGCTTAAATTGGATTTGGGCTTGAATTGTTGTATTTGGGGCTATTGGGCTTGATTTATCAAGTTTGGTTTAGGCCAAGTGGATTGGATCCAATTGGGCCCAAAACCTTAACCATAAAGCCCAATTGCGACTAATGAACCTTTAATGTTTAATTGGGCCTAATGGGCCGAAATTGACTTCTAAGGCATTTTGGGTGATTCCACTATTGGGCTTTGGTTGCCGAAGCCCATGCCTAAAGAAATTAATTGAAGCCCATTAGACTTAAATTAAATTGACGTTGGACGTTAATCAGGCTTTGAGTCCCAACGCGATTGAATTTGGAATTTAAATTAAAAGGTTTATTAAATATAAAGTGCAATATTTAATTTGGAATTGAATAGTGAATTAGTATTAAATACATGTTAAATTGGATTTAATTATGTAGTTTAATTTAATTCATGAATTCGTACTTTGAGTACTTATTCGCAAAAACGAGTTTGACTCGATCAAAATCAAATCGTTGTTTGAACATTGGATGATCACTTAATTATCAGATTAATTAATTTGATTAGATTGATTGATAGCATGCTTATGTGGTGTGAATACGTGGTTGTGTTGAATGAATAATGTATATCGGATGGATATTAGATGGGTGGGCAATTTTAGAAATTGTTGTAATAAATTCGATTTATTAAATTGGACCTGCGTGTCCAGCCTTATCACCTCTTTTTCTCTTGTATTCTCTTCTCACCTATTCCCCTCTATGTATATGAGGTTTCTTTAGAAGTGTAGTGTAACGGGTAGAAGTAGTACAAGTGCTAGCTTGAGTGAGAAAGGGAGAGATTTGATCTAGGATCAATGTGTTAATATATCCATCCGCATATCATTATTATTTATTTCATACTCGCTTTATTATGTATTTAGAATGCATGTTTAAGGGTGTATGATGATGAGACCTAACAAAGATAATTAAATTGGTAGCCAATTGCACGCGAAAATCCCTCAATCTATATTAAGCAAATATCCTTCCATTGAATGATTCTTGTTCAAGATCCGAAGTTGGCATTGGTTTGTTTTTGACCAAAGTCAAGACCTTTGTCAATCAAGGATGTACTTGAATCATGAGAGTTTTGTTGTGCATATCGGTGTCTTGTCCAAATCGTGATTTTTATTGACCAAAGTCAGATCACTTTTTGTCCAATGACATTGATTACGAACTTTTCCTCGTCAATGGGTCCCGCTTAACTGGAATCATTAGGTTTGTGTTTGGCCAAAGCCAAGGCCTAAATGATTCGGAGGATAGGGTTAGGAAAATGTAATGGTTACATTGACATTATACATATGTTTCGGACTTGGATGTCCACCTAACCGGATCTAGGAATTGGATGAGATCCAATTGATCTGTGAGATCTACCTAGTTAAATAGCATACAGCTTTTTATTGGCCAAAGTCAGGGTTGTGTGTTATTTAATAGGATCCTAGCCCACTAGGAAACACGGTTTCCCGAGTACTCCACAGAGGGTTAGAGGCTCGACGAAAAATAGTGGGAGGCAAGTATTGAATTTGCAACATTCGTTCAATTACTCGCTAAACACGCTCATTTATATTTTACTCGTCATGTTTTATTAAAAGTATTAGTTGGACTAATATTTTATGTTGTTTTAAATATATATAGTTAGACTATATACAAACTTATTCAAATTATAGTTGATTTTATAATTGGATTATAGTAATCAATATAATTGAATTAAAAATTATAGTTGATTTTATAATTGGATTATAGTAATCAATATAATTGAATTAAAATTATAGTTGATTTTATAATTGGATTATAGTAATCAATATAATTGAATTAAAATGATAGTTGATTTTATAATTGGATTATAGTAATCAATATTAAAATTATAGTTGATTAAATAATTGGGTATTGTAATCATTATAATAAATAGTACCTTATTAAATTGATTAAATAGTTGGACTATTGAAATCAAGAAAGAATTGAAAAGTTGAATATTTAAAATATAATCCTTGGATTTAAATGTTTTAATGATTTAATTTTCAATTGGGAATTAATAATAGGTTAATTTATTTGATAAAATAACTTATTATGACTAAGCCCAAAATTAAGCAATAGTAGAGCATAAAGTCTTTGGAAGATTTATGTGATGATGACTTTAGTGCTTAATTAATATACTTATAATAATCTATCTTTAGATTTAAAATATTTAAAATGCAATTAATAATTCTTGGAGAATTAATGACTATTCTAGTGGAGAAAGTCAAAGTTGGCAATTGGGCATGTAGCACAAGTGCAATCATTCGATATTTCTAAAACCAAGTGTTTGTGAATATTGTGAAAAGGATAATTGACATATCCCAAGTGACTACCATTTTGGAATATTGGAAGACACGAAGGAATTAAAGAGGTGATGAGTGATAAATGTATCACTATTTCCCACTCATTTAACTTATATTTTGTATAGTTTCTTGAGTTTTGTGAATATTTTGATGTGTTTTGTGTTATTTTGCAGATAAATAAAGTTTCAGGACATTCTGGAGGTGATTTGGAGCAAAACTGTGAAATTTGGTGAAATTTGGCAAAAATGGTATTTTGGTAATTTTGGACGTCCCGACACAAAAGGGTATTTTGGTAATTGTCCCGACACCGAAATAAAATTTCAAGACATTCTGGAGGTGATTTGGAGCAAAACTGTGAAATTTGGCAAAAAGGGTATTTTGGTAATTTTGGACGTCCCGACGCAAAGGGTATTTTGGTAATTTTGGGCGTCTGCCACGTGTCAAAGATTCAACGAGCCGTCTAGCCGTTTTTTTAGCACACCACGCCACGTGTCGAAATTTCAGCGATTCAAGAAATAATAATAATAAAATAATAAAAATCAGAAAAATAATAAAAAATCAAAAATCAAAAAATAATAATAAAAAATTAGATTTTTTTGCCTATAAATAGATTTCGAATTTTAGTTTCAAATGTACCTCTTCCTCTGAAATCCTTATAAATAAAAAGAGTTTCTTCTTATTTGCTTCTTTTATTCAGTTTTATTTACGCTTTGTAGTAGTAATTCTATCCATCCATGAGGGGGTAACCTCTCCATGCTGAGGTAATAAGGTAATTCTTTTACTATTACTTTTTAGATTAATCTCCCTTAAAATATGATATATCAACTATTTAAATCAGATTAATAAAGGATACCGCCATTCCGGACGGTTGGTTATTTAATTTAATCTGGTTAACCTGACTTAATGAGGATACCGCCACACTGGACGGTTGGTTTAAGTTATATTTCTGTTCCGCCTTATGGCTGGTATATTTGAATTTGACTTAATCAGGATACCGCCATTCTGGACGGTTGGTTTAAAATATCACAAGTTAATATATTATTATTTTATGGGAGATATCTAAATAGTATATAGTAGAAGTTATTTCCTTTTACCTTAGCATTTCATTTATTTATTTTAATTACTTTCTGCAATTTCATTTTATGTCTTTTAAGTTTTTATCAGTTTAATTATGTAGTAACTAAATTAAATATCTAGGGTTGTGATAAAATCTAATATAACCGATTTTAAAAGGGTTAGATTATAGTTTGAGTAATTTAAAAGAGTTATTTATTGAGTCATAATCTTAATGCCTTTTTATTAATTGGCCATTAATAAAATTGATTTAGATAAACTTAAAATGAACTAGACATAGGGATTTTAAGTTAAAGACCACAGTCTCAACAACCCACGATCTTCCTTAAGGATAGATAAACCTTTAATAGATTTCCTTACAGGATAGGAATATACCTGTTGGGCGGGGGTAGTCATAATTGGAACTCAATCTTAATGAATCTAGGTAATTTAATTGACATAGACATATGGTTCAATTGAATTATACTAGGTATTTGTAAATGATCATTCGAAAGAGGCTTTTACATAATTTAGTGTTCCAGATTAATAATTCAATAATTTACCCAACTATGATTTAACTACTTCATCTTTTAATTGATATTAGAAAGATTAACAACCCTAGATCTTTGAGTCTTTTTATTTTCCTTAGTATTTTCTTTTGTTTTTTTTTTTTATTTATTTACTTATTTAGCAAATCTATAAAATCAAATCAATCAAGAAATCAATTCACTTCTCCTTTAATTAGATATTTGTAAATAAATAGTATCATCAATTAATAACAACAGTAGGAATTAAGTCCTCGTGGGATCGATATTTTTATACTACTTGAACGATACGTGCGCTTGCGTTATACGTGTGTGTTTACGCCGGTCAAGTTTTTGGCGCCGTTGCCGGGGACTTATTTTTCTTGAGTTGTTAATTTTGAAACTATTAAATTTACTTATATCTAATTTTCTTTCTTTTATTTTGTAATTTTTATTTCTTTTGTTTTCAGGTGATTAAAAAAATGGAACACTACTGGGAGATTGAAGATTACAAGCTTTACAAGAAGATACACCCCAAATCTGGGAGCAACAGTCCAGTTTTCTGAGGCCTGTTGTTCAGCCCAACGAATATCACTGGATGCCAGAATCAAGCAATACTACATTTGCTCAACAGAATGAAATGGGGAGATGTGTAATATGTGATGGTAACCACCCGAGCGATCAATGTATTTACATTTCAGAGTGGCAGAATTTTTGGAATCAACTAAGGTACGAAGAATCATCACATTTTCCATCTTATCCACCATCTTCCTTCGATTCTTATCATGAACCAGATCCATCAGAGGAAGATCAATTAATTCACATGTTCAAAGAACAAGCAGTTCGATTTGATGCACAAATTCAGAGTAACTCAGAATCCATACAGAAAATGACAGATCAGATCAGACAATTAACAGAAAACCAGAGCTATATACCTCAAGAATCATTTTCAGATGAAGCCTCAGAGTACCAAACATTTCACGATGACACTTTAGCAAAAGAGGAGGCTGAGGAGAATCAAGAACCAGAGGTATCAGTTCAGGAACCCGAACCGGCAAAGTCTCGATTTGATTTTTATATTCAGATTCTGACGAGGATGAAGCTGAGCTGTTTGTACCAACTGCATCAAAAATTGAGGATGAAATTCTGTATCCTCAAAATGAAGATCTTGGAGATTCCATTGCACAAATGTTTGATGAAGATCTACCTGAGCCAATCATTTCAACCAGATCAGAGGATGAAGACCTAAAAACTAACATTTCTCCTCAGGTTGAAAATTTTGAAACATGTATTTCACAGATGACAGATGAAGAGCTGAATGCAGAAATTTTCAAACTCATCTGTGAAGAAAAGGTGGAGCAAGAAACAGAGCAAATGGAGGAGCAAATGTCTGACTTTATTAAAGATCTAGAGCATTCAGGAAAAACATCGCTGTTTTGGGGAGTACAATATAAAGATATCAACCAGAAGTTTGACAGAATGGAACTTCCATTCCAAGTCAAGCACCATACAAGACCTCCTGATTTTCTTTCTTTCTTTTCAGGAACCACTGGAGCAACAAAGATTAAAAAGGTGGCACAAGCACTGAATGAGACAAAATTCTTTTTGCCACTTTACCGTTGGAAGAGACCTTTCAAAAGCAACGCTCATGGAATGTCTTTAATCGGACATCCAAAACGACGTTGAAACCTCCTTGACAGATAGATTTCAGTCACGTCTGGCTGAAGACAAAAATTTAGCGCTAGTGGGAGGCAACCCATTTAACCAGGTACTATCTTCTAAACTCTTCTTCTACTGTTTAAGACATTGGGGACAATGTCTCATTTAGGTTTGGGGGTGAGGAATAGTTAATAGTACTTGTTTGTATTGTGTTTTTATTTTTAGTCCAAAATTTTTCGAAAAATACAAAAAAATTAAAAATTAATAAAAACAAAGGGCATATTTAAAGCTAGGTGATGGTTTGGTGTCTTCCTTCACTCACTACCTTTTTATAAGGAAAAGCTGTGGAGGCACCTAGATAATCATTCACTTGTAGCGTGTTGTGACAGACTAGTTTGGAGGACTCGTTGTTTATTCCTGACAACAAGCGATAAGAGCCTAAGGGGCTTGGGTATTTAAGTGAGCCTCGCTCCACCTTCCCTCTGGGGAATCTACAACGGGAAGTCCATTCGACAGTTAGTCACACACCATAAACTGAGCCTTTGATTAAACTCTTAAAAAAAAAATTGTAAATTATAATTATATATGACCAGTAAAAATGTTTTGTTGTTATGTTGACTAAAAAGATGAAATTGGTAAGAAATAGCTGTGTAAGGAATTCCCACTCCTGAGACGTATTTCAAACATAATTCAAAACAAGTTAATTTTTGTTTATTCACTTTTGAATTATTAAATCTGTAAATTCTCTATAAAACTGACTAAAATGAATCTTCATATACTTAGTTAGCAGGTATTATCAACATACATGATAACATACAGACATAAGCTAAAATTGAAAAGTTTGTAATATCCAGTACTCTAGTTCATTTGGAGGAAACATCTAAAAAAATAGTGATGGAATAAAAAAAAAAAAAATACATCTGAGATCCGAGTTATTAAGTCTGTAAGGGTATTTTAATACCTAGTGCCCTAAAACCAACTGGTTTGGGAGTCATTGGCCCAAAACTCGTTACATGGATAAAAAAATGATGAAAATTATATATATGTATATATATCTGAAGTCTGAGTAATTAAGTCCATAGGGGTGTCTTAACACCTGATGCCCTAAAGCCAACTGGTTTGGGAGTCACCGACCTAAAGCTCGCTACATAGATGGAAGATATTGTATAAATAAAAAAAAATAGAAAAAGAAAAAAAATCAAAGAAAAAAAATCAGAAAAATCAGAAAATTTATTCCATTACTACAAAAGATGTGAAATCTGATAAAACTTTAGGACAAAAATATTACTCTCTTATCAACTGCACTTATGACCGTTGTGGGCAAAAATGAGTTGTTTAATATTTTGTTGGCTGTGTATATGAAGAATGGTAAAATTAATCGGAGAATTTACTTATTTAGTAATTTAGAATGAAACAAAACAACTAGTAAACTTGGAGTAGAAATTTCACCTGATTAGTCACTAACTTCTTTATTCCTTTTTCTCTTGTCTTTTTGCTTTTGTGTGCATTAGTTTCACTACCTTTTTACTTTTATAAAATGTTTGTGGGTATCATTGCTGTAAACCTTCACGAGACTACAACTCGTCCACTAGGGACACCTAGGGTTTAAAGGCTTGTTGCATATGCTAAATGCAATCGTGATCCCTACGAAAGTGGCTTAGTTAAATTTTATTATGTTATTTTATTTTGTATTTTGCTCGAGGACTAGCAAAATGTTAGGTTTGGGGGTGTGATGAGTGATAAATGTATCACTATTTCCCACTCATTTAACTTGATATTTTGTATAGTTTCTTGAGTTTTGTGAATATTTTGATGTGTTTTGTGTTATTTTGCAGATAAATAAAGTTTCAGGACATTCTGGAGGTGATTTGGAGCAAAACTGTGAAATTTGGTGAAATTTGGCAAAAAGGGTATTTTGGTAATTTTGGACGTCCCGACACAAAAGGGTATTTTGGTAATTGTCCCGACACCGAAATAAAATTTCAAGACATTCTGGAGGTGATTTGGAGCAAAACTGTGAAATTTGGCAAAAAGGGTATTTTGGTAATTTTGGACGTCCCGACGCAAAGGGTATTTTGGTAATTTTGGGCGTCTGCCACGTGTCAAAGATTCAACGAGCCGTCTTTTTTAGCACACCACGCCACGTGTCGAAATTTCAGCGATTCAAGAAATAATAATAATAAATAATAAAAATCAGAAAAATAATAAAAAATTCAAAAATCAAAAAATAATAATAAAAAATTAGATTTTTTTGCCTATAAATAGATTTCGAATTTTTAGTTTCAAATGTACCTCTTCCTCTGAAATCCTTATAAATAAAAGAGAGTTCTTCTTATTTGCTTCTTTTATTCAGTTTTATTTACGCTTTGTAGTAGTAATTCTATCCATCCATGAGGGGGTAACCTCTCATGCTGAGGTAATAAGGTAATTCTTTTACTATTACTTTTTAGATTAATCTCCCTTAAAATATGATATATCAACTATTTAAAATCAGATTAATAAAGATACCGCCATTCCGGACGGTTGGTTATTTAATTTAATCTGGTTAACCTGACTTAATGAGGATACCGCCACACTGGACGGTTGGTTTAAGTTTATATTTCTGTTCCGCCTTATGGCTGGTATATTTGAATTTGACTTAATCAGGATACCGCCATTCTGGACGGTTGGTTTAAAATATCACAAGTTAATATATTATTATTTTATGGGAGATATCTAAATAGTATATAGTAGAAGTTATTTCCTTTTACCTTAGCATTTTTATTATTTTTTTACTTTCTTCTTTCAATTTCATTTTATGTCTTTTAAGTGTTTATCAGTTTTAATTATGTATAGTAACTAAATTAAATATCTAGGGTTGTGATAAAATCTAATATAACCGATTTTAAAAGGGTTAGATTATAGTTTGAGTAATTTAAAAGAGTTATTTATTGAGTCATAATCTTAATGCCTTTTTATTAATTGGCCATTAATAAAATTGATTTAGATAAACTTAAAATGAACTAGACATAGGGATTTTAAGTTAAGACCACAGACTCAATAACCCACGATCTTCCTTAAGGATAGATAACCCTTTTAATAGATTTCCTTACAGGATAGGAATATACCTGTTGGGCGGGGGTAGTCATAATTGGAACTCAATCTTAATGAATCTAGGTAATTTAATTGACATAGACATATGGTTCAATTGAATTATACTAGGTATTTGTAAATGATCATTCGAAAGAGGCTTTTACATAATTTAGTGTTCCAGATTAATAATTCAATATTTTACCCAACTATGATTTAACTACTTCATCTTTTATTGATATTAGAAATTAACACCCTAGATCTTTGAGTCTTTTTATTTTCCTTAGTATTTTCTTTTGTTTTTTTTTATTTATTTACTTATTTAGCAAAATCTATCAATCAATCAATCAAAATCAATTCACTTCTCCTTTAATTAGATATTTGTAAATAAATAGTATCATCAATTAATAACAACAGTAGGAATTAAGTCCTCGTGGGATCGATATTTTTATACTACTTGAACGATACGTGCGCTTGCGTTATACGTGTGTGTTTACGCCGGTCAAAAGGGCGAGGCTCTAACTTTAAAATATTTGTCAAAGTTATGTTCACTACTATATTAAAAAATTGGATTTTAAATACTTTGTGGTACATAAAATATATGTATTGACGTTCAGAATCCGCTGTGAGCTGGATACTGGCTTCAAGCCGAGATTTCTCTGCGAATTGGAAACGGGACGAAAGTCGCTGTTTCGACCGTAGATACCTAAGTTTAGGAACTACCCTTTGGGTATGTACTTAAATTAGGATATGTTATAATGTAACTAGTTTATCTAGAGACATTATCTCTATATCAGTGTTTAATCCATTGCGGATAAAACCTTTATATTCTAGAACACTAAAGTGTTTCAATATATAAAGATGATACTGAGATAAATACATTGGATGTAAATAACAGAATTTATATTTTGAATATAAAGAAAAATCTCAAACATATAAAATGACAAATAAATAGCTCAAATTGATTTGATCAATGGAGACTTTTTTGTGGCATTGTTGTCTGGGACACAATTAAACAAGACTCGTATATCCACACTTTTAAAGAGTGGGTACTAGGACTGATTTGAGTATTCAAATAAGGTCTACGAATCTAGTTTATTAGGTTAAATACCTAAAATACTATTTACTTGGTAATAGTAAAAGGGCCACCGATCTGTTAGCCCTATTCATGATGAATTTTGTGGGCCCATATCTAGCTAGGATAGATGTGAACATGAATATTTCGTGACCTTAACGGATGTGACATCACGTTGTGGTTATGTGTTTCTTTTGAAGAACACAGATCGGAAACTTTAGAGTTTCGACACGAAGTAGACAAACAGATCGGCTATAGTGTTATTCCGCCACGGTAATACCGTAATGGAAAATACTTAAGCAGTAAGTTTCATACGTACATGAAAGAGTATGGTATTCTTTCAGATGAGGACTCCTCTCGAGACACGTCAGTTAGACGGTGTGTCCGAACTAAAACCGAATTTTGTTGGACATGATAAGGTTTATCACGAGTCGCTCTGAGCTACTATTTCCTTCAACAGGATATGTATTAACAGTGCAAAACTTATTTAGAATAAGGTTCCATATAAATATGTTTGACAGATATCATATAGGATATGAACAGGGAAGAAACGAGGTTTCTCATTCCTGATAATTTGGGTATGCTAGGCATAACGTTTGGATGATACCAAACTAAGGACCCAAATTGGATAAGTGCCAATATAGGTTATCTTAAGGGAAACCTTAAGTATAGTACTTATTAATCCCACATGAGAACAATGTAATTGTTGCTCACCATGCGGTTTTCCTGAGAGAAATACCGATATGCAGTGGTCAGTGGGAGGATAGTGATACTCGATGAAAAATCGGAGTGATACTGTTCTAGGCACGAAGTCCGTAATGGAACACAAATAGTTCATCAATGATGAATCTATACCATTAATCTTCAATTACACAAGAACTTCGTAGATCGGATAGAGTCAGAAAACAACCTAGGGTATGGGTTTCTGATCTAACCTCATAAAGATGTCAATCTTATGGAGGTGTACCATCCGACTACGTTATGAGGAAGTGATACGAGGTATCGACTCCCTGTTATGGCAAAGTGCCATGAATTCGAAATGGATTCCATGTATAACAACTATGTTTGGATACTAGTTGTTGTACCACAAGGCGTTGTGCCTATGGTACATTTAACGTCTTCAAGGAAGACATACATGGAAGGCAACATACCAACGTGCAAAGCTAAGCTTTTGACGGAAAGGTATCATTATCAACATTATGTTAATAGTTCAACCTTTTACCTGTTGCCATGGTAAATCCATTTTGAAGATGCTTATTCATAACTGTATATTTCATTTATGAAATATGTCAGTTACAGATCAAAATCGCTTTCCTGAAAATGAAACCTTTTGGAGGATGTTTACAACATCCTGACGATTTTGTATAACCGACAAACAAGGTTTGCGGGTTATTCGATCCATGTTTGGATTGATGCAAGCATAAGGTTCTTGGAACTGTCGTTTTGAAATAATCATAATGGTTTATGATTTGACTCAAAACGAAATAATTCTTGTGTATATAAGGAGGTTAGTGGGAGAGCGCACTGACAGTGAAATTCCCATAAAGCTATTGTTGAAAGCTTACCTTTCAATAGAAATTCTCCATAGAATTCTGAGAGATAACAACCTTTATTAGAGGAATAAAGATCTACTGGGATAGATTTGGAGTTGTTAACACTCTCTGGAAATTGTACATTTAATATATACTTGTATTGGTGTCTCATACGCTTCGAGCATATGGAGTCACAATCGAGTCAATCCAAGTGATAATCACTGGATTGAAGTTAAGAACATCTGTTAGTATCTCTGAGAACTAAAGATGCTATCTTTTACTATGGAGAAGGAGAACTTGAAGTGACTGGGATCACTGCAGCAAGTTTCCAAACGCTTAAATACTGCGGTACTATAAAATTTGAATAACAGGACAGTGAGCTGGAAATCTTCCAAGCAAGATAACTGTTGCCGAATAAACAACAAATGCGGATTATTGCTGCAGCTGAGGCAGCAATAGAAGCCATTTGGATCAAGAATAAATCTAATTAGATTAGATATAGTTCTGTTAGCAGCTGAGCTAGGCGTCAGCACAGGCTAAGGAATTAAAGGTCTCATCGACGATCCAGATATATACTTCTATATCATCTGATTCGTTCGGATCATACATCGTGGCGATGTGATGATCGTATAAATCGCGTCAAACGATAATCGAACAAATCCGCTGACGAAAACCTTTCCTCAGCAATTTGAGCGAACCTTACATAGTTCGGGTGTTAGACACTCGAGTGACTGGCTATGTGCCAAGTGGGAGATTGTTGGATAATATGACCCATAGCGTCACTATTTGCACAGATCATTGTGTTGTTGTAGCAAATTAACTATGTAACAAGGAAATTGCACTCTCGTCATTTTGTGATTAGATCACCTTAGATATATAAATGAAGAGAGGTCCCTATGATTAGTTCCTGGATTGAGATGATATGAGACAGTATCAGTCCACGAAGGATTAATCATTAAATATCCCTAGCCGTAGTATTATCGAGACTGGACATCGATAATGCGGAATAGGCTAGTATTGCACTTGTGCGCGTTGTGAGGGCACAACGGCATAGTTCTCATATATATAAGTATTGGATACTTGTGCAAGTGCGATAGGAGGTCGTGTTTCACCGATGGTACGGGAAACAGCTTCGCTCTGGATAGACCCTTCGGAATCCCATTGGTATTATGACTAGGTGTCTATGGGAGGCCGAAATCAAGGTAGGTGTGTATAGTCTTAACCTGAGACTTACATCGCTAATACTTACGACAATCGGTAAACTTTGGTTTTGGTGGTGGGGGATCTTAACTGGTTCTGTGTTCACCTCTTCTGGGTTTATCAGAGAATCGTAGTGTATTGGATGTGATGTCGAGACGGAAGTGTCACTCCAGTCATAATGGAGATGATGTCACGCAGGATACGGTATTAGTGCTCTTAAGTGATGCGCATCCAATCGTGATATTATGACCAGGTCATGAATATCCGATTATAGAGACTAGTTACCAGACATCCGATATGTGTTTCGGACGGGGCAGACACTTATCCAGCCCCAGCCCTAACACGTGATTATCCGATACTGGGCCGATATGCACAATACAATTGTATACTACGCTTGATACAGATTTTAATATTCTTTGATGAATATGTCCGGAGAACTTGGGAAGACTTGGTGCTTTGCTAGGAGTCGACCTTGTCTCGTAAATCGGTAGAACGTAGTACTTGGTACGTACGTGATTCGGATACTCCGACGACCGTATTACTGCCAGATTATCCGGGGATCTCATGGGTCGCTTCCCGATAATCCACCGATGACGCACAACTCGCACTCTTGAATAATCTGGGATTATAAAGAAGAGAGAGAGAAAATTAATCTAAGATTAATAACAGAGATATTTTATCCGGGATAAAATGTCGTCTAAAGAGAGAGAACGATTAATTTGGAATTAATCGATGAATTAATATATTCGATATATTAAATGAAATTAGATTTCGACGCGGAATTAAAATTAGATTTTATTCGGGCAAACGAGTTAATTTAGAATTAATTCATTAGCGACGTAAATAATAATTTCGCCAGGCGCAATTATTTATTTGAATTCGATTGAATTAACGTCGCGACGTAAGCTCGGTATTTCGGAAATATCGAACCCGAACGCGTGAGTGCACGTGGGCCCACTTTCATTTGGAAACGTGTGGGGCCCACATGACACATGTCATTCTAATGCATTGCATGTAGATAGTGTACAATGCACTCAATGTTATTGCATGGAAATTGAGTGTTTGACACTCTAAGCCATTGCATGTTTTGTGTCATAATTTTATTATTTATTTAATAAATATTATGGCATAAATATAAATTGATTTTTGGTAAATCATTTGAACTTAATACACAATTTCATCTCTCTCAAAAACTCTCTCCTCTCTCACGCAAATTGCTCACTGGTTTTGAACCAGTTTGGGCGTGAATAAGGGAAGCAAGGGTTGGGTTTTCATGGTGAAAACCGCAAGTGCTAGCACACTACGAGTCTTGCGAAGGTGGTAGGGAGGTTCCCCCATGAGGCGGGACTCATCCGACGGAGTTTGGAGCTTCGTTTTGAGACCCGAAATTCTGTTTTTGTAGGACAGTGGACTGTTGCAGTGGTGAGATCAAGGCAGTGCGTTTTTGGGCTTGAATCGTCTTCAAATCGACTCTACCGATCAATGTGAGTATTCCGCTACCTCCGTTGATGTGTTCACACATAATTTCATGTCTTGATTTGATCTTGGGACCTTAGAATAAACCAACACTCGACCCTGGGACGCATCCCGAAACTGCAACTGATGATGCAGTGGGCCCTCGACACTGGGACGCATCCCGATAACTGCAACCAATAATGAGTACCTCGACCCTAGGACGCATCCCAATACCGATGACAATGTGGGTCACGACCTTGGGACTCATCCCCAAAACCGATGATTATGATGTGGGTCTCGACCCTGGGACGCATCCCTAAAACTGCTGATACTGATGATGATATGATGTGGGCCTCAACCCTGGGACTCATCCCCAAAACTGATACTGATGCTGATGTGGGCCTCGACCCTGGGACTCATCCCCGAAACTGATACTGATGATGATGTAGGCCTCGAACCTGGGACTCATCCCCAAAACTGATGCTGATGCTGATGTAGGCCTCGGCCCTATGACTCATCCCCTGCAACAAATATTGATGATGACGTAGGCCTCGGCCCTGGGACTCATCCCCGCAACTGATATTGATGATGACATAGGCCTCGGCCCTGGTGCTCATCCCCGCAACTGATACTGATGATGATGTAGGCCTCGGCCCTGGGACCCATCCCTGAAACTGATTCTGGAAAAGATGCGGGCCTCGCCCTCAGAATGCCATTCCGGCGAGACTGATTCTGATAAAAATGTGGGCCTCGCCATCAGAGTGCCATACCCGGCAAGACTAATTCTGATAAAGATGTGGGCCTCACCCCAAACTAATACTGATATGGGCCTCGCCCCCATGCTGATACTGATGTGGGCCTCGCCCCAAACTGATACTGATATGGGCCTCGCCCCCATACTGACACTGATGTGGGCCTCGTCCCAAACTGATACTGATATGGACCTCGTCCTAAACTGATACTAATATGGGCCTCGCCCCCAGAGTGCCATACCCGGCAAGACTGATGCTGATGGTTCATTCCCGAACTTTACTGTGAGGTGGTCCACTCCCGAACTGTAATGAATGTGGGCTTTATTCCCTGGGCTTTATTCCTGAAACCAGTGATAATGTGGGCCTCGACCCCCTATGATTCATTCTCGAAAACTGCTGATAATACGGGCTTCCCCCCTTGGGATTCATTCCTGAAACTGATGATAATGTAGGCCTCGGCTCTGAGATTCATTCCAAAATTCTGACGATGTGGGCCTCGACCCTAGGATTCATTCCAAAAACCATGTTGTTGTGGGCCTCGACCTTGGGATTCATTCCAAAACTCTGATGACGTGGACTTCGGCCCTAGGACTCATCCCCTAAACTAAAATTGATATGGGCCTCAACCCTGGGACTCATCCCCAAAACTACTACTCATATGTTGCTGATTCTGGTTGGCTTATCTTTGCCACTTTCTCTTTTTCTTCTTTAAAACCTGTGAATACAAAACAAACACAAAAAAAAATGCAAAATGTGTTACATGTATGCATGCATGCATGAATGAATTTCTTATTCCGTTAGGGTTAGGTCTTCTGCCAGTTCTCCAGGTGATTGCTCAGTCTTCTCTCTGGTCTCATGGCTCAATATCTTGTTATGTCATTGATTCGCGATGTGGTAGACTGGTTGCCCCCAGTCTTGGTTTAGCTTTCTGCTCTCCGTTGTTTGTACTTGGTCAAGATGAACCACATGGGGGGGCCTTCCATATCATCATGCTATAGGTTATGAACTAGTCTCAATAGTTATACATATCATTGTCCTCAAAGAATGCTCAGTAATGAAACCAGAGAACCTTCAAAACACCCAATGCAACTCAAATCCAAGTCTTTGGATAAATGATCTAAGCCAGACTCAAAGTGTGTGTGTGCAAAGGTTTTTTTTCACAGCTTAATCCTTAGGTAAGCTAACTCGATGATTTCGTTTCAAAAATCGGGATCGATGGGTCAAACCAACCTAGATGTCTCAGTTATGCTCTGCAATTGCTTTTTCGTGCTCAATGTGGTATGGTTTTATCTTTCTTTTCCTTTGTCTTTTTTTTTTCTTTTCATTTTGAACTTCATTTTTTTTCTCTTTTTTTTTTAACACACCTACCCTTTAAGGTAGCATTTCTCCTCATGGTGGTCCTAATACTCGCCCATGGGTAGCTTCACGCTTATCGGTTATAGGTGGTGTAGGCATTGCATTTTTGCATATCAGCCCGATGATGAGTCTCGTATGGAGACACTACCTCTTTAGTTGTGAAAGCCGCGGGAAACAGACGTTGGAAGGATAAAGTTGGAAATTAGTATTTTTTCAGATTTAACTCACTTGTTTCGCTTCGGGTTTGCTTGTTGGACCTCTGTTTTAAAACCACACCCAAACCCACTAAATCACATCCAAAATAATTAAAATATTTAAAACACATCTCACAAATTAAATAATTAAAACATTTAAAATACATGTCACAAATTAAAATTAAAACAAATTAAAATTAAATTAAAACACATGACAGAAATTAAATCACCTTCCTAAATTAAATTAAATCCCTTTCCTAAAATACATAAATCACTTCCCCAAATTAAAAGATTTCCTTATCACATACTAAATTAAAAGATATCCCCTTTAAAACACACAAATCATATTCCTTCTCCAACAAGGTAAACCCCCTCCCTTGGCCTATAAAAATAACCCTTCTCCACACATTCAAATCCCTGGCTGGCTGGCTCACTCTCACGGCAAAAAACTAAACAAAAAACCCTACTCTTATCTCACTCTTCCCCACAAACTGACACAACACTTGTCCCTCCAACGAGCCAACTTTTCCACGCCATTAAAAAAACCCTAACACCACTTCACGTTCAGCCCACTTACTGCCCCTTAACCACACGTTCACGCTACCCCCTTTAGCATTCAGCCTGCCCTCACGCCCCACGTCACACACCTGCGCGCATCAGCCCTCCCCTCAGCTAATTTACTCACCATATTCATCAGCCCACTACCTCACAAGCCACACAACACTCATTTAATTGATCTCCACGCCCCTGAACTTCAATAGCCACGTACCCCTCACACACTCTCCTCGCCACTGCACCCACAATCAACACCCATCACTTCACGTTTCACACCTTTCACAGTCCCTAAACTCACGCCAAAACACACCCTGAGACAGCCCCAAAACCCTCCACAAACTCACCTCAAAACACAGCCCCAAACCTGGCAGTAGTCCACGTCCAAACTTCCCACTGCACAGCCCTTTTACTACTGCCGCAAACCCTCCCTGAAATAAGCCTTAAACTGCCGCATATTCCCCTGCCCAAAACAGTCCACAAATAGCCCCCGAAACCCTTCCAAATAACCGCCAAAACAGTCCCTAAATTACCTTAAAATAGTGACCAGAAAATACAATAAAAACAGTAGCGAAACGGAGTGAAAACAGCAGTCCAAAACATCGAAACAACGAGGAAAAACGTTGAGTAGACAAACTGGAAAAGCATCTGATCAATCACCCTTCCAACGGACGTGTAACGCCCTTTCTTGAGACAACAAAAGAGGTTAGACCTGAGGGCACCCTTTTTACTTTTCTTCTTTATTTTTTGTTTTATTTATTTTGATATATAATTGCATGAGAGTCGTTTGAGGCATGATGTGATTGTTGGATGAGCGGGATATGTGTTCCCTTTTGTGGTATATCGGATGGAAACTGGGACGTAAATTCCATAGCCGATTCCGAATGGACGGTAGTATGGTCTGCACTCGGGATACAACCCACGTACCGCTTAAGATACACATATCTCGTCTCATCCAAATTTGTATTTGAGCATGTTATAGTTCGTAGGTTGTTTATTTATTGTTTAAAGCATGATTTAGTTTAGTTCATTATTTAACTTTCAAAGCATGATTATGTTATTTAGGTATGTTGTTTCTTTATTCCTTACACATGATGTTTTGTTTAGTTTATGTTAATGTTTAATTAGTTATTTATTTATTTCGGTTTAATGGTTCAATATGCTCGTTGTGTTTGCATTGCGTGTTTGTTGTTTAAGATTTATTTTCAAGCATGCAAACTTATATTAGGAGTTAGTTAGATGAAAGCATGTTAGATCTAAATACCCTTGAGCATGAATGTTGAATAGATTCGGTTAATTTATTGCACAAATCATATCATCACAAGTGACATAAGTAAGGGACCATTCCGAACCCAACGGTTTGAGGTCTTCCCTTGCGAGGGGTGAGTGCGGCCTTAAATCTTTGTCCCGGTTCACATCGGGTGGCGACTCCGTGTTATTTCGTACTCCCAACTAGGCCGCGAGCCTAGACAAGCGTCGCCCAGGTTCTGTTGTCTACAGTTTGGCGACTCCACTGGGGATATTTTGAATCGGCCCCGAAATCATGTCTTGTGATGTTTATGGTTTGTGCTTTAGTTAATCGTTTCGATAGTGAGTTGAAAGGGATTAATCAAAGGCTTTGTTGGAGCTAGGTGATGGTTGGGTGTCTTCCTTCACTCACTACCTTTTCATAAGGAAAAGCTGTGAAGACACCGAGATAATCATTACTTGTAGCTCGTTGTGACAGACTAGTTTGGAGGACTCGTTGTTTATTCCTGACACCAAGCGATAAGAGCCTAAGGGGCTTGGGTACTTAAGAGAACCTCGCTCCACCCTCCCTCTGGGGAATCTACAACGGAAAATCCATTCGACAGTTAGTCACACACCGTAACTCGTTGGCACGTACCGTAAGGTATAAAAAATGTGCACTCACTTGGTCGCTTGAACCCTTGAGTGGGGAGTCCTAGTTGTGGGTAATCCTTCGTCAAACGAGAGCCTTTGTCCACACTCCTGTAAACCCACATGTGAACCATAGTTGTATGACCTATAGGGGCCACCCTTTATGCTTTTGATAACCCCATGCATATTGTGTCTTATACATCACATGCATCTCATGCATACATGCATCATGTTAACCCTTGTGTCTTAAAAGCCATCATAGATATCCGTTGGGTTAGGGATAAAAGAAGACTTGCCAAAGAAGAGTTTAGCAAACATGGATATCGTGGAAAAGGAAACCGAGGAACAGAGAACTTTACTGCAATGATAGAAAGACCATTGGGGGGCCTTTAAAAAAAAGAAAAAAAAAGAAAGAAAAAAAATTGTTGTTTGTTTTTAGTCTTTGATAGTTAGACATAAGTCCGATGATGAAATTGATTGCTTTAAGGTGAAACCTTAGAAACGATAAACTTGATGTACTTTTATCTGATACTTTGAGTGATTGATCTATGATAGACTCGTAAGCACTTCACTATAGGTTCTTAGCGGTGAAAACCTGAGTAGTTGGCAAGGTGACTAGTGAAGAAATTGTAGGTCAGTGAATGACCGTTTGCTTAGATGTATGTCTTGATTTGCTTATGTTATGATGTGTGGTATGGTTGAAAATGAAAGAAAAGTCTCTAAAGAAAAGAATTAAACCACCTATAACCAATAAGCATGAAGCTACCCATGGGCAAGTATTAGGACCACCATGAGGAGAAATGCTACCTTAAGGGTAGGTGTGTTGAAAAAAAAAAGAGAAAAAATAAGTTCCAAATGAAAAGAAAAAAAGAAAGAGATAAAAGAGAAGAAAACCATACCACATTGAGCACAAAAAAAAGCAATGCAGGGCATAATTGAGACATCTAGGTTGGTTTGACCCATCGATCCCGATTATTGACGAAATCATTGAGTTAGCTTACCTGGGGATGAATCTGCGAAGGAACCTTTGCACACACACACTTTGAGTCTGGCATAGATCATTTATTCAAAGACTTGGATTTGAGTTGCATTGAGTGTTTTGAAGGTTCTCTGGTTTCATTACTGAGCATTCTTTGAGGACAATGATATGTATAACTACTGGGACTATTCGTAGAATGTGATATAGCATGATGAATGGAAGGCCCCACCATGTAGTTCATCTTGATCAAGTACAAAACAGCAGATAGCAGAAAGCTAAATCAAGATTGGGGGCGACCAGTCTACTACATCGTGAATCAGGGACATAACAAGATATTGGGTCATGAGACTAGAGAGAAGGCCGAGCAATCACCTGGAGAACTGGCGGAAAACCTAACCCAGCGGGATAGGAAAATCATTCATGCATGCATGCATACACGTAACATATTTTGCATTCTTTTTTGTATTTGTTTTGTTTTTCACAGGTTTCAAAGAAGAAAAAGAGAAAGCGGCAAAGACAACCAACCAGAATCAGCAACATACTAGTAGTAGTTTTGGGGATGAGTCCCAGGGCTGAGGCCCATATCAGTATCATCATGGGGCGAGGCCCACATAAGAGTCAGCATGAGGGCAAGGCCCATATCAGTATTCGTTTGGGATGAGTCCCGGGGTTGAGGCCCACATCAATATCCGTTTGGGGCGAGGCCCACATCAGTATCAGTTTTGGGGCAAGGCCCACATCAGTTTCAGTTTTGGGACGAAGCCCACATCAGTATCAACTCTCAAGGCTGAGGCCCACATCATCAGAATTTGGAATGAATCCCCGGGCTGAGGCCCACATCGTCAGATTTTGGAATGAATCCCAGGGCTGAGGCCACATCGTCAGATTTTGGAATGAATCCCAGGGCTGAGGCCAACATCGTCAGATTTTGGAATGAATCTCAGGGCTGAGGCCCACATCGTCAAAATTTGGAATGGATCCAGGGAATGAATCCCAGGGCTGAGGACCACATTATCAAAATTTGGAATGAATCCAGGGAATGAATCCCAGGGCCGAGGCCCACGTCGTCAGAATTTGGAATGAATCCAGGGAATGAATCCCAGGGCCGAGGCCCACGTCTTCAGAATTTGGAATGAATCCCGGGGCCGAGGCCCATGTCGTCAGAATTTGGAATGAATCTTAGGGCCGAGGCCTACATCAGCATCAGTTTAGGGCGAGGCCCACATCAGCATCAGTTTGGGGCGAGGCCCGTATTAGCATCAGTATCAGTCTTGCCGGGTATGGCACTCTGGGGGCGAGGCCCACATCTTTATCAGTATGAGTCTTGCCGGGTATGGCATTCTGGGGGCGAGACCCACATTACATCAGTATCAGCATTGCCTGGTATGGCATTCTGGGGGCGAGGCCCACATTACATCAGATCAGTCCTGCCAGATATATCATTCTGGGGGCGAGGCCCACATAGCATCAGATCAGTTTCTGCCGGGTATGGCATTCTGGGGGGGAGGCCCACATAGCATCAGATCAGTTCTGCCGGGAATAGCACTCCGAGAATGGAGATATAGTCCGGGAATGGACAGCTCAAGAATGAGCACGCCGAGAATGGCACGCCAGGAATGGCACTCCGAGAATGGAGATATAGTCCGGGAATGGACAGCTCGAGAATGAGCACGCCGAGAATGGCACTCTGAGAATGGAAGATCGGCATCAACATCAGTTTGGTCGGGTATGGCACTCTGGGGGCGAGGCCCACATCACATCAGATCAATTATGCCGGGAATGGCACTCCAGAATGGAGATATAGTCCGGGAATGGACAGCTCAAGAATGAGCACGCCGAGAATGGCACGCCGGGATTGGCACTCCGAGAATGGAGATATAGTCCGGGAATGGACAGCTCAAGAATGAGCACGCCGAGAATGGCACGCCGGGAATGGCACTCCAAGAATGGAGATATAGTCCGGGAATGGAAAGCTCAAGAATGAGCACACGCCGAGAATGGCACGCCGGGAATGGCACTCCGAGAATGGAGATATAGTCCGGGAATGGACAGCTCAAGAATGAGCACGCCGAGAATGGCACGCCGGGAATGGCACTCCGAGAATAGAGATATAGTCCGGGAATGGACACGCCGAGAATGGCACACCAGGTATGGCACTCTGGGGGCGAGGCCCACATCATTATCAGCAACAGACATTTGTGGCACTCTTGGTACGGAGACGTCACCGCGACACCCTAGGTACGGGGTTAGCATTCAGACATTTGTGGCTCTCTAGGTACGGAGGCGTCACCGCGACACCCTAGGTACGGGGTTAGCACTCAGACATTTGTGGCACTCTAGGTACGGAGGCGTCACCGCGACACCCTAGGTACGGGGTTAGCACTCAGACATTTTGTGGCTCTCTAGTATGGAGACGTCACTACGACACCCTAGGTACAGGGTTAGCATTCAGACCACAGTGACGCCCTAGGTACGGGGTTAGCACGCCAGGTACGGTATGTGGACTATTCAGACATTTTGTGGCTCTCTAGGTACGAAGACGTCACTGCGACACCCTAGGTACGGGGTTAGCATTCAGACCACTGCGACGCCCTAGGTACGGGGTTAGCACGCCAGGTACGGCATGTGGACTATTCAGATATTTTGTGGCTCTCTAGGTACGGAGACGTCACTGCGACACCCTAGGTACGGGGTTAGCATTCAGACCACAGCGACGCCCTAGGTACGGGGTTAGCACGCCATGTACGGCATGTGGACTATTCTGACATTTTGTGGCTCTCTAGGTACGGAGACGTCATACGACACCCTAGGTACGGGGTTAGCATTCAGACCACAGTGATGCCCTAGGTACGGGGTTAGCACGCCAGGTACGGCATGTGGACTATTAAGACATTTGTGGCTCTCTAGGAGGTACGGAGACGTCACTGTGACACCCTAGGTACGGGGTTAGCATCCAGACAACCAACATCACACTGCGGCACTCTAGGTACGGAGACGCAACCACGACGCCCTAGGTACGGGGTTTAGCATTATCAACTCAGCACAGCAGGCAGACCAGGTGACAGCTGGCGAGCCAGGTAGGTAAAAATGCATTGCACGTACTTTGATAGGATTTTCATTGTCACACATTGCACAAGTCCCATCAAAGTGGGGGCGACTGTAGGCATTGCATTTTTGCATATCAGCCCGATGATGAGTCTCGTATGGAGACACTACCTCTTTAGTTGTGAAAGCCGCGGGAAACAGACGTTGGAAGGGTAAAGTTGGAAATTAGCATTTTGTCAGATTTAACTCACTTGTTTCGCTTCGGATTCGCTTGTTGGACCTCTGTTTTAAAACACACCAAACCCATTAAATCACATCCAAAAATAATTAAAAATATTTAAAACACATCTCACAAATTAAATAATTAAAACATTTAAAATGCATGTCACAAATAAATTAAAACAAATTAAAATTAAATTAAAACACATGACACAAATTAAATCACCTTCCTAAATTAAATTAAATCCCTTTCCTAAAATACATAAATCACTCCCCAAATTAAAAGATTTCCTTATCACATACTAAATTAAAAGATATCCCCTTTAAAACACACAAATCATATTCCTTCTCCAACAAGGTAAACCCCCTACCTTGGCCTATAAAAAAACCCTTCTCCACACATTCAAATCCCTGGCTGGCTGGCTCCTCTCACGGCAAAAAACTAAACAAAAAACCCTACTCTTATCTCACTCTTCCCCACAAACTGACACAACACTAGCCCCTCCAACGAGCCAACTTTTCCACGCCATTAAAACCCTAACACCACTTCACGTTCAGCCCACTTACTGCCCCTTTAACCACACGTTCATGCTACCCCTTTAGCATTCAGCCTGCCATCACGCCCCACGTTCACAGCCTGCGCGCATCAGCCCTCCACTCAGCTAATTTACTCACACACATTCATCAGCCCACTACCTCACAAGCGCCCAGCTCACAAGCCACACAACACTCATTTAATTGATCTCCACGCCCCTGAACTTCAATAGCCACGTACCCCTCACACACTCTCTCGCCATTGCACCCACAATCAACACCCATCACTTCATGTTTCACCCTTTCACAGTCCCTAAACTCACGCCAAAACACACCCTGAGACAGCCCCAAACCCTCCACAAACTCACGCCAAAAAACACAGCCCCAAACCTGGCAGTAGTCCACGTCCAAACTGCCCACTGCACAGCCCTTTTACTGCCCGCAAACCTCCCTGAAATAAGCCTTAAACTGCCGCATATTCCCCTGCCCAAAACAGTCCACAAATAGCCCCCGAAACCCTTCCAAATAACCGCCAAAAACAGTCCCTAAATACCTTAAATAGTGACCCGAAATACAATAAAAACAGTAGCGAAACGGAGTAGTAAAAACAGCAGTCCAAAACAGCGAAACAACGAGGAAAAACGTTGAGAAGACAAACCGGAAAAGCATCGGATCAATCACCCTTCCAACGGACGTGTAACGCCCTTTCTGAGACAACAAAAGAGGTTAGACCTGAGGGCACCCTTTTTACTTATCTTCTTTATTTTTTGTTTTATTTATTTTGATATATAATTGCATGAGAGTCGTTTGAGGCATGATATGATTGTTGGATGAGCGGGATATGTGTTCCCTTTTGTGGTATATCGGATGGAAACCCGGACGTAAATTCCATAGCCGATTCCGAATGGACGGTAGTATGGTCTGCACTCGGGATACAACGCCACGTACCGCTTAAGATACACATATCTCGTCTCATCCAAATTTGTATTTGAGCATGTTATAGTTCGTAGGTTGTTTATTTATTGTTTAAAGCATGATTTAGTTTAGTTCATTATTTAACTTTCAAAGCATGATTATGTTATTTAGGTATGTTGTTTCTTTATTCCTTACACATGATGTTTGTTTAGTTTATGTTAATGTTTAATTAATTATTTATTTATTTCGGTTTAATGGTTCAATATCTCGTTGTGTTGCATTGCGTAAAGATTTATTTTCAAGCATGCAAACTTATATTAGGAGTTAGTTAGTTAGTGAAAGCATGTTAGATCTAATACCCTTGAGCATGAATGTGAATAGATTCGGTTAATTTATTGCACCAATCATATCATCACAAGTGAAATAAGTAAGGGACCATTCTAAACCCAACAGTTTGAGGTCTTCCCTTGCGAGGGGTGAGTGCGGCCTTAAATATTTGTCCCGGTTCACACGGGTGGCGACTCCATGTTATTTCGTACTCCCAACTAGGCACGAGCCTAGAACAGCGTCGCCCAGGTTCTGTTTTCTACAGGTGGTTCAATTCTTTTCTTTAGAGACTTTTCTTTCATTTTCAACCATACCACACATCATAAGCAAATCAAGATAGACATCTAAGCAAATGTTCATTCACCGACCTGCAATTTCTTCAACTAGTCACTTTGCTAACTACTCAGGTTTTCACTGCTAAGAAACATAATCAAGTGCTTACGAGTCTAACATAGATCAACAATTCAAAGCATCAGATAAAAGCACATCAAGAGTTTATCGTTTCTAAGATTTCATCCTAAAGTAAACGATTTCATCATCGGACTTATGTTTAACTATTAAGGACTAAACAACCTTTTTTTTTCTTTTTCTTTTTCTTTTTCTTTTTCTCTCTTTTTTTTCTTCTTTTTTTTTCTTTTTCTTTTCTCACTTTTTTTTGAAGGCCTCCCCCAATGGTCTTTCTATCATTGTCGTAAGGTTTTCTGTTTCTCGATTTCCTCTTCCCCGCTATCCATGTTTTCTAAACTCCTCTTGACAAACCTCTTTTTTTTTCTCTAACCCAACAGATATCTATGATGGCTTTTAAGACATGGGGTTAACATGATGCGTGTATTCATGAGATGCATGAGGTACGTGCAATGTATGTAATATATAAGCCCATTTAAGAATTTTTACATTTGTTGGCCCATTATCATTTTAAAGTATTCAATTATACTATTGCGCGGTGCAAACTTATCCTAGTTGAAAAAGCCCAACATGTTTACACTTTACGATAACATGGCTAAACAACTTCAAATGATAAGAGGCCCAAACATAAAATGGCCCACCGACATTTTAGAAGCTTTTGGCCCAACTGTCAAAGGACACGAACTCGTCCCAGTTTAAATGGCCCAACAAGTTCACATCTTTTGACAAAAGGTCCAATTGGATCCAAATGACGACGGTCCAAAACATCAACATAAAAATAATAATAATAATTTCTACTAGTTCTATGACTAAAGTTCAAATGTGGGTTTACGGGAGTGCGGACAAAGGCTCTCACTGACAATGCCTTTAACTAAACCTCTTCAACCCACTGTTGACACGGTTAATTAAAGCACAAATCCAAACATTACAAGACATTATTTCAGGGCCGATTCTCTATCCCCAGTGGAGTGGCCAGACTGTAGGACGCAGAACTTGACGACGTTGTTCTAGGCTCGCGGCCTAGTTGGGAGCACGGAATAGCCCGCGGAGGACTAAACCGGAGAATAATGGAGTCGCCACCCGGTGTGAACTGGGAAAGTAGTTTAAGGCCGCACTCACCCCTCGCAAGGGAAGACCTCAAACCGTTGGGTTCGGAATGGTCCATTCCTTATGTCACTTGTAAAGATATGATTTGTGCAATAAACTAACCGAATCTACTCAACATATATGCTCAAAGGTAGCCTACGCCTAAGTTCATATGCATAAGAATAATAATGAAACCTATATCTAAGTTCGCATGCTTCAAAGTAAGTCATTAAACGGTAAACACACAATAACATACAATCATCACACAAGCATGCTCAATTATCTAACGCGGAAAATAAATAAGAATCTAAGCACAAACATAAATTAAATCCCTGATATGATATAAAACAACTTAATCATGCATAAAGAAAGAAAATACTATCGACTAAATCATGCTTAAGATAAATGACATACTAGCAACCTAATCATGCTCAAATACAATGTTGGATGAATGAGGTATGTGTATCTCTCAAGTGGTACGTGGCATTGTATCCCGAGTGCAAACCGCAATACCGTCCATTCAGAATCGGCTACGGAATTTACGTCCGAGTTTCCATCCGATATACCACAAAAGATAACACATGTCCATTCACCCAACGGCCAGAACACAAATCAAATAACGACTCTCATGCGACTAAATTTGATAAACAATTAAAAGAAATGAAACATAATAAATAAAAGGGTGCCCTCAGGTCTTACCTCTTTTGTCATCTCTCGAAAGGGCGTTACACGGCCGTCGAAAGGGTTAATTTCCGTAACTTTGCTTGTTCACTAATCCAACGTTTTTCCTCGCTGTTGTGATGTTTGGGCTGCTTTTTTTTTACTCTGTTTTGCTGCTGTTTTGCTGCTATTTTGAGGCTACTGTTTTAAGGGTTTAAGAGGTTGTTTTGGGACTGTTTTGGCGGTTATTTGGACTAGTTTGGACTGTTGTTTTGAAAAGGTTCCAGGGGCAGTTTTTGTTACTATTTTGGGCAGTTTTTTGGGACTGTTTTGTGCAGTTTTGGGTGTGTTTTCTGGACAGTTTTAGGGCTTAAAGGTGCAGTTTGGGGCTTATTTGTGTTGATTTGTTGTGTGCGTTAGTGGGGCTGTCAATGGTGATAGTTTGGTGAAAGCGTGAGTGGTGCGGCTAGGTGGCAGCGAGGTAGTTGGCGTGAAGGTAGTTTGGTTCACCTAAGGCAATTTGTGAGTGCGGCTAGGTGGCAGGTGCGTGAAGGGAGTATGGTGCTGTTGAAGGCAATTGGTGGGCTGTGTGATGTGAATTGGCTAATCGGCGTTGGTCAGGCGTGAAGAAGGCTTGCATGTTGAAGGTTCTTGGTGTGTGAAGGCTTTGAGTTGAGGCAGGGCTGTGAACGTGTTTGTGGGGCAGGTTCGTGCGTGAATAGGAGGGCTTGGATGTGTGTATCTTGTGTGAATGTGTTCGCGTGCGTGGGGCTTTAGTATAGTGGCGTGAAGGTTGGCTTTGCGTGCGTGGGGCCTGGGGTTGATGCGTGAATGTGACGTGAAGGTTGGCTTTTGTGTTATGAGGGCTGATGATGTGAGTGGCTTGGCTAGGCGTGTGTGTAGTGGGCAAGGGCTGTTACGTGGCTGAGTTGGTTGCTTGAAGGGCTTGTTGAAGGTTAGTTTATGTGTGGGTTTAGGGGCAGTTTTGACGTGTATTCGAAACAGTTTCTGGTTGGTGATTTGCGGGAATATGGAGGAATTGTTGGTGGTATTTTGCGGCAATGGGTTAAGGGTTTTTTGGTGGATGCTTCTTCTTCACGCAATGGGAGGTCTTTTGGGCGTGAGTTGCTAGGGAGTTTTTGGTGTGTTTGTTGTGAGATTCAGCCAGGGTTGAATGTGTGGGGTTAAGGGTTCTTTTTATAGGCCAAGTGATGGGGTTTTCCTTGTTGGAGAAATAGGATTTGTGTATTAATTGGGAGATATTTTTAATTAAAATGTGATAAGGGAAATCTTTAATTAAGGGAAGTGATTTGATTTATTCTTTTTAGTTAAGGATATGATTTATTTAAATGGTAGGTGATTTAATTAAATTAGGAACTAATTTAATTTAATTTAATTTAATTTTATTTTGGTTTTATTTAATTTGGAATGTGATTTATTTAGTTTAGGAAAATGATTAAATTTAATTTAGGAAGGTGATTTAATTTTATTTTAATTCAATTGTATTTTAGTTTAATTTAATTTAATTAGCTTTGATTTTAATTTAATTTAATTTAATTTCAATTTATTTGTTTCAATTGGTTTTAATTTAAAATTTGTGACATGTGTTTTAAATATTTTAATTATTTTAAATTTAATTTGTGACATGTGTTTTAAAACGGAGTTCCAACAAGCGAACCCGAAGCTAACCCAGCGAGTTAAATCCATCAAAAATACCAATTTCCAACTTTACCCTTCCAACGTCCGTTTCCCGCGGCTTTCACAACTAAAGAGGTAGTGTCTCCATACGAGACTCATCATCGGGACTTATATGCAAAAATGCAGTGCCTACAACTATCCTAAGGTTTTATTCCCAATCTGAAAATTAAAGCCGTTTAAAGACATTTTTACCCAGGTTTATGTTTTAAACATTAATCTTTCAGTTATCTTGATTGTTATAGTCCAACTATCCAACTATCCAATCAACGATTTTAGGTAATATTTAATATAATGATTACTATAGTCTAACTATATAATCAACTATAATTTGTTTGGTTAAATTCAAATATATTGATTACTGTAATCCAATTACATAATCAACTATAAATTGAAGTAGTTTGAATACAGTCCAACTGTTAAATTAAAACAACGATATTAGTCCAACTAATATTTATTCGAGTAATGATGAAAAATGAAATGAGCGCATATTGGCAAGTATCTAGACGAAATTACAAATTTAATACTTGCCTCCCACTATTTTTCGGCGAGCCTCTAACCCTCTGTTGAGTACTCGGGAAACCTTGTTTCCTAGTGGGCTAGGATCCCGTTAAATAACACACAACATTGACTTTGGCCAACAAGCTGTATGATATTTAACTAGGTAAATCTCTAAGATCCAGTAGGTGGACATCTAAGTCCGAAACATATATCTATATATGCCAATATACCAATATGTCCCTAACCTTTTTTCCTCTGAATCAATTAAGCTTTGGCTTTGGCACAACAGACTTAATGATTCCAATTAAGAGGGACCCATTGACCTTGGAAAGCTTCGTAATCGATGTCGATGGACAAGAAGTGATCTTGACTTTGGCCAACAAATCACAACTTGGACAAGACATGCGATATGGAACAAAGCCTTCATGATTCAAACACATCCGAGATAGACAAATGTCTTGACTTTGGCCAACAACCAGTGCCAATCTTGGATCTTGAGAATGAAACATTCAATGGAGGAAAAACGCTTAATATTTGTTGAGGGTTTTTCGCGTAATTGGCAACCAATTAATTATCTTTGATTAGGTCCATCATTACACCCTTAAACATGCATTCTAAAAGCATAATAAGGCGTGATAAATAATTAATAATGATATGCTGATGGATATTTAAAACAACTTGTTCTAGAAACCGCTTAAGAAACCTCATTTACATTGAGGGGAATAGGTGAGAAGAGAAATACAACAAAGAGTCAAGAGGTAATAGGCTGGACACGCAGGTCCAATTTAATAAATTCTAAATTTATTACAACAAATTCCAAAATTGCCCCCAACCATCTAATATCCATCTGATATACATTATTCATACATCACATCCATGTATTCACACAAAGCATGTTATCAATCAATATAATCAAATTAATAATCTAAATTAATGACCATCCAATGTTCAAACAACGATTTGATTTGCGCTAGTCAAACTCGTTTTAAGAATAAGTACTCAAAGTACGAATTCTCGAATTATATTAAACTACAACATTAAATCCAATTTAATTTGTATTCAATTCTAATTATTTAGTCCAATATCATTCAAGCAATGAAAATAAGTGAATACAATAAAGAAGTATGATAGAATCATACTTACAATGAACGGATTTGCGATGCGATGAACACAAAAAAAATTCTTCAAGCTTTCCTTGAAGCTCTCGGCAATGGCCTCCAATTTGTGCTCCATGATTTTTGGTCAATCTCCAAGCTTGGGAATGGATTCCATGCTCAAGAGTGGGTTTCCCTATCACCTTTGAATGACCCCTTTGAGTGCTAGCTCTTGTGAAAATTTGCAACAAATCTTCAAGAAAATGAAGCCTAGCTTCACGCCCAAGAGAGGAAAACACTGCACCATTGCCGTGAGTTTGAGGAAGAGGGAGAGAGGAAAAGTTGTGTTAGTTGTGTTTGATTTCAAAAATCAAATACATAATACAATTTCCAAAAATTGTATAAGGCATTTAAGCCTTCCAACCACCACCATCAATCACAAGTGAGAACCATCACATCATAAGAATGACTAATGATGTGACGCGTGATGTGACTTGTGGGCCCCACTTCATTCTAAATCGGAGTGGCCTCGCAAACACTCTCAGGCTCGGGCTCGGGTTCGCTAATTTCGAACTAACGAATTTTCCGTTGCGACGTAATTATATCAAATTAATTAAATAATTATGCCAGCAAAATTACTATTCACATCGCTAGCGAATTAATTCTAAATTAACTCGTTCGCCCGAATTAAAATCCAATTTTAATTCCGCGTCGAAATCTAATTTCGTATAATATCGAATATATTATTTTTTTCGATTAATTCCAAATTAATCATTCTCTCTCTTTAAATAATATTTTATCCCAGATAAAATATCTCTGTAATTAATCCTAGAATAATTTTCTCTCTATTAATTAATCCTAGATTAATTATGTGTGAGTCATACGTCATCGGTGAATCTTCGGGAAGCGACCCATAAGATCCCCGGATATGTTGGCAGTAAATCCGGTCGTCGGACTATCCGAACACGTACGTACCTTTGCTACTTTTTTATTGATTTACAAGACATTGTTGGCTTCTAGCAAAGCACCGTGCCTACCCAATCTTCCAGAAATATTCTTAAGGGAATAGGTAATCTATATCAGGCGTAGTATACATAGTATTGCGTATTGCAATCCAGTATCGAATGTCACATGCTAGGCCTGGGGCTGGAATTGTGTCTGCCCCGTACGAAGCACATATCGGATCTCTGGTAACTAGTCTCTATAATCGGATAACTATGACCTTGTCATATTATCGCGATAGCTGCAGCATATAAGAGCACCAGTTCCGTATCCTACGTGAATCATCATCTCCACTATGACTGGAGTGATATTACATCTTGACATCACACCCAATATACTAGGATTCTCAATATACCCAGAAGAAGCGTACATATAACCGGTTAAAGCCCTGGACGACCAAAACCAAAATATATTGATTGTCGCAAGTATAGGCGGTGCAAGTCTCAGGTTAAGACCAAATACACCTACCCTGATTCAGACTTCCATAGACACATAGTCATACTACCAATGGAATTCTGAGGGGTCTATCCAAAGCGAAGTTGTTTCCGTACCATCGGTAAACACAACCTCCTATTACACTTGCATAAGTATCCAATACTTAAATATATGAGAACTATGTTGTTATGCTCTCATAACATGCACAAGTGCAATACTAGTCTATTCCGCATTATCGATGTCCAATCTCAATAATACTCCAACTAGGGATGTTTTAATGATTAAACCTTCATGGATTGATACTTTCTCATATCTTATCAATCCAGAACTAATCATATGGACTTTTATCATTTATATATCCCGGTAATCTAATTACAAATGATAAAAGAGCAATTTCATTTGTCACATAGTTAATTTGTACAACAACACAATGTTATTTACAAATAGTGATGCTATGAGTCATAATGTCCAACAAAACCTTGACCAGGAACTATCTAAGAATGACAACGTCATGATACAACTCAATGCCACTTGCGACACTTTTGCAACAGTATCATAACTAATCATTCTAAGGTCTGTTACGTCTTTACCATATAACAGAGGATGTTATATAAAAGAAACTGTTTATTTTTATTCATAATAAAATATTACATTAGTATTTACAAGGAAATACATAATAAAATGGCGCTTAGAGCACCAACCCTAACACATATATGTATTTCTTTGAATCAAAACACAAACCAAATTAGAATCCCACAATGAAGTGACTCATGAATAATTATGGGTCACTCAAAGATGGTCAAATGATTCTAGAATAGTAGTCATAGCTCCAAGCTTTCATCTAGAGTTCCAAACTCTAATTTTATGTTTCATGTGCAACATGAACATATTTGACCAAATCACAAGCATATTGTGTTTATGCTTCCAAAGCATTCATACACAATTCCTTAGCCTAATTTCAACTTCAAGCTATATTATTATGTATCCAATACATAATACATCACAATATATTTCATTAATGATAACAACTCGCTAATGAAAATATAGCTTTAAAGAATATCAAACTTACCTAGCAAGCTTGATTGCAAGATCCAATTTTATTCTCCTTGTTGAAATATTGTAAATAAATTCCATAGCTAGCAAGCTTGATTCCAAGATACAATCTTCTTCTCCTTGTTGAAATGTTGTAGAGAACTTACAAAGCTTCTCTCATTAAAACTTTACTTTGGCTAATATTTCTTTCTTTTGCTTAATGCTTGTTTTAGCTTGTTTTGCCATGTTTAAAAAACTTTCTCAAGTTTGCATTTTATAGTGAAGCTTATGCAATTTTTAATTGATAAAATTTATAATCAATTTTTATGTGGGCTTAATCTAATTTGTCCAAATATGTAAAATTAGATGTGATGAATAACATTTGCCTACCACTGTGATTTAATCCAATTAAATCAACACAAATCTCTAACCAATTGATTAGTTCAATGTCTACCATTTAATCCAATTAAATCAGGTCAAATACACCCATTATTACATATTTTGTAATTACCAAAATATCCCCCCAATGGTTTAGATATTTATGAAATTACAACAAAACCCTTGTATGATTTTGGATTAATTCAATTAATCTAATTGGGTTAAAGTAAATGATTAATGTTATCCAATAACACTTAATTATCTTAACTGATAATTATCATATCGAATATTATTTATTATCAAATATTATTGGCTACCCAAGTGCTCAACGAGTATATTTCATCTTGTGGGACTCTCTAAGTCCAGACACGTTCATCATATAAGTCTAGCTCATATGTACGCAATTTGGCCACCTCCAAATTTGCGAAGAACACAAATGAAATTTCTGAATTATACAAGTCGATGTTATCATATATGTTTAATAATCCCTATATCGTAGGCTAATCGAGTTGTGCTTAGGAAACATAGATTACGCCGTCAATTTTCCAAGGTTCACATCTCATATTGTTGACATGTCCATAATTCCTTACAAGTAATCAGAACACTATTTATGATATATGCGATCCACCCTAAGTGATCGGATTTGGCCAAAATCTTAAGAATGTTGACTTACTCACATGAAAACCTTAAACCCTTATGTACACATACGGGCTGATGGATCCTATCTTTATACGTACTTGATTAACGAATGCATCAGTCCACACCTAACGAACATCTAGCGGTCAGACCATGAAAGGTCTCTTTTATATATGGCAACAAAGTGTGGAGGATCACACACAAAATCAATAATATCATATAGTCAAAGGATCACATATGCTACTCGATTCAAGGAGATTTCTATTGACGGTGGTGTTGGACAATTATGACCCACAACATCACTATTTGACATGGTGTTCTTTGTACAAATTAACTATGTGACAAAGGAAATTGCTCTTTTATCATTTGTAATTGGATTACTTGGATATATAAATAATAAAAGTCCCTATGATTAGTACCAGATTAATAAGATATGAGACAGTATTAATCCACGAAATGTTTAATCATTAAATATCCCTAGTCGTAGTATTATCGAGACTGGACATCGATAATGCGGAATAGGCTAGTATTGCACTTGTGCGCGTTATGGAAGCTAAACGGCATAGTTCTCATCTATTTAAGTATAAGATACTTATGCAAGTGTGATAGGAGGTTCTGTTAGCCATTGGATCGGGAACAGCTTCGCTCTGGATAGACCCCTCGAAATCTCATTGGTAGTATGACTATGTGTCTATGGGAATCTGAATCATGGTAGGTGTATTTGGTCTTAACCTGAGACTTGCATCGCTAATACTTGCGACAATCAGTACGATTTGGTTTTGGTCGTCCGGGGCTTTAACAGGTTCTGTGTACGCCTCTTCTGGGTTTACTGAGAATTGTAGTGTATTGGGTGTGATGTTAAGATGGAAGTATCACTTCAGTCATATGGAGATGATGATCACGCAGGGATACAGAACTATTACTCTCAAATGCTGCAGCTATCGAGATAGTATGACTAGGTCATGATTATCCGATTAAAGAGACTAGTTGCTAGTGATCTGATATATGCTTCGTACGGCGCGGACACAATTCCAGCCCCAGGCCTAGTATGTGACATCTGATATTGGATCCTAATATACAATACATTATATACTATGTCTGATACAGATTATATATATTCCATGTTGAATACATTTATGGAGAATTAGGTAGGCACGATCCTTTGCTAGAAGCCAACCATGTCTTGTAAATCGGTAAGAATATGGTACCGGGTACGCACGTGTCGAATAGTTCGACAACCGTATTTACTGCCAACATATCCATGAATCTCTTGGGTCGCTTCCCAAAGATTCACCGATGACAGTTGACTCGAATAGAATTAATCTGGGATTAATTCAGAGAGAGAAAAAATAATCTGGGATTAATTACGGTAATAATTAATCTGGGATTAATTATCAGAGAAAGAATTAATCTAGGATTAATTGCGTCATGAATTCATCTGGGATTAATTCGTGAAGAAGAGAGAATGCGATTAATTTAGAATTAATTGGCAAAGTAAATTTAATAGTTAAATTGGATTTTACTAAATTTAATAGTTAAATTAGATTTTACAATTTAATTTATTTAATTGGGCTAAAATAATATATCGGATATATTAATTGAAATTGGATTTCAATATGGAACTAAAATTGGATTTTAATTTAAGCGAACAAATTAATTTGGAATTAATTCGTAAGCAACTTTCGTAATAATTTTGCTAGGCATTATTATTTAATTAAATTGGATTTAATTAAGTTGCGACGGAAACTTCGTTTAATCGGATTAATCGAACCCGAGCCCAAAGTGTGTTGTGTAAGCCAACTTGAATTTGGAATTCAATAATTGGGTGGGACCCACAACTCATATCACATGTCAATTAAGTGATGGAAGTAGTTGGCCATTTTAAATAAAGCATTTATTCCACACAACACACACACTTTTTGAAAGTTACTATTCACATCTATCTTTCCTCTCAAAAACCCACCATTGCCGATTCTTGTTCTTCTTGGAGAAGAAATTTTGTTTCAATTTTTGGACAAAGCTAGCACTTTGGGAGTCAAAGAAAGGTGATAGGGAAACTCATCCAAGAGTTTGGAACTCTACAAACAAGCTTGGAGTTTCTTCTACATCCATAAAAGTTTGGAACTTCCACCAACCAATGTAAGTTTTTCCGCAACTTTCTTTGGTAATTTTCACACACGAATCACGCTTAGAGATCCCGTGGCATGTCTAGGACACTAACAATGGTATCAGAGTGAGATCTGAGCTTGATTTGGATTCTAGGCCTTATATACTTTAATTTGGGATTTTTTGCTTGAAGCATTACTTTACCTAAATTGAATAAGTGGTTGTGTTTATATGATATTGAATTGGATTTGTACATCTTTGGAATTGAGAAAAAATGATTAGATCAAAAATTCCCAATTTCTTTTCATGGCCGAAAATATGCCCTAGAAGACTCATGGTGATTTTTTGAAAATTTGACAATTGGATGTGTTAATAGCATGAAATAAATCTTGTATGTTGATTTAATTGGATTGAAATCAAATTCAGTGTTATTTTATGCCATATTATCGTGAGCTATAAGCATGTTGTGATGGATTGATTTTGCTTCAATTGTGTTGGACATGAATTGAATAATAAAGCATGATTAATTAGTTTAATTGATGTTTT
>SKCR01026479.1:0-170849 GCA_019454045.1 Zanthoxylum bungeanum
TTACAATTTACAAAAAGTTCAGGGACTAAATTGTAAATTTTCGAAAGTATATGGGCTAAACTGTAATTTCTAGAAATATCAGGGACCTATATGAAATTTACCAGGCACCGCTGACGTGGCTGCTGACTGGATGCTGAATGTGCGCTGACGTGGCGCTGACTGGGCGCTGACGTGGCGCCGGCGTGGTCGTCTTCTTCCTTGAGCAGGGCGTGCGGCGCGTTACTGCGCGTGGAGAGCGTGAGGAGGCTTCTGCCTGGCGCGTGCGGCGCGTGATGCTTCGTCTGACCTTCGATCGATCGCCGGAAAATACCACCGTGCTCGTCTCGCCGTGAAAAATCCGATGGTATGCTCAAAATCGATTTTCGACAACTTTTGTCGGAACCGACTTTCCGAACCGAAGCTCTGTTACTGAGTTTCGGGATCCCTCCGAGTAACCTTAGCTACTGATACCACTTGTTGTGATTAAATACACAATAATAGAGGTGATTGGAGAGAAAACTCTTCTTTTATTACACTAACAAAAGAATTACAAAGCTTACTAACTCAAGCTTTACAAAAAACTCTCACACCACTTTACTCTCTATTCTCACTCAATTTGGGATTACTGGGATGATGAAACAATGGATTTAGGGCTCCTTATATAACCACCAAAACGTGTGCACTATTGCAACACGTTTTGGCAAAGCGTGTTGTCTCACGCTGCATTTGCTGACAGCCAAAAAGGGCCGAAAGTTGCATGTCTTATGCATGCAACTTTCGGCCACAGTCAACACTTCTGATGACTGTTTACCAAGATGAAACGGAATTTGATAATTTCGGAGCACGTCCAAATTCTTAACAAACCGAAAAGTACGCAAGAAGTTGATCAGAAACCAACAACAACAAGAATATCGAAACTGAAAATATGTTTAATTTATTTTTTTCATTCTTCTGTTCACTACAAGAAAACTGCCAAATAGCGACGGAAAAATCCGTAGCTAATTTTAGAGAGGCGGGAAATTTAAAATTTTAAAAATATATGAAACTTTTAAAATTTTAAAATTTTATAATTTTAGAAAAGAAAAAATTTAAAATTTTAGAAAGGAAATTTTTTTAAATTTTAGAGAGGTTGGAAATTTAATAATTATATAGATATGAAAAATTTATAAATTGTAGAGATATTAAATTTTTAAATTTTAGATAATGGAAAATTTTAAAAATTTTGAATGGTATAAAATTTTAAAAAAGTGGATTTTTTTAATTGTTATATATACATCTTAAATTATACAAGTTACCGTAATGTCCACCGCGAGCTTCGACACACCACCATCCATTTACGAACGTCCACCGTTTGTTTCTTAAGAAATTTTAAAAGAGGGGATAAGAAAAATGAGAAATTGATAATGAGAGTTGAGGTAATTAAAAATTTGATGGTATATGAAATTGAGTAAGAAAATTTTGGATGGTGTATTGGCGTTGAGAGTTAAAAAGATTATGATGTATATATAGAGGAAAAAAATAAGAGAAGCGGGAAAATTTATAA
Organism: Zanthoxylum bungeanum; assembly: GCA_019454045.1. Lineage (NCBI taxonomy): Eukaryota > Viridiplantae > Streptophyta > Magnoliopsida > Sapindales > Rutaceae > Zanthoxylum > Zanthoxylum bungeanum. The sequence continues at coordinate 1,523 of SKCR01026479.1, forward strand.
ATTTTGTATACTTTTGAAATTTTCACAAGGTGGGAAATTTTTTGAAACTTGACGAAAATTAGCGACGGAATAGAAACGGAACAATTCCGTTCTAATTAACAAAAAAATTAAAATAAAAATAAAATTTTAAAATTAGCGACGGAATTGAAATTCCGTTTCTAATTAGCGACGGATTTTGAATTCCGTTTCTAATTAGCGACGGATTAGCGACGGAAAAATTCCGTTTCTAATTAACAAAAAAATTTAAAATAAAAATAAAAATAAAGATTAGAAACGGAATTGAAATTCCGTTTCTAATTAGCTACGGAATTGAAATTCCGTTTCTAATTAGCGACCGAATATCAATTCCGTTTCTAATTAGCGACGGAACAATTCCGTTTCTAATTAATAAAAAAATAAAAATAAAAATAAAAATTAAAATTAGCGACGGAATTGAAATTCCGTTTCTAATTAGAGACGGAATTTGAATTCCGTTTCTAATTAGCGACGGAAAAATTCCGTTTCTAAACAAAATTAGCGACGGAATAGTAATCCGTCTCTAATTAGCGACGGATTTTCATTTCCGTCTCTAATTTAGAGATGAAATTTTTTTGTCGCTAAATTCCGTCCCTAATATATCATTATCCGTTTCAATTCCGTCTCAATTCCGTCGCTACATTTTGAAATGGAATATTCCGTCGCTAAATTCCGTCGCTAAAACTGTAATTTCTTGTAGTGGTTTGTTGTGTAGAAATAGCTTTTATGAAGGTGAACAGCTCTCCAACTTCATAACAGTAGGCATGATTAATTGGAGTTAATTAATATGAGCAATAAATCAATAATTCATTAGCTCAAAAGTGGGTTGTATCAGTTATAGGAATTAAGAAGTAATTAAAAGGAAAATTGGCAAAACTAGGTAAATTCGTACAGTGATTTGCACCCTTCTGTAGGCACAGAGTCTCTATCCATAACTTCTTACCACTCTATAATCCAACAATTATATATAAGCATTTATAGACTTAGTAAATTTAGAAACGTGAGACAAGTTTATTTTCCTTCAATTTTCATTCTTAATGGGTGCACTTTGTGAGATAAATTTATATTTACCCGAACATCATTTTGAGTGTATCAATATATCATTTCGAAGTACTCACGAAGGATAATCCAAATTACTCATGATTTCTTCATTCTCACAAGTACGTTCCATTTAAAAATATGCCAAAAAGTTGGATAAATATAAATTTTCCAAACATTTCCAACAATTTCAAAACGAAAGGGTGAACTTAACTTATTAGACGGATGGTTCTAAAAGGTAGATAGCATAAGCCACTTCATGTGACCCCAATTTCTTAATAAAATTTGAGTGCCTCCAATTTAATAATATAATATTTTTCCTCTTGTTGTGTTTCTTTGTTAAAGAAAATATCTCATATATTTAGGCATTCTTCATTATTTGTCCCTTCGGTAACCCAAACCAAAACGCGATAAAAAATTTAGGGCCCTCAAATTCTTTTAATATTTTAACATCAACTCATCAAGGATGTTTTAATGAATTTTTAAAATGGGAGGGTTTTAAAGGGAATTGAGATATAGTCTTAAAGCAACTCATTTTTTTTATTTAGACAAATACCAATCCAATTCTCTTGTGAGCGAGTCAAAACACAAATTTCTTATTTCCACTAATACTATGTTTGGTGTTGCTATTAGAAAAGTATCGTGAATAAATATTGGTTTATAAAATGTGTTATGAAAATTTGAATTATGCTAAAAAAAATAATTGCGATGAATTTTTTTAATATTTTGATAGTGGGGAAAAATTAAAATTTTTAACTTTTACAAAACTCAATTTTTTTAAAAAATTACTATTAATAAATTGAAATTTCTCATCATTAACCAAACAGTTAAAAATTATGTTTTGATCCAAACTCAATTTTATCATTTCACTACAAATTAATTCATAATACCAAGACCCTAAAGAGATTTTAGCAATTGAATTAGCTAGCTCGTCTTCCTATATTGTTGCTTAATTTTATTAACAATTCACCAAGAGAAGCTTGATACAAATTTCGGATTTTACGTTATAAGGCATTTTTATTATAGCTCTACAGTACTCTATAGTATTTAATCCGAATTTTATAACGCGGGACTTTGCTCTAATTTATTAGTTAATTTTTTATATTCAAACTCATCTTATCCCTTTTCTCTCCTACACAAAATGAGTCTCTTGTGGGATCAATATGTTTTCAAGGTGCATTATACTTGTCTGTAATTATAGGGACCACAGCCTCAATTATGTGTAAACGTGCTTCAGGAAACAAAGTCCAAACGGTATACTTTAATAATATTTTAACGGTAAAATCAGAATATTATGATATATATTTGACTTATCTGTTTGGACAGTCTTGGAATCTCTATGGTCGAATCGGTGTCTCGAGCATCGAAAAAAGGGTCTAATCCGTGAATATCAAGCATGAGCGTATTTTAAAATATTTTATTGAAATACTATAGTCCATTACGAGTTAATAGGAAAAAACCGGGGCTGAATCGAAGTCTGGAAACTCAAAAAAAAATAAATTCGGTGCGCGACACGCGCGCTACAGTGTTGCGCGCACTGTGCGCGAGCTGGACAAAATTTTTTTTTTTTTGTTTTAATTATTTTCGGCTTTCCCTAAACACTTTCAAAAACACCCGAAATTAATTTTAACATCAACACATGTTATAGAATAAAAATTAAGTTTTTGAAAATATCAAATATTTGTACAAAAACATAAATTTATTTTAAATACATATTTGCGTAAATTTTGAATCTAATCGTAAACCAATTTTAGAATCCTAATAAGAAATGTCTCATGAACAATTCTAGTTCATCTAAAGGTGATCAAGTGATTTTAGAATGATAGCCTTAACTCTAAGCTTTTAATCTTGAGTTCTAAACTCTTATTAATTTGTTCCATTAATTACAAGTATTTGACCTAATTACAAGTATGTTATGTTTATACTTCTATTAATTGTTTCATGTCCAACATGAACATATTTGACATAATTACAAGTATGTTATGTTTATACTTCTAAAGTATCCTAACACAATTTATTAGCCTTATTTCAACATTAAGTTATGTGATCATGCATCCAATACATATTTCATAACTTAAGAGAATTCAAACTTACCTAGCAAGCTTGAAGCAAAGATCCAATCTCATTCTCTTTGTTGAAATGGTGGGAGAACTTCCAAAGTGTTGCAAGCTTTTCTTCAAGATCCAACCTTGATTCCAATGCTAGCAAGCTTTACTCCAAGATCCAATCTTGATTTCTCCTAGATGAAATGTTATAGAGACCTCACAAGTTTCTCTAAACACTTCTCTAACTTAGGCTAATTTTCTCTAAGAAATACTTGTGTATAGCTTTCAAATTTTTTTACCTTGTTTAAACTTAATTAAAACCTTCCTAAAGCTTGCTATTTATAGCAAAACTTAGGTAATTTTTAATCAATAAATATCTTATCAAATATTAAGTATGCTTAATTAAATTCATCCAAATATTCATAATTAGGTGTGACTAATCTCATTGTCTACCACTTTAATTTAAATCAAGATAATTTTTTTTACTTAATGGATTAGTTAAATGTCTATCACTTTGATTTAATCCAATTAAATCAAGACATATAGATTTACACATATTAATACAAATTTGGAATTACCAAAATATCCTCAAATTGTAGAGATATTTATGAATTTATAATTAAGCCCTTTGTGTAATTTTGAATTAATCCAATTAATCCAAATAGGTCAAAGTAAATAATCAATGTTATCCAATAACACTTGATTATCTAGGTTGATCCGTTGATAATTATAATAACGAATATTATCTTTTATCAAATTAATCGACTACCCAAGTTCTCAACGAGTACACTTAATATTGGGACTCTCTAAGTTCAGACACGTTCGTCATATAAGCCTAGCTAATATGTAAGCAATTCGGCCACTTCGGAATTCGCGAAGAACACGAAAGGCTTTTCCGAACTATACAAATCGAGGTTATTGATGAGGTTTTAAGGGGGAATATCGGTAACGCAGCGGAATCGCGGAAAATCAAAATTTTCTGATTTCAAAACTTTTTCTCGGATCAATTAAATAAACTTATTTATTTAATTATCCAATTATCAACTTCTGAAAATTTACACAAGAGATCAAAATTTCTTGGTAATTACCAAATTGCCCCAAAACTTTGTAAATTGATCATTTTAGTCCAAAAGTTGTCAAATACAATTTTGGATGATTCTAAATCATTTCTAAAATGTTTTTCCAACACATCTAATGCATCAAAATCAGATTTCACACAAATCCCCAATTTTTAGTCTAATGCCGTGAGCCACCCAAAATTTTCAATTAATTATAATTTGGTCCCTTTAGTTCAAAACATGCCAAGATCAAATCCAATCAACCTAAAATTTTACATGCATCATATTCATACCATAATACATCACATATATGAAAAGCCCCAATTTGGAGTGGGTTATGAACCCTAATTTTTCAATTTCTTCAAATTGTCCAATTTCACCAAATTTACAAAATCCAACACTTTAATCCATTCAATACTTCACCAATCTAACCTCACCACTTTGAAAAAACTCTAGAACAATTCTAGGTCACCAAGGAGTGGCTTACCAAATCTAGAATGGCAACTTGATTTTCTAAAAATCAAAAGTAAAGCTTTGAAACCATTTCAAGCTTACTTACATGCTTCAATCTTTCATCAAAGTTCACAACCAAAATAAACACAAACTATAAGAAGAGAGACAACACCAAAGCAACACAAAATGATGCTAAGCATGTTAGAAATAACTTTCATGTTGAAAACTTTAAAGAAAAACTTACAAAACTCAAAGATTTCCAAGCTTTTTCCTTTAGCCTTCAAGCTTTTCTCTCAACTTCTTTTATGTTTATTTTGTCTCAAATGAACTTGTTCTTCCCTAAAAATGAAACAAAACAATATATACTTCACAAAAATAGCCCTTGGCCGAATTTGGAAGATTAAATATCTAGATATTTAATTTGTTTCATTTAATTTACTTTATCAACTTGCATAAGTCATCATCAAACCATTTAATGATTTTCTTAAAGTAAAATAAAGCAACTAAAAGCATTTCCATAAATATCACAACTTTAAGATATTTATATTTTAATTAATTTAATTATTTAACAATTAAATAATTAAATACTTATTTAAATACAAATATTTTAAATATATGTATTATATTTACATTAAATATCCAAATACATATATATATTTATGATATATGTCAAATATCACAATTTGACATTGAATTAATGTGTATTTAACAAAATCTTTCATTAAGTACAAATACACAATAATAGGAATGACTATTAGGTCCATTCGCATGTATTTTCCGTTTAACTTTTAAACGACTTATAAATAATCAGTATTATTTATATGTTGCCCTAGTGCTCTACGAGTATATTTTTCATTGGTGAGACTCTCTAGATTCAGGTATATCCGTCACAAAATCCAAAGTATACTATAGGTTTTATCCCGTCGACGTTTTTATTAGCAATCTATAAATAACATTCGGAACTCACTTCCGAAGTATACTATGGCCATAGAATTTAACTGATTGCTAATCACATTGGACTACCTATGCTCTGTACACAGAACTGACGGATCCTATTTTGATACACACAGGATATCCTGAGGATCGGTCCACACACCAACAAACAGGCGGAGTCTGATCTAATAGATCGGTGACGTGACTGCCATCTAAGTGTGGAGGATGTCTCATACATCCACAGTGGTATCTCAAGTCGAAGGACCACTATGCTACTCAACCTGAGAAGATTCTTATTGACGTTGGTGTACCATCCATTAAGAATCTTCGGTGAGTCGTTCAGTGTTTATCCATTATAAACACCTACACGTCTATACGAGTCTCCCCATACTCATGGTTCATTGGGATAAACCATCGAACCAAGTCTCGATTACGACATGTACTGGTCTCAACGATTTGACTAACCGACCCGTGTTAGTGAATCTTGACCAGGAACTATTTGATAATATACATTTAGCAGTGACATTTCCCAATGTCAATTACAAACTACCTTTGTAACTGTGTGCTGCATTATTATTATCGGGCCTTGTCTAATATATCATATCACTAAACAACATTATTTCAATCTAATCGTAATCAAATCGAATACGTATATAAAACAATAGGTGCAACCATAAATAAGTAATTTATGGTAAAAATGGATTGTTCGTATTCATGAATCAGACATAATACGTCCGATTGGGTGCTCTGAGCACCAACCCCAATAATTTCTCCACTTGGCTCTTGTGCCAATCCACGGTAATCATATACAACACTCAATGTTTATCGTATACGCATGGCCCTCAAAATCTTCACCCAGCACTTAAAGGTAGGCACAGAAGTAGGTCTACTATAAACATAATGAGTTTGTCTAAACAAACTCAATCGTTTTCTCCATAGGCCATATCTTTCATATTTTGTAGATAATAATTATAACATTAATATGAATCAGACATTACATCAGTATTGTTCTATATGGCTACTTACTGAGTTGTCCAAGTATTCATAAGATCAAATCCAAAATACTATGCGGACACTCAAGCAACAACACCAATTAAAACTTCTAAATTTATAAGTCACTATGCAACTTCATAAGGTGATGAGTGGTATTTCTATCACTATTTCCCACTCATTTAACTTAATATTTTGTATAGTTTCTTGAGTTTTGTGAATATTTTGATGTGTTTTGTGTTATTTTGTAGATAAATAAAGTTTCAGGACATTCTGGAGGTGTTTTGGGGCAAATTGGACAAAGTTGGACAAAAAGGGCAAAATCGTCATTTCAGCGTCGCGCCGCCCAGACCTTCAGCGTCGCGACGCCCAGCGTGCGCCGAATCTGCTAACATGCGCCGGGTCCACAAATCAGAATCTGAGAAAAGTTGACTTTGCTAACGTGAGCCGTACCACGTGTCACCATCACAACGGAGATGCTAAAATGCGCCGTGCCACGTGTCGAAATCTCATTGCTTGGACGGCCACCGCCCCACGTGTCATCCTACGTGTCGCCACATCATCGTCCAAATCAGCAGCCACGTCAGCAAGTCAACCGAGTCAACATGCCACGTCACCATCAGCCATCACAGCACACACACACGCACGTGGCAACCTCTCATTCGTCTGACGGCCCCGCCCCACGTGTCGCCACGTCGCCTTCCACATCATCAAGTGACGTAAGCAATGACGTCATGAACAGTTGACACGTCACAGTGACGCAAGCAATGACGTCATGAACAGTGCCACGTCATCGGATAAGATTCTGAGCCGACCAACCAGCGCGTGACACGTGTCTTACTGTAGCCAGCGTCGCGACGCTAGTGCAATTTGGGCGTCGCGACGCTGGAGCCTTATCCGAGCCTATAAATAGAGATCGAATTTTCATAATTCAGTGTACCATTTTCTCTCACTTCTTAGTTCTAAATTGAGAGTTTCTCTCTCTAGTTCTTTAAATTCAAGTTTTGTAATTACTTTTTAATAGTAATTAATTTACTTTCTTTATTTTACAGTTTATACTACTCATAATGAGGAGGTAACGTCCCTTTGTTAGGGTAAAAGGTAATTCTTTTACTTTTACTTCTTAGATTATTCTCCCATAATTATAATATATTCAAGTTTTAAATTGACTTAATCAAGATACCGCCAGATTGGTCGGTGGGTAATAAAAGTCATATTCCGCCTTTATGGCTGGTTGTTTTCATATTCCGCCTTTATGGCTGGTTATTTTCACTCCGCCTATATGGCTGGTTTATATTAATGATTCCGCCTTTATGGCTGGTTGTTTTCATATTCCGCCTTTATGGCTGGTTGTTTTTAACTGATTAAATCAATATACCGCCTATATGGCTGGTTAATAATATTTTGCAAAGCTTATATTATATTATGGGAGAAATCTAATCAGTATTAGTAGAAGTAATTCCTTTTATCTTAGCAATTTTATTTTATTTCACTTTCAGCATTTATTTTACCGCATTCACTTTATGCAATTTTATTATAACTCTTTTAAAAGTTTTAAGCCCTAGTTATGTGTCATAACTAAGTTAGTATCTAGGGTTGTGATAAAATTCAATATCACGGGTTTATAAGGGTTAGATTATAATTTGGGTAATATAAAGAAATATTTATTGAGTCTTAATCTTAATGCTCTTTAATTAACTGGCCATTAATTAAATTGATTAGGTAAACTTAAAATGAACTAGACATAGGGATTTTAAGTTTAAAACCTTAGACTCAATAGCCCACGATCTTCCTTAAGGATAGATAACCCTTTTAATAGATTTCCTTACAGGATAGGAATATACCTGTCGGGCGAGGGTAGCCATAATTGGAATTTAATCTTAATGAATCTAGGTAATTTGGTTGACATAGACATATGGTTCAATTGGATTATACTAGGTATTTGTAATTGACCATCGGAAGAGGCTTTTACATAAATTAGTGTTCCAGGTTAATAAATCAATATTTTACCCAACTATAAAATAACTACTTCATCTTTAAATAATATTGGAATAAATCACAACCCTAGATAGTTTTTAATATTGAATTTTCTTAAAATCTACCTTCAAACAATTTCATTTACTTGTCTTTAAATTTAGAATCGTCGCTATTTCAAATCAAATTAAACAAACTGTTAGATACTAGTAATCATTTAACCTCATTAAATTAATAACTTAGGTATTAAGTCCTCGTGGGATCGATACTTTTTATACTACTTGAACGATACGTACGCTTGCGTTATACGTGTGTGTTTACGCCGGTCAAGTTTTTGGCGCCGTTGCCGGGGACTTATTTATCTTTTATTATTAGTTTAGGGGTTAGATACTTTTACTTGTATCTAATTTCTTTTTACTTATTGTTTTTATTTCAGGTTTTCAGACACTTCATGAGACGAACCCGAAGTTTTGAACTACGACCGCTTGACCCAGAAATTGAAAGAACCATCAGACAGTTGAGAAGGGAAAGGCGAGAAGCCCAAGAAGCTTTAGTCAACATGGAACCTGAACCTTTGGAGGTTGCACCACCAATTCCCATTCGAGACAGAACCATTCCGGTGGTTGATAGACTCATATCTTGCATTGTACTCCCTCCATTACCAGCAAATGCAGGTGACATCAAAACTTGCATTCAGATGATACAACAATCAGTTCAGTTTGGAGGAAATGCAACTGAAGATCCTAATGCCCACATCAGCAACTTCCTGGAAGTTTGCGGTACTTTCAATTACAACCGAGAAGCTGAAGAAGCAATGCGACTGCGTGTCTTCCCATACTCCTTGAAGGATAGAGCTAAAGCCTGGCTACATTCATTACCAGCAGGTTCTATCACAACATGGAACACCTTAGCCACCAAATTTCTTGCAAAGTATTTTCCACCAGCCAGAACTGGAAAGCTGAGGAATGACATCACATCCTTTGTGCAACAAGACTCTGAAACTCTCTATGAAGCTTGGGAAAGGTACAAAGACTTACTCCGGAAATGTCCACACCATGAAATTCCAAAATGGCTTCAAGTCCAAACATTTTACAATGGGCTTTCTGGAATAATGAGAACCACAATTGATGCTGCTGCTGGAGGAGCTTTAATGGCAAAAGGAGAAGATCAAGCCTGGGAACTAATTGAAGAAATGGCCAACAACAACTCTTTGTGGCCAACTGAAAGAAGTTTGATTCAAAGAATTGCAGGAATATATGAGGTTGGAGCTAATACAGCAGTCAACACCAAGCTGGATCAGATATGCAAATTCATGGAGACTCTTACCACTGGATCCACAAGTTCACCATATGGAGGAGCACCAGAATCAAATCAACTTGAAGAAACGGTGAATTATGTCAACAATTTCAACAGGCAGGGGAACAATCCATATTCCAACACCTACAACCCAGGGTGGAGGAATCATCCCAATTTTTCATGGAGCAACAATTCAGGTCAACAGCAAAAGACTATCCACCACCTGGATTCCAGCAACAGAAAAGGCCAGGAGCAGACAAATGAACCAGTGATGGCAGAGATGTTAGCTCAATTAAAAAGATATGAAGCTATGATTCAGAGCCAATCAGCTTCCATCAAAGCACTGGAGAATCAAATCGGACAACTGGCCAATGCTCAGAGTTACAGACCACCAGGTAATCTTCCTAGCAATACAGAACCAAATCCACGGAACCGAGGAAAGGAGCAATGTCAAGCAATTACATTAAAGAGTGGTACTGAGATCAACAAAGATGTTGGAGTCAAAACAGCTGCTGAAGAAGTTCCAAAAGAAGCTAAACAACATATGGAGGAAAAAGAAGCAAAGGAAAAAGAAAAAGAACAGATCACTCCACCACCACCTTTTCCTCAGCGTCTTCAGAAAAACAAACTGGACAAACAGTTTGCTCGTTTCTTGGAGATTTTCAAAAAGCTGCACATAAACATACCATTTGCAGAAGCCTTGGAACAAATGCCCAGCTATGTAAAATTCATGAAAGATATTCTTTCACGAAAACGGAGATTGGGAGATTACGAGACAGTAGCTTTAACAGAAGAATGCAGCGCCATCATTCAGAGGAAGCTTCCCCCAAAATTGAAAGATCCTGGCAGTTTCACAGTTCCATGCTCAATTGGAGAACAATACATCGGTAAGGCTTTATGTGATTTAGGTGCCAGTGTTAATTTAATGCCTTTTTCTATTTACAGGAAACTACAAATTGGAGAAGCAATGCCTACCTCGGTATCTTTGCAACTTGCTGATCGAACACTAGCATTTCCAAGAGGAGTTGTTGAAAATGTGCTGGTCAAAGTTGACAAACTCATCCTTCCAGCAGACTTCATCATCCTTGACATGGAAGAAGACAAAGAAGTACCCATCATTCTTGGGAGACCATTTTTGGCTACAGGTAAAACTGTGATTGATGTGCAAAAAGGAGAATTAACCATGAAAGTGCAGGACCAAGAAGTGACATTTAATGTTTTCAAAGCTATGAAATTTCCGAGTGATGAAAAGGAAGAAGAAGAATGCTTCAGAGTTGATATTATTGATAGAATCATTCAGGATACTGAGCCAAATCCCACGGATACACTTGAGGCTTGTATCACCAATATAACTGATAGCGAGCTAGATGCTGAAATCATGGAATATATCAATTACCTTGACAAGCCATTCCGATTCAAAGTAATACCACCAGTCGAAAGCTTGGAATTGCCAAAGAAAGATCGAGTCAAGCCTTCGATTGAAGAACCACCACAGCTGGAACTAAAGTTACTTCCAAGCCATCTCAGGTATGCATTTCTTGGTAACTCTTCTGAATTACCTGTTATTATTTCTTCTTCACTAACATTGGAGCAGGAAGAAAAATTGCTGAGAGTGTTACGAGAACACAAAAGAGCCATTGGCTGGACTATAGCAGACATTCGAGGCATTAGTCCATCATTTTGCATGCACAAGATCCTGATGAACGATGAGTACAAACCCACAGTGGAGCATCAACGGAGACTCAATCCAATCATGAAGGAAGTTGTGAAGAAAGAAATCATCAAATGGTTGGATGCTGGTATCATTTACCCCATCTCAGATAGCACTTGGGTAAGTCCTATGCAGTGTGTACCAAAGAAAGGAGGAATTACTGTGATCACCAATGAAAAGAACGAGTTGATCCCAACAAGAACAGTGACTGGTTGGAGAGTATGTATGGACTATAGGAAACTTAACAAAGCCACAAGGAAGGACCATTTTCCACTACCATTTATTGACCAGATGTTAGACAGATTGGCAGGACATGAGTTCTATTGCTTTCTTGATGGATATTCAGGGTACAATCAGATTGCCATCGCACCAGAAGATCAGGAGAAAACTACATTTACATGTCCCTATGGTACTTTTGCTTTCCGCAGGATGCCATTTGGATTATGTAATGCCCCTGCCACTTTTCAGCGTTGCATGATGGCCATCTTCTCAGACATGCTGGAGCAGAGTATGGAGGTTTTTATGGATGATTTTTCTGTGTTTGGAGATTCTTTTGACCATTGTTTGCAAAATTTGAAACAGGTATTACAAAGGTGCGAAGATACAAACCTGGTACTCAACTGGGAGAAATGTCACTTCATGGTGCAAGAAGGCATTGTTCTTGGACACCGGATCTCACAAAAAGGGATTGAGGTAGACAAAGCAAAGATCGAGACAATTGAAAAACTACCTCCACCAACATCTGTCAAAGGGATTCGAAGTTTTCTTGGACATGCAGGTTTTTACAGGAGATTTATCAAAGACTTTTCCAAAATTGCTAAACCTCTTTGCAATCTTTTGGAAAAGGATGTGCTTTTTAACTTTACTAAAGAATGCCAGGAAGCTTTCAAGATTTTAAAACAGAAACTGATTTCTGCCCCCATCATTGTAGCACCAGATTGGACCCTTCCATTCGAGGTAATGTGTGATGCTAGTGATTTTGCTGTAGGTGCAGTTTTGGGACAACGCAAAGCAAAGATTTTCCACACCATTTACTACTCCAGTAGAACTCTGAATGAAGCTCAACTCAACTACACAACCACTGAAAAGGAATTGCTTGCAGTTGTGTACGCTTTTGATAAATTTCGTTCTTATCTGTTGGGTCCCAAAGTGGTGGTCTACACAGATCATTCAGCAATCAAATATCTTATCACAAAGAAAGATGCCAAACCCAGATTGATTCGTTGGATTCTTCTTTTGCAAGAATTCGACGTGGAGATCAGAGACAGGAAAGGAACAGAGAATCAGGTGGCAGATCATCTATCAAGGCTCGAGAATGGAGAAACAGCTGACAAGATCCATCAATTAAAGAAACTTTTCCTGATGAACAATTATTTTCCATAAATCAACAGGAAGTCCCTTGGTATGCTGACTATGTCAATTACATTGTGTCAGGTAAATGGCCGTTGGAATGGACAACTCAGCAACGGAAAAAGTTCTTCAAAGAAGTCAAGCACTATGTCTGGGATGAGCCGTACCTGTTCAAACGGTGTGCTGATCAATTATTGAGACGGTGTGTTCCACATAAGGAAGTCAACAGTGTTTTGCAACACTGTCATTCATCACCATATGGCGGACATTTCAGCGGAAACAAAACTGCAGCTAAAGTCCTACAATCAGGTTTGTTCTGGCCCACACTCTTTAAAGATGCTTATCTTTTTGCTTTTCAATGTGACAGGTGCCAGAGAACGGGGAATATTTCCAGGAGAAATGAAGGACCGTTGCAAAACATTCTGGAAGTGGAGATATTCGATGTATGGGGTATTGATTTCATGGGACCCTTTGTTCCATCATTTGGAAACTTGTACATCCTGGTTGCTGTAGACTATGTTTCCAAATGGGTCGAAGCAATTGCATTGCCATCCAATGATTCAAAAGTGGTGATCAAATTCCTGAAAAAGAACATTTTCACTAGATTTGGAACCCCTCGGGCAATTATCAGCGATGGTGGCTCACATTTCTGCAACAAATATTTTGATGCACTCCTATCCAAATACGGAGTTACTCACAAAATTGCCACAGCTTACCATCCACAGTCAAATGGACAGGTTGAGGTTTCAAACAGGGAGATCAAAAGAATCCTAGAAAGAACCGTTGGATCGACAAGGAGGGACTGGTCAACAAAACTAGATGATGCATTATGGGCCTACAGAACAGCTTACAAGACACCCATTGGTATGTCCCCATATCGATTGGTGTTTGGGAAAGCATGCCATCTGCCAGTTGAGCTTGAACACAAGGCGTACTGGGCACTAAAGAAGTTGAATCTTGACTCACAAGCTGCAGGAGAGAAAAGACTTCACCAACTCAACGAATTGGAGGAATTTCGCCTACAGGCTTATGACAATGCCAAATTATACAAGGAAAAGACCAAAAAATGGCATGACAAAAAAATAGTGCACAGACAGTTGGAACCAAGGCAGCAGGTGTTGTTATACAACTCAAGGCTGAAACTTTTTCCTGGAAAGTTGAAATCTAGGTGGTCCGGACCATTTGTGATTACTCAGGTTTTACCATATGGAGCTGTTGAGTTACTGGATCCCAAAACCACAACACATTCAAAGTTAACAGTCAGCGTGTCAAGCACTACTGGGGAGAACCGTTGGAACGACAAAAAGAAAGTGTCACACTTTCAGATCCAGCATAAACATTCGAGAAGTCAAGTCTAGCTGACGACTCTTAAACTTAGCGCTCGCAGGGAGGCAACCCATGCAATTTTTGTATATATTGTGATTTGGTGTGATTTACTTTTGTGTGTTTAGTTTTTGCAGTTTAAGACATTTCAAGATGGAAGAAGCTCTCGCAAGTCTTCACAAGCAATTTCCTTCTCTCCCTCAAAAATCTCTGATGAAAGTTTACAAAGCTCGCTTGGAACGAATGAGACTACTAATGATCAAAGGTATTCCTACTGATATTTGTTGGGTAATCGAAGCACGTATCCGTCTAGCAGGTGAGTTTTCTGAGAATTGTAGTTCTTATTTACCTGGTTTTGGAAAAAGCACCTATGCAAAGAAACGAAGAGCTAAACAAATGGGTGTTTGTTACAAATGTGCACGATGGAATTGCAATACTCGTTGTCATTCTTTTGGAATGGTGTCTGTTAATCGCGAAGACAAAATTAAATTCATTAGGGATGGCTTGAGTAAGGAGTCTTTAGATGATATATCTTCGACTCTTGAGACGCATCCCAGTGGATATGTTCACATAGAATTTCGCAGATTACATACACAATTTCAAAACGAAAAGCAACAGTTAAGTCTTGGGAATCTGACTAAAAAAGACCCTGTTTGCCAATTTATAAGAAAATTGGATGGGAAGCTTGTCCCTGACGCATAGACGTCAATCAAAGCTGTTACTTTTCTTGTAATATTATATCTTTTTGTTTTTTTTTTTCCTAAATAATTGTTTTGTTTTGTTTTATTTTCCCCGACAGGATCCAGACCTTTTTGACTAATCACGATATTATTTCGCTACTAATCTTCCTCTGGAAGATACTTGTGCTATTTTATTTACCCTTTTCAGGTACTATAAATTCAGCCCGTCATTGCACTCTTGAAGGCATCCTGATTTGAAAAAGAAATACATTAAAAATGGAAGCCACTTCAAGAAGACAAGTTGAAAACATTTGTGTGTTTTGCGGTAGTACTGTTGGTACTAAACCACAATACATAGAAGCAGCACAGGAATTGGGTCGAGTCTTAGCAGCAAGGAATATGAACCTAATATATGGCGGAGGAAATCTCGGACTTATGGGGATCGTCTCAAAGGCTGTACAGGAAGGAGGCAGTCATGTTTTGGGAATCGTCCCAAAACCCTTGGCAGAGGCAAATCTTATTGAACCAACAAACGGAGAAGAACTAATTGTGCCAGGTATGTCTGAACGACTGGTAGAAATGATTAACCGTTCTGATGCTTTTATTGCTTTGCCAGGTGGCTTGGGTACATTGGAGGAAATTTTTAGTACTATCTTGGGCGAACCTGAACATACACCAGAAACCAATTGGGCTGTACAACGTTGATGGGTTTTACGATTTTCTTTGTGTGTTTCTTGATGATGCTCGGAGAAATGGGTTCGTGTCAAAGCCTATGAAAGAACTCCTCTTTACTGCCAGAACTGCTCCAGATCTAATAGACCAACTCATAGCCTATGAACCGAAAGTTGATCCTATCATTTCAAAGATAAAATGGTCCGAGGACGATCGTGGTAAGAGGCGTAGAATTAATCTGGATCTTAACCTTTAATTTCCTGTAGAATTTCAACTAATCAGGTACTATCTTCTAAACTCTTCTTCTACTTTTTTAGACATTGGGGACAATGTCTCATTTAGGTTTGGGGGTGAGGTATAGTTAATAGTACTTGTTTGTATTGTGTTTTTATTTCTAGTCCAAAATTTTTCGAAAAATACAAAAAAATTAAAAAATTAATAAAAACAAAGGGCATATTTAAAGCTAGGTGATGGTTTGGTGTCTTCCTTCACTCACTACCTTTTTATAAGGAAAAGCTGTGGAGGCACCTAGATAATCATTCACTTGTAGCGTGTTGTGACAGACTAGTTTGGAGGACTCGTTGTTTATTCCTGACAACAAGCGATAAGAGCCTAAGGGGCTAGGGTACTTAAGTGAGCCTCGCTCCACCTTCCCTCTGGGGAATCTACAACGGGAAGTCCATTCGACAGTTAATCACACACCATAAACTGAGCCTTTGATTAAACTTCTAAAAAAACATGTAAATTATAGTTTTATGACTAGTAGAAATATGTGGTTGTTATGTTGACTAAAAAGATGAAATTGGTAAGAAATAGCTGTGTAAGGAATTTCCACTCCTGAGACGTATTTCAAACCTAATTCAAAACAAGTTAATTTTTGTTTATTCACTTTTGAATTATTAAATCTGTAAATTCTCCATAAAACTGACTAAAATGAATCTTCATATACTTAGTTAGCAGATATTATCAACATACATAGTAACATACGGACATGAGCTGTAATTGAAAAGTTTGTAATATTCCGTGCTCTAGTTTAATTGGAGGAAGCATCTATAAATAGTAATGGAATAATAAAAAAAAAAAAAAAAAAAAAAAAAAACATCTGAGATCCGAGTTATTAAGTCTGTAAGGGTATTTTACCTAGTGCCCTAAAACCAACTGGTTTGGGAGTCATTGGCCCAAAGCTTGTTACATGGATCAAAAAGATGATAGAAAATAAATATATATATATACTTATATCTGAAGTCTGAGTAATTAAGTCCTTAGGGGTGTCTTAACACCTGATGCCCTAAAGCCAACTGGTTTGGGAGTCACCGACCCAAAGCTCGCTACATAGACGGAAGGTATTGTATATAAATAAAAAATAGAGAAAAATCAAAGAAAAAATCAGAAAAATCAGAAAAATTATTCCATTGCTACAAAAGGTGTGAAATCTGATAGAACTTTAGGAAAAATATTACTCTCTTATCAACTGCACTTATAACTGTTGTGGGCAAAAATGAGTTGTTTAATATTTTGTTGGCTGTGTATATGAAGAATGGTAAAAATAATCGGAGAATTTACTTATTTAGTAATTTAGAATGAAACAAAACATCTAGTAACTTGGATTAGAAATTTCACCTGATTAGTCACTAACATCTTTATTCTCTTTTCGCTTGTCTTTTTGCTTTTGTGTGCATTAGTTTCACTACCTTTTTACTTTTATAAAATGTTTGTGGGTATCATTGCTGTAAACCTTCACGAGACTACAACTCGTCCACTAGGGACACCTAGGGGTTTAAAGGCTTGTTGCATACGCTAAATGCAACCGTGATCCCTACGAAAGTGGCTTAGTTAAATTTTATTCTGTTATTTTATTCTGTATTTTGCTCGAGGACTAGCAAAATGTTAGGTTTGGGGGTGTGATGAGTGGTATTTCTATCACTATTTCCCACTCATTTAACTTAATATTTTGTATAGTTTCTTGAGTTTTGTGAATATTTTGATGTGTTTTGTGTTATTTTGTAGATAAATAAAGTTTCAGGACATTCTGGAGGTGTTTTGGGGCAAATTGGACAAATTGGACAAAAAGGGCAAAATCGTCATTTCAGCGTCGCGCCGCCCAGACCTTCAGCGTCGCGACGCCCAGCGTGCGCCGAATCTGCTAACATGCGCCGGGTCCACAAATCAGAATCTGAGAAAAGTTGACTTTGCTAACGTGAGCCGTACCACGTGTCACCATCACAACGGAGATGCTAAAATGCGCCGTGCCACGTGTCGAAATCTCATTGCTTGGACGGCCACCGCCCCACGTGTCATCCTACGTGTCGCCACATCATCGTCCAAATCAGCAGCCACGTCAGCAAGTCAACCGAGTCAACATGCCACGTCACCATCACCAATCACAAACACAGGCGCCACGTGGCAACCTCTCATTCGTCTGACGGCCACCGCCCCACGTGTCGCCACGTCGCCTTCCACATCATCAAAGTGACGTAAGCAATGACGTCATGAACAGTTGACACGTCACAGTGACGCAAGCAATGACGTCATGAACAGTGCCACGTCATCGGATAAGATTCTGAGCCGACCAACCAGCGCGTGACACGTGTCTTACTGTAGCCAGCGTCGCGACGCTAGTGCAATTTGGGCGTCGCGACGCTGGAGCCTTATCCGAGCCTATAAATAGAGATCGAATTTTCATAATTCAGTGTACCATTTTCTCTCACTTCTTAGTTCTAAATTGAGAGTTTCTCTCTCTAGTTCTTTAAATTCAAGTTTTGTAATTACTTTTTAATAGTAATAATAATTTACTTTCTTTATTTTACAGTTTATACTACTCATAATGAGGAGGTAACGTCCCTTTGTTAGGGTAAAAGGTAATTCTTTTACTTTTACTTCTTAGATTATTCTCCCATAATTATAATATATTCAAGTTTTAAATTGACTTAATCAAGATACCGCCAGATTGGTCGGTGGGTAATAAAAGTCATATTCCGCCTTTATGGCTGGTTGTTTTCATATTCCGCCTTTATGGCTGGTTATTTTCACTCCGCCTATATGGCTGGTTTATATTAATGATTCCGCCTTTATGGCTGGTTGTTTTCATATTCCGCCTTTATGGCTGGTTGTTTTTAACTGATTAAATCAATATACCGCCTATATGGCTGGTTAATAATATTTTGCAAAGCTTATATTATATTATGGGAGAAATCTAATCAGTATTAGTAGAAGTAATTCCTTTTATCTTAGCAATTTTATTTTATTTCACTTTCAGCATTTATTTTACCGCATTCACTTTATGCAATTTTATTATAACTCTTTTAAAAGTTTTAAGCCCTAGTTATGTGTCATAACTAAGTTAGTATCTAGGGTTGTGATAAAATTCAATATCACGGGTTTATAAGGGTTAGATTATAATTTGGGTAATATAAAGAAATATTTATTGAGTCTTAATCTTAATGCTCTTTAATTAACTGGCCATTAATTAAATTGATTAGGTAAACTTAAAATGAACTAGACATAGGGATTTTAAGTTTAAAACCTTAGACTCAATAGCCCACGATCTTCCTTAAGGATAGATAACCCTTTTAATAGATTTCCTTACAGGATAGGAATATACCTGTCGGGCGAGGGTAGCCATAATTGGAATTTAATCTTAATGAATCTAGGTAATTTGGTTGACATAGACATATGGTTCAATTGGATTATACTAGGTATTTGTAATTGACCATCGGAAGAGGCTTTTACATAAATTAGTGTTCCAGGTTAATAAATCAATATTTTACCCAACTATAAAATAACTACTTCATCTTTAAATAATATTGGAATAAATCACAACCCTAGATAGTTTTTAATATTGAATTTTCTTAAAATCTACCTTCAAACAATTTCATTTACTTGTCTTTAAATTTAGAATCGTCGCTATTTCAAATCAAATTAAACAAACTGTTAGATACTAGTAATCATTTAACCTCATTAAATTAATAACTTAGGTATTAAGTCCTCGTGGGATCGATACTTTTTATACTACTTGAACGATACGTACGCTTGCGTTATACGTGTGTGTTTACGCCGGTCAATACGTCAATACTTCAAATTTGGGGCATCCAATTCCACTAAATAGTAGAATCTTTCGTGACCTTCCACTGTATCTTTTGTTACTCTTTATGACGTAGACTGTCTAACGTCATACTTAGTCCTAAAACTATATGCGCTTAATGTTGCAAGACTGTATTCTCCATGAATTAGAAACTCATTCTTAATACTCAAATATACAAAGACAATGTTTCATGATCCAATCTATGGTCTAATAGGTATCAAATAACTCGTAACATTTACGATTAATCGATATCTACAATCGCACCTTATAAAGTATTATTATGTCATCATCAAATGATACATAAATTCATTAGACATCTAATCAATATCTCTTTCAGAAAAAGGAATCATCTTTACGAATGATGAATACTTGTATAAGACACACAATAACTGTCCAACAGTTTACTAACTGTCATACTATAGCCTATTATGTCCTTTATTAGATCATATCTAATGTACGAATAATAGGAGTAATCTCACAAGTCTCTTAGTTTTATATCTTATATAAAACTTTATATCAAATATAACAGAGACTACTCTCACTCTGTTTTCACGAAGATTAAAAAGATTAGGTAAACCTTTTACCTTACAAACATCTCATTTACTATAATAATGATAATGTTGTTAGGATAAATAACACTATAAAGTAATTTGTACGCTCCCACTAACCCTTCAATCACATATGTATTCTCTATACTTTGACAAGATCAGACAATCTGACTGATATCAGACAACACTGATTTCCGGAAGACTTATCCGAGTCTACAATAGGCTCTATAAGCAAGCACACTACTGCGATCTCAGCAGAACACAAACTCTAGGGCCATTTTAGAATGAACTCTTCAAACAAAGAAATCACAACTGATCTCTTATCTGAATAAGTCATTCAAAAACACCACTTTGCATTCTTTAGCTAAAATGTACAGTTTAATATCAACATTAACCAATATATCTTTAATTGTTCAATTAGTGTGACTAGAGACAAGTTTCCTCAGAATCTACAATAGATTGCTGAGTATAATCTTTCTCACTGTCATACTATAAAGGTCAAACCTTTAATAAGCTCACACTGCTTTCATTGCGCAAACAATTAGCACATATCATGAACTAATTCATAATGAAGCGTAATCAAGTTCAAAACTTGATCGTAGTAAGTTATGAACAATCTTAGATCTATGGTTCAATGGTGAACTTCCAGAATTGATATCAAATATCACTTCCATTATTAGTTATAGGATAATTTTTCTTCAATAAGAAAAACAAAACCATTAAGTATCAAATACTCATGAATGATTCTGTTATCCTATTGGACTTTGTACGGAGATATATAAGGGTTGTTTTATTTTATTAATTACGTAGTTCCAATTATAGTTTATCATTCTCACAATTGACTTCAATAAGTCAAGTCTTTTTCTACAATGATTAACATCAAATGTTACACACCAAGTAATAAAACAATTTTATTACTTAGGATCGTAGAAAAGATATTCTATCAAATAGAATAATATATTCTATAAAATAGAATAAATGATAAACTTTTACTTATACTCCTGAGGTGTAAGTAATTTCTATATATAAAAGAAATATTCAATCTTAAACTTTTCCAGATTCGAATTTTCTACCTATACATATCATATATGCAACTGTAGAAAAATAATGGAACATTAATTAAATAGATGGATTAGTGTTACGGAGCATAACCCCAAGAGTATTGAAACTAATTTGGTAACATTCAATATCAAACAAATCAAATCATATAAGATTCAATACTCCCACTACTCAATTCCATCAAGATGGAATAATGGAAGAATAATTGAATAAGAATCATATTCACTGAATAGTCTTAGAACTAATTGCTTTAAATTCATATGTTTTGATCGTATCAAATATCTTTAAACAATTCAAAGACTTGTTATGAATTTTAAGGATCAAGTTTTCAAAATTTCAGATTGAATATATTTGAGCAAGTCAAAAATGTTCAATCTACGTTTCATCAGAACAGATTGAACGTTCTTGATCATTTCAAGACGTTCAATATGTGTTCTTTCAGAAACACGTAACTAAGTTATGACAATTCATAAACTAAGTTACGAAGTAAATAAAACTACCTTAAGCAATTACAATTCATTAAAACTACATACATCTAATGTATCAGTTTAATGAATCTGGTGGTCCAATGACAAATCATTGGTTAAACGAGATTTTAATCACCTTCCTGAATACAATATTCATTAAATGGATAAGGATGTGTGGTGCGATCTTGTATCAAACCATCCTTTACCATACGGAATAAACATTTAATGCTTAAGTGATTAAACTCATAAAACACCGTTCTAAATTATTTATTTTACTGAATAATTTTTCTTAATGTTTATCTCTACGTTAATGACACTACTAGTTATATTTAAGATATATAACAATTGTTTATAAAGAACAAGTAACTATCCAATAGTCGCGAGTTCCGATATCAAATATCAAAACAATCGTTAACTAATATTTTTAAATAACTAGATGGGAGATCTGATATCCAATACCTATAGTTGTAATATTGTGAAAATCTATATTTTCTATACACAACTATACGCATCTCCTTTCTTTAGCCTTACTATTTGCATTCAATTATTCACAACAATTACAAATAACTGATTAGCAAATTGTGTCAGACATATTGCCTCTAAAGGTCATTAAAGCTAAGAAATGTCATTACTAGATAAACAAATACCTAATGGGGCTTTCTTAATGTCAGTCAAGAATCTCGAGACATGAATTTATTCGTGTCAATTCTTACTGCATAAGAAACTATTCTCTCTAAAGTATTATATCATAAAATGGATATCTATCTAGATTATCTATCATGACTTAGAAACTAAGTCATTAACCATCTTGATTTTTCAAGGAAATTGGAACAACAGTTCCCGATGGTTAGACCAATATAATAATATCCTAGTATAATAGTATATAGAACCTATTCTAGAATAACTGCAACCAAGAGTCAAGTCAGATAACATATCAAAATATGGTTGCAGTAAATAAAAGTTCAATTCTATATAAACAATAGAATAAGGAAACAAACAAGCGACAATTTCCATAATAATACACACTGCTTAAGTTATGTAATTTTTAAACATTGCAGTGCCTCCCATTATTTTACGTAATACTGTAATCCCCAACGGAAAAAGAGAATTCAATAATTAAATCGAATTCCATAATGGGAAGTGGACCCCATGAATATATTTCGACTCATAGCAGAGGCACGGTCTCGCCTACGTATATTCATCAGGTAGACAACTCATTGTCAATCACTCACTAGTGACTCCTGGGTTTCCGGTCCTGGTCGTTTCTCGTTGTCGCTGCTAAGGCAGGCCTACAAGGAGACGTACAAGGTTAAACTAGTCAATGATAAACTCAAGTTACTTGCGTAACCCTGACAGCTAAGGCACGTTCAGGATTCCGCTTTCGCTTGAATTTATCTAGTATCTTATATACATCCGGCATAAATAAATCTCTATCGGCTACACCCTTACAGCAGAGGCACGGTCTCGAATGTAGTCACGGAAAAATATTCATAAACCGTATTGACAAGACGGACCAAGAAACAAGTATTACAAATACTAGTTACTTTAAAACCTTATTAAGCGGGGATATTCCATAAAAGATTCTTTTAATTTATTTAATCAAATAAATAAATATATGCATGAAACAAGTAAAGAATAAATTAAACATTGAACTTAAAAGGCATAATCATATTAGGGTGGCCATAATCAGACTCGTTCTTATACCATTTTGATGGTGTTTTAAGGGGGAATATCGGTAACGCAGCGGAATCGCAGAAAATCAAAATTTTCCGAATTCAAAAATTTTTCTCCGATCAATTAAATAAACTTATTTATTTAATTATCCCATTATCAAATTCTGAAAAATTACACGAGATCAAATTTCTTGGTAATTACCGAATTGCCCCAAAACTTTGTAAATTGATCATTTTAGTCCAAAAGTTGTCAAATATAATTTTGGATGATTCTAAATCATTTCTAAAATATTTTTCAACACATCTAATGCATCAAAATCAGATTTCACATAAATCCCCAATTTTTAGTCTAATACCGTGAGCCACCCAAAATTTTCAATTAATTGTAATTTGGTCCCTTTAGGTCAAAACATGCCAAGATCAAATCCAATCAACCTAAAATTTTACATGCATCATATTCATACCATAATACATCACATATATGAAAAGCCCCAAATTTGGAGTGGGTTATGAACCCTAATTTTTCAATATCTTCAAATTGTCCAATTTCACCAAATTTACAAAATCTAACACTTTAATCCATTCAATACTTCACCAATCTAGCCTCACCACTTTGAAACAAATCTAGAACAATTCTAGGTCACCAAGGAGTGGCTTACCAAATCTAGAATGGCAATTTGATTTTCTAAAAATCAAAAGTAAAGCTTTGAAACCATTTCAAGCTTACTTACATGCTTCAATCTTTCATCAAAGTTCACAACCAAATAAACACAAACTATAAGAGAGAGACAACACCAAAGCAACACAAAATGATGCTAAGCATGTTAGAAATAATTTTCATGTTGAAAACTTTAAAGAAAAACTTACAGAACTCAAAGATTTCCAAGCTTTTTCCTTTAGCCTTCAAGCTTTTCTCTCAACTTCTTTTATGTTTATTTTGTCTCAAATGAACTTGTTATTCCCTAAAAATGAAACAAAACAATATATACTTCACAAAAATAGCCTTTGGCCGAATTTGAAAGATTAAATATCTAGATATTTAATTTGTTTCACTTAATTTACTTTATCAACTTGCATAAGTCATCATCAACCATTTAATGATTTTATTAAAGTCAAATAAAGCAACTAAAAGCATTTCCATAAATATCACAACTTTAAGATATTTATATTTTAATTAATTTAATTATTTAACAATTAAATAATTAAATAATTATTTAAATACAAATATTTTAAATATATGTATTATATTTACATTAAATATCCAAATACATATATATTTATGATATATGTCAAATATCACAATTTGACATTTAATTAATGTGTATTTAACAAAATCTTTCATTAAGTACAAATACACAATAATTAGGAAATGGCTATCAGGTCCATTCGCATGTATTTTCCGTTTAACCTTTAAACAACTTATAAATAATCAGTATTATTTATAAATGTTGCCCTAGTGCTCTACGAGTATATTTCATTAGTGAGACTATCTAGATTCATGTATATCCGTCACAAAATCCAATTTTGTGTCCATAATTTACCCACCCGTAAATTATGACGACCACGGATAAACTAGCTGAATCATACAGGTCGAGGTCATTGCATACGTATAATCCATCCGTCACAGGTATCCGGATAATCCCAGAGATATAGATGTAACGTCAAATCTCTATAGGTATTATCCCGTCGACGTTTTTATTAGCAATCTATAAATAACATTCGGAACTCGCTTTCGAAGTATACTATGGCCATAGATTTAACTGATTGCTAATCACATTTGGACTACCTATGCTCTGTACACAGAACTGACGGATCCTATCTTGATACACACAAGATATCCTGAGGATCGGTCCACACCCAAAGAACAAGCGGAGGTTTGATCTAAACAGATCGGTGATGTGACTGCCATCTAAGTGTGGAGGATGTCTCATACATCCACAATGGTATCTCAAGTCGAAGGACCACAATTCTACTCAACCCGAGAAGATTCTTATTGACGTTGGTGTACCATCCATTAATAATCTTCGGTGAGTCGTTTAGTGTTTATCCACTATAAACACCTACACGTCTATACGAGTCTCCCCAGACTCATGGTTCATTGGGATAAACCATCGGACCAAGTCTCGATATACGACATGTACTGGTCTCAATGGATTTGACTAACAGACTCGTGTTAGTGAATCTTGACCAGGAACTATATTTGATAATATACATTTAGCAGTGACACTTCCCAATGTCAATTACAAACTACCTTTGTAACTGTGTATTGCATTATATATTATCGGGCCTTTGTCTAATATATACATATCACTAAACAACATTTAGTTTCAATCTAATCGTAATCAGATCGAATACATATATAAAAACAAGAGGTGCAACCATAAATAAATAATATTATGGAAAAAAAAGATGTTCGTATTCATGAATCAGACATAAATACGGTCCGGATTGGCGCTCTGAGCACCAACCCCAACAGTTATCACATATGTTTAACATTCATTCCGTCGTAGGCTATCCGAGTTGTGCTTAGGAAACATAGAATATACCGTCAAGTTTCCGAAGAGCATATCCATGTCGACATGTTAATGATTCTTCATAACTGATGCGATCCACCCTAGGTGATGGACTTTGTCCAAAGCTTTAAGAATCATAACTTTACTAATATGGATACATAAACCCCTTATGATACACATATGGGCCAACAGATTCTATCTTGTTTCGCTCTTGATTACCGAGTCCATCGGTCCACACCCAACAAACATCTAGAGGCCAGACCATGAAAGGTTTCTGACATACATGGCATCAAAGTGTGGAGGATCTCACACAAAATCAATGATATACTATAGTCAAATGATTACATATGCTACTCGACTTGAGAAGATTCCTATTGACGGTGGTGTGTACTTCCAACTATTAGGAATTACCTGTGAGTCATTCAGTATTCGGTCCAACCAATACACACACGTCTATACGAGCTTCCAAAGCTCATGGTACATCGGGTTTAAACCATTGGAACTTCAATTCCAATATACGACATGTGCTAGTCTTCTAGGTTATATGAATTCGACCGTATTCCAAAACCAACGACTATGAATATATTTATACTTTAAGAATAGTTTACTATGGTAATATTTATCCCAATGCCGGACCACCTAGTGTCCAGTACTACTACAAGACTATTCTAAGGTCGATGTCATTCTTAACATATATATATCAATCTAATATGCATAATGACAATACCATTAATAAGGTATGAAATGAAAATGTAGTTATTTTTTAATAAATAATAAAATGTACAATACAAAGTTCGGATTGGCGCTCCAAGCACTAACTCCAACAAACTCCCACTTGTTTAGTGTCAATTCAGATGGTACCGCAGTCTCATCTCATCCATATGTTTATTGAATAACTTAGGAGGTAAAACATTTGTAAGCAAGTCTGCTTTGTTGTCTAGTCCTTGAACTTTCAAGACCACTATATTTTTATGTTCAATAATCTCTCTAATTACGTGATATTTTCTTTCCAAGTGCTTAGACTTGGAATGTGCCCTCGGCTCCTTAGCTTGTGATGAGTGGTAAATATATCACTATTTCCCACTCATTTAACCTAATATTTTGTATAGTTTCTTGAGTTTTGTGAATATTTTGATGTGTTTTGTGTTATTTTGTAGATAAATAAAGTTTCAGGACATTCAGGAGGTGATTTGGGGCCAAAATAGTGAAAAACAGACAAAAGGGTATTTTCATCGTTTCGCGCGTCGCGACGAGCAATCCTTGCACTCGCGACGCCTAACATGCACCAAGACTTGCTAACGTGCGCCGAGTCCACAAGTCAGAATCTGAGAAGTTTGACTTTGCTAACGTGTGTCGTGCCACATGTCACCATCACAACCGATCTGCTAACGTGCGATGTGCCACGTGTCATCATCCTACGGTGCCGACAGTCGCCATCGCCACATGCCGCCATGTGTCACTCCACGTTATCATCCACATCACCAGTTGACCGAGTCAACGTGCCACATCATCGCCAACCAATCACAGTGTGCCACGTGTCACAATCCTATGGTGCCGACAATCCCTTTCACCACGTGTCGCCACGTCAGCTCAATCATTCAGATCCCAGCCGCCTTGCCACGTGTCACCTTATCACCTTATCCAAAATCCCACGCGTCGAGCTCTCAGCACTTCACGTCGACAATCACTCGCGTCGCGACGCGGACACCCGACTGACGTCTATAAATTCAGCTCAATTTCAGAATTCAAATCATGCCTTCCTTGAGTTTTGTAAGGACTTTAAGGATTGCATCTTGTGTGTTTAAATTTTTGTAATTTAAATTAAGCATTTTTACTTTTAGTATTTTCAATTATGCACTTTTACTTTTTGTATATAATTTTCTTTTCTTTTCTTTTTGTTCTTTTATGTTCAGTAGTTAATTTACTGCTGCGGTAAAGGTGAAGCTTTTTACTTTTATAATTTAGATTAATCTTCCTTAATTATAATATATAAATTATTTAAAACCTGACTTAATAAGGATACCGCTATATTGGTCGGTTGGTAATTATTTATAAATTGGTTTTAATCTGACTTAATGAGGATACCGCCTGGTTGGTCGGTTGGTAATTAATTATTAATTTGACTTAATCAGGATACCGCCTATATGGCTGGTTGATAATATCACACAGATTTATATATTATAATAAGGGAGATTTCTAAATTAGTGTTGGGGTTGGTGCTCAGAGCACCAATCCGGACCGTATTTATGTCTGATTATTGAATACGAACATCCCATTTTCCATAATATTACTTATTTATGGTTGCACCTCTTGTTTTTATATACGTATTCGATCTGATTACGATTAGATTGAAACTAAAAGTTGTTTAGTGATATGTATGTATTAGACAAAGGCGCGATACTATATAATGCAGTACACAGTTACAAAGCTAGTTTGTAATTGACATTGGGAAGTGTCACTACTAAATGTATATTATCAGATATAGTTTCTGGTCAAGATTCACTAACACGGGTCGGTTAGTCAAATCTGTTGAGACCAGTACATGTCGTATATCGAGACTTGGTCCGATGGTTTATCCCAATAAACCATGAGTCTAGGGAGACTCGTATAGACGTGTAGGTGTTTATAGTGGATAAACACTGAACGACTCACCGAAGATTCTTAATGGATGGTACACCAACGTCAATAAGAATCTTCTCGAGTTGAGTAGTATAGTGGTCCTTCGACTTGAGATACCACTGTGGATATATGAGACATCCTCCACACTTAGATGGCAGTCACGTCACCGATCTATTTAGATCAGACCTCCGTCTGTTTGTTGGGTGTGGACCGATCCTCAGGATATCCTGTGTGTATCAAGATAGGATCCGTCAGTTCTGTGTACAGAGCATAGGTAGTCCATATATGATTAGCAGTCTGTTAAATCTGTTGCCACATTATACTTCGGAAGTAAGTTCCGAATGTTATTTAGAGATTGCTAATAGATACGTCGATGGGATAATACCTATAGAGATTTGACGTTTACATCTATATCTCTGGGTATTCGGATACCTGTGACGGACGGATTATACATATGCAATGACCTCGACCTGTATGATTCATCTAGTTTATTTGTGGTCGTCATAATTTACGGGTGGGTAAATTATGGACACGAAATTGGATTTTATGACGGATATACCTGAATCTAGAGAGTCTCACTAATGAAATATACTCGTAGAGCACTAGGGCAACTTTTATGAATAATGTTGATTATTTATAAATCGTTTAAACGTTAAACGAAAAATACATGCGAACGGGCCGAACCGTCATTTCCTAATTAATGTGTATTTGTATTTAATATATGATATTATTAAATACACATTAATAAATTGTCAAATAAAGGTATTTGACATATATCATTAATATATGTATTTGAAATATTTAAAGTAAATATAATACATATATTTGAGATATTTGTATTTAATTAATTATTTAATTATTTAATTGTTAAATGATTAATATAATTAAAATATAAATATCTCATCAAATGATAAAGTTAAGAAATGATTATAAGTGTAAATGTTTGACTTTACATTAAAGGAAAAGGTTGTCAAATTGAATTTGACTTCCTTGGATATTTGTTTTAATTGTTAAAATTGAAAATATCTATTTCCTTTTTATTTTTGTAATTTTCAGCCATGACTTATTAAATATAAGTGTTATATTTTTTAAGTTGCCATTGTTGACTTGTTTGGAATCATTAAAGTGTAATGATAAAAGTAAAACAAGTTGATAAACCAATAAATGAAATAATGTAAAAATATCTAGATATTTTTATTTTTTCTCTTCACAATTTCGGCCAAGGGCTTATTTTGGTGAAGTATATATTGTTTCATTTCATTTTAGGGTTTAACAAGTTCATTTGATACAAAATAAACATAAAAGAAGTTGAGAGAAAAGGCTTGGAGGCTAAAGAAGAAAGCTTGGAAAAATCTTGTTTTTGTAAGTTTTTCTTTAAAGTCTTCAACATAGAAAATGTTTCTAATATGCTTAGCTTAATTTTGTGATGCTTTGATGTTATCTCTACTCTTATAGTTTGTGTTTATATGGTTGTGAACTTTGATGAAAGATTGAAGCATGTAATAAGCTTGAAATTGTTTCAAAGCTTTACTTTTGATTTTTAGAAAATCAAGTTGCCATTCTAGAGTTGGTAAGCCACTCCTTGGTGACCTATAATTGTTATAGAGTTGTTTCAAAGTGGTGAGGCTAGATTGGTGAAGTATTGAATGGATTAAAGTGTTGGATTTTAAAGATTTGGTAAAATTGGATAATTTGATGAAATTGAAAAATTAGGGTTCACAACCTTCTCCAAATTTGGGGCTTTTCATATATGTGATGTATTATGATATGAATATGATGCATGTAAAATTTTGGGTTAATTGGATTTGATCTTGGCTTGTTTTTGATCAAAAGGACCAAATTGTAAAAAACTGAAAATTGGGGGTGCTCTCGGCAATTTCAGAAAAATTGGGGATTTGTGTGAAATCTGATTTTGATGCATTAGATGTGTTGAAAAATATTTTAGAAATGATTTAGTATCATCCAAAATTGTATTTGACAACTTTTGGACTAAAATGATCAATTTACAAAGTTTTGGGGCAATTCGGTAATTACCAAAAAATTTGATCTCTTGTGTAATTTTTCAGAATTTGATAATTGGATAATTAAATAAATAAGTTTATTTGATTGATCCGAGAAAATTTTTTGAAATCGGAAAATTTTGATTTTCCACTATTCCGCTGCGTTACCGATATTCCCCCTTAAAACCTCATCAATTAGAAATAGTAAAGGTAGATTAATCTCACTTCAATTATAATATGGAAATTTTGATTTAATAATATGAATTAAAAGTTGATTCCGCCTTAATGGCTGGTTTTAATTATGTAACATAATGTGACACCGCCTATATGGCTGGTCTTTAGGTGACAGATAATTACCGCCTATATGACTGGTTTATGGATAAATAATAACACCGCCTTTATGGCTGGTTCAGCTTAATTGGATAATACTGACAATTTCCATATTATAATAATTTGTGATTTCTAAAAGTGGATCCTCTAACCCCCCCAGCATTTTATTTTATTCTAGGGAAGTGATGAAACACAATATTCACACTTAATAATTGATTTTCTTTTTATGGGTAATTCTTTAGTTTGTTTATTGAGTCTTAAGCTTAATGCTTCTTGTTGTCTGATCACCAATAAGATTGATGTGGTAAACTTAAAATGAACTAGACATATGGATTTTAGGTTTCAGCCTTAGACTTAATAGCCCACGATCTTCCTTGAGGATAGATAACCCTTCAATAGATTTCCTTACAGGATAGACATATACCTGTCGGGAGGGGGTAGCCATAATTGGACCTTAATCTTAATGAATCCAGATAATTTGGTTGACATAGACGTATGGTTCAATTGGGTTATACTGGGTATTTGCATCTGACCATCGACAGAAGCTTTTACATATCTTCGTGTTCCAGGTTAGCAAACTAATTTATTACACATATATAAGAGAATCAATTCATCTTTATATTAATATTGTGTGGAGTCACGACCCTAGATCTTTGAGTCTTTTCTTTTATTTTCCTTAGTATTTTCTTTTGAGTCTGTTTTTATTTTAATTATCAAATCCACATTCAACCAACAAAAACAATCATTCTTTTCTACCTATAATTAGATACCTGTAAATAAATAGATTCAATAATTAATAACAACTGTAGGAATTAAGTTCTCGTGGGATCGATATTTTTATACTACTTGAACGATATGTGCACTTGCGTTATACGTGTGTGTTTACGCCGGTCAGCCTGCGTGATGACTCCGCTATTATCACAGTATATTGGGATCGAATCCGTAATGCTAGGTACAACGCTAAGTTATGTGATAAAATTTCTAATCCATACAGCTTCTTTAGCAGATTCTGAAGCCACTATAAATTCCGTCTCAGTGGTTGAATCAGCTATTGAGCCTTGTTTTGAACAACGCCAACTAACCGCACCACCGTTAAGGGTAAATACGTAACCCGATGTTGATTTTCTATCATCTGGATCTCCTTAGAAGTCGGAGTCTGTATAATCCTTAACCTGTATATTAGAAACTCATCCCTAGTACCCTAAAGATATTTTAGGATATGTTTCACTGCTGTCCAATGATCATTACCTGGATCAGATTGATATCGGCTAGTCACACTGACGCCGAAACTGATGTCAGGTTTAGTACATAGCATTGCATACATTATGATTCCAATGCAAGAAGCATATGACAAGTTAGAAATTCTAACTCTCTCTTCCTCAGTCTGAGGTGCCATTTTCTTCGAAAGATGTATGCCATATCGGAAAGGTACATTTGTTGCCTTGCAGTTGGTAAAACCGTACATTTCTAACATCTTATCTATGTACGTCGTTTGTGACAACCCAATAAGCTTCCTAACTCTATCCCGGTAGAGCCTTATACCTAGTATATAGGAAGCTTCACCCATATCTTTCATGGAGAAGTTCTTGCAAAGGTAGGCTTTCACACTTTGCATCATCCTTATATCATTTCCTATGATGAGAATGTCATCTACATATAAGACTAGGAAAACTATCATGCTCTCACTCACTTTCTTATAGACATATGGTTCTTCCCCGTTCTTGATGAATCTAGATAATCTAATTATCTCATCAAAATGATGATTCCAGCTTCACGATGTTTGTTAAAGACCATAAATAGACTTTTAGAGCTTACAAACCAAGTTTGAAGTCTCACTGGATACGGAACCCTCTGGTTGTTCCATAAAGATATCCTCTTCAAGGAATCCATTTAGGAAAGCGGTTTTCACATCCATCTGCCATATCTCATAATCATGATATGCAGCAATGGCTAATAGAATACTAATAGATTTTAGCATGACTATTAGTGAAAAAATTTCCTCATAGTCAATCCCAGGACGTTGAGTGTAACATTTAGCTACCAGTCAGGCCCTAAAGGTTTCCACATTTTCATCGGGCCCTCCCTTCCTTTTGTAAACCCATTTACAACCTATAGGCTTAACTCATTCAGGAAGTTCAACTAAGTCCCAGACTTGATTGTCATGCATAGAATCCATCTCGGATTTCATGACTTTCTGCTATTTTCCCGAATCGATATCTAATACCGCCTGTTTATACGTTAGTCGGATCTGTTTCCTCTAAGAGGAGAACATCAAGGCTCACATCAGATGTTAAAAATAATCTCTCATTAGGCTTTGATATTCTATTCGACTTACGTAGAACCTGTGTTGAAGATCCTTCACC
The DNA here is from genome assembly GCA_019454045.1 of Zanthoxylum bungeanum. NCBI lineage: Eukaryota > Viridiplantae > Streptophyta > Magnoliopsida > Sapindales > Rutaceae > Zanthoxylum > Zanthoxylum bungeanum. The sequence goes on from SKCR01026479.1 coordinate 34,714, forward strand.
TAGTTGGATATCTGGTTCCATCTCAAGTTCCTTAATGTTGGGATCAAACTCATCAATTTCAATCTCTCTACAATTCCCACTTTCTCTCAAAAATTCATTTTCAAGAAAAGTAGCAAAGCGAACAATAAATACATTTCATTGTTCGAAATCGTAGAATTGATATCCCATGGAATTATCAGGATATCCAACAAACCTACATTTATACCCCATGGGTGCTAGTTTATTCCGCTGTTCAACTCTAACTTATGCAGAACAACCCCAAATCTTTAAATACCTAAGACTTCATTTTCTACCGAACCATATTTGATAAGGGGTCGTAGAAATAGCTTTTGATGGAACCTTATTAAGTATGTGGGCAGCAGTTAGTAAAGCATAACCCCAAAGGTAATATGGAAGATCTGTATAGCTCATCATTGTTTGCACCATATCCAATAAAGTACGATTTCTACTCTCAGACACTCTATTGTGTTGAGGTGTTCCTGGTAGGATATATTGGGTAAGAATTCCATTCTCCCTTAAATAATTTCTGAATTCTTTACTCATATATTTACCGTCTCGATCATTCCGAAGGCATTTAATGAATTTTCTGGTTTATTTTTCTACTTCATTTCAGAATATTTTGAACTTGTTAAATGTTTTTGACTTATGTTTCATCAAATAGACATATCCAAATCTAGACTTATCGTCCGTGAAAGTTACGAAGTAAGTTGGATCATAATGAGCGTTATAATTTAATGGACCACACACATCGCTGTTTATTAGTTCCAATAAATCACCAGCACGGTGTCCAACACCTAGAAATGGGGCTTTTGTCATATTTCCTTGGATGCATGACTCACAAATCAGATAAGGATCTAAGGTAAGATTTTCAATCAAACCATCATTTACCAATTTGGATAGACGTCTAACACCTATGTGGCCCAATCTCATATGCCATAATTCAGTATTATTTAATTCAGATTTCTTATTTGTATTTTCCTCCAAATTAAAACCATCTCTATATATTTCCAAAACATAGTGACCGTTTGATAAATAACATTCACATTTCAATAAATTATCTTTATCATATAAACATAAAGTTTTATCCTTAATGTTTATTTTATAACCTTTTTTTATCTAATATTGGCAGTGATATTATTTGTCTGATAAATGAGTGTACATCATAAAAGTCTCGTAAATCTAATTTACAACCATTAGGGAGATTTAAAACAACTGTTCCTATGACTTTAACATCCGATGTCTCACTATTGCCAACTCTATGCTAGATCTCCCATTTATTCATCATTCTCTTTACCCTTAATTCATGCAGGGAGTTGAGGACTGCCATTGTCTAACACCCATCCACTACTTGCATCTAAGGCTAATGAGATGTCAATAATTGGAAAAATACAAAGCATACATGAGGGTCCTGCTTTTCCTATCAGCTCGGGACAGTCTTTCTTCCAGTGTCCAGACTTCTTACAATGCATGCATTGATCACGAGTTACTTACGATTTTGCGCCTTTGCGCTTCTTGGATTTCTTCTTTGTAATCTGCTTCTTCCTCATCTTTATTTTTTTTGACTTCCCATAAGTCTTTGAAGAGCCAACTCCACTATGGAGATACAATGTGAGGTTGTCTTTCCTCAAATCTTGCTCCACCGTGCGTAACATGTTATGAAGTTCTTCATATGTGGCTTGCATAGAATGCATATTGAAATTTAATACAAAGCCAGCATAAGAACCAGGAAAAGAAGACAGAATCAAATTACGGCCCAACCGTTAATCAAATACAATGCCATGTCGTTCCAGATATCGAATCTGGTATATCATGTTCAAAACATGAGTGCTGACAGCTCCTATCTCATTGTGTTCAGCACGGAACAATTCCTTAGACCTTCGATAGAGTTCTATCTATTGGTTTGCCTCGAACAACTCATTGAGTGTTCGCTTGATGCTCCAAGCATCCGGTACTTCAATGTATTGTCTCAGCAAATCTGGAACCATCGATCCCAAAATGTATGATTTCACCTTCAGGTTATCATCCTTCCATCTATTAAAAGTTTCTTGCTCTTCTGGAGTGGAGTCAAGATCGATTTCAACAGGTAGTGGATTGATAGTGACATAAGTCAATTTTTCAAACTCCAAGACAAGACGTATGTTTATTTCCCATTCGAAATAGTTTTCGGCTCCTTTTAGCTTATTGGAATCCAAAAGTTTCATCAATGGATTATCATCAGCCATATACAAGACAACATTTTTGAGTAGTAGCAGAACAATTTTCATTTCAAAATAATAAGATTAATTGATTATGGAATTTTAAATCTATTAATGCCCTCCCACTACTTTACGTAATTCTGTAATCTCCCTTAACGGAAAAATAAAAATTTGACTATCAAAATTTCATAGCGAGAAGTGGATCCCATGACATTTACTTCAGCCTCACACTAATGATGATATTGGCCTTTATAAACTCATTAGGTAGACCTTACAGGTCAATCACATCATGTGACTCCTAGTTTGGTCTTGAACCGTTTCTTATCCTCACACTAATGACAATATTGGATTAAGACGTGTTCTAGGTGTTTACTTGTCAATATGCACTAATGAGCTTCGTATGTACACCCTCACACTAATGACGATATTGGGTGACTGCGTTAACCCATCATGCTACATCTAATGTTTTACCGGAGCGACCTAAGTTCCGAGCACTTATACCCTCACACTAATGACGATATTGAATATAAGTAGTAAGAACTCATTCATCTCCGTATTGACAAGACAGACCTTCTAATAATGCTCCAATATTACTAATACATTTATTTAAAATAAAGTAATCACCGAATCATTAGAGATTTATGACAATCAAGTCATTAACTTAATTAGGTTAAAATTTTAATTTAAAACGTGCAACATATCCAATATGATTTATGCATAATTAAATTAAAATACATAGGCATAGATTTAAATACATGTCTAACATGCAACATGTGTTGTGTGGTTAAGCCTTGCTACTGATACCATTATGTTAGAACAGTTGTGGAACCCCTATGATCGGATCGGTATCCCGCGCAGCGGAAAATGGGTCTAACTTGTGGATATCAAGCATGTGTGTATTTTAAAATATTTTTATGAAATACTATATTCCATTATGAGTGTATATGAAAAAACCGGGGCTGAATCAGAGTTCGGAAACTCAAAAAACGAAGAAAAATAAATTTGGTACGCGTGAAGTGCGACACGCGCGCTATAGTGTCGCACGTACTGTGCTTACAGTGAGCGAACAATGCGCGCGCACTGTAGCGCGAGCTAGACATAATTTATTTATTTTTTTGTTTTAATTATTTTCGGCTTTCCCTAAACACTTTCAAAACACCCAGAATTAATTTTAACATCAAAACCAACGTCAACAAATGTTATAGAATAAAAATTAAGTTTTTCAAAATATCAAATATTTTTACAAAAACATAAATTTATTCTAAATACGCACTTGCGTAAATTTTGAATCTAATCATAAACCAATTTTCGAATCTCAATAATAAATGTCTCATGAACAATTCTAGTTCACCTAAAGGTGGTCAAATGATTCTAGAATGGTAGCCTTAGCTCTAAGCATTTAATCTTGAGTTCTAAACTCTTACTAATTGTTCCATGTCCAACATGAACATATTTGACCTACTTACAAGTCGGTTGTGTTTATACTTTTAAAGTATCCTAACATAATTTCTTAGCCTTATTTCAACATTAAGTTATGTGATCATCCATCCAATACATATTTCATAACTTAAGAGAATTCAAAATTACCTAACAAGCTTGAAGCAAAGATCCAATCTCCTTCTATTTGTTGAAATGGTGTGAGAACTTCCAAAGTATTGCAAGCTTTTCTTCAAGATCCAACCTTGATTCCAATGTTAGAAAGCTTCACCCCAAGATCCAATCTTGATTTCTCCTAGATGAAATGTTATAGAGACCTCACAAGTTTCTTTAAACACTTCTCTAACTTAGGCTAATTTTCTCTAAGAAATACTTGTGTATAACTTTCAAAAAAATTTACTTTGCTTAAACTTAATTAAAACCTTCATAAAGCTTGCTATTTATAGCAAAACTTAGGCAATTTTTAATCAATAAATATCTTATCAAACATCAGGTATGCTTAATTAAATTCATCCAAATATTGTGTGACTAATCTCATTGTCTACCACTTTGATTTAAATCAAGACAATTTTTTTTTACTTAATGGATTAGTTTAATGTCTACCACTTTGATTTAATCTAATTAAATCAAGATATATAGATTTACACATATTAATTCAAATTTGGAATTACTAAAATATCTTCAAATGGTAGAGATATTTATGAATTTACAATTAAGCCCTTTGTGTAATTTTGAATTAATCCAATTAATCCAAATAGGTCAAAGTAAATAATCAATGCTATCCAATAACACTTGATTATCTTGGTTGATAATTATAATATCGAATATTATCTTTTATCAAAATTAATCGGCTACCCAATTGCTCAACGAGTACACTTAATATTGGGACTCTCTAAGTTCAAACACGTTCGTCATATAAGCATAGCTAATATGTACGCAATTCGGCGACCTCCGAATTCGTGAAGAACGCGAACGACATTTCCGAACTATAAAAATCGAGGTTATCACATATGTTTAACATTCCCTCCGTCGTAGGCTATTCGAGTTGTGCTTAGGAAACATTGAATATACCGTCAAATTTCCGAGGAGCATATCCATGTCAACATGTCCACGATTCTTCATAACTGATGTGATCCACCCTAGGTGGTCAACTTTGGCCAAAGCCTTAAGAATCGTGCCTTTACTAACATTGATACCTAAACTTCTTATGATACACATACGGGCCAACAGATTCTATCTTGTTTAGCACTTGATTACTGAGTGCATCGGTCCACTCCCAACGAACATCCAGAGGCCAGACCATGAAATGTTTTTGACATACATGACATCAAAGTGTGGAGGATCTCACACAAAATCAATGATATACTTGTTGAGTGAGGAACGGACAAAACCGAGCGCAGCGGGACCCGCCCGAGATCAAATCCCGAGCGAGAAAAAATTTATTTTTATTTTTATTTTATTCGGCAGTCCTTAACAGTGGGTTTAAATTTTTTTTTTCTCAACTTAAAATTTTCCTAATGCACTAAAAATATTTTCCATGCATTAAAATAATTACCATAAGCCAATTAAAATTTTTCAACACACTTTAATATATTTATCAACTCTTGATAAATTATTTTAAGCATCGTAATTTTTTCCAACACTTGAAAATAATCTAAACATACTAAAATAAAATTTCCAACATTTAAAAAATTAATTCAAGCATACAAAAATTAACATATCATCTATATACTAATTTTCCAACACTTGAATGCTTCCAATCCTCACATACATGCTTCCAATTTATCCAACACTTCCACACCAATTTTTCTCAACAAAATTAATCAACAAATTGAACAAATAAATTGACAAATTAAATATACCAACAAGCTTTGCCATTGATTGAAGCTTTGCATCCAAGCTTCCAATCCTCAAAGCTTTTTCAACCTTTGAACTCAAGTTTCTCCAATCTTCCAAGCTTTCGAACTCCTTCAAAACTCCACCAAATTGAGCTTCTCAAGAACAAGTCTTGGTGATCAAAATGTGGTTTGATCACTCAAGAATGACAACCAAAATTTCCTAAAATTTAACTCTTAAACCCTAGAAAAATTATCAATTCAAGCACATAAATTAATCTCTAACACTTTAGGATTAATTACATATACTTGATAAGTTGTTGGGTAATTTTTAGTGAGAATTTTAGCTTGAATTTGAGAGCAAAATAGAAAAAAAAAATTCAGTCCATTTCTTCTTCTTTCTTTTCGGCAGAGGAGGCAGCAAGCAAGAAGAAAAATATTCACTGCATTTTTTTTATTTCTTTTTTCGGCAGGCAGTGGCTTAAAGGAAAAAAGAGCAAAATCCTTTGTTTTTTGTTTTATTAAATTAACATAATGAAAAATAAAAACCAATCCAATTATCAAACCATGGTTCAAGGGAATCTTTTCCCTACACCACATAATTCAAAAAGCAACTTAACCAAGGTTAAAATTAATTTCACCAACTTTAGTAACTAAGTTACCTCTATGAATCATTTAGTTACTTTAACCAAATAATTCAATTTGCTTTACCTTAGTTACTTGAACTAATTAAAAGCTTTATTTGCATAATCTAAATAATTAATATTATATATTAATTTAACAATTAAATTAATTCACAAAATAATTACTAATTTAATGTAAATCTAATTTACATTTATTATACAATAAAATTATATCAACTATTGATATAAAATTAATTAATTCAATTCATCTCATGAATTACGGATCAAACAATTTAATCCTTAATACCCAAAAAATAATTTGTCAACATTTGACGAAAAATCGCCCTAGTGCTCAACGAGTAAACTTAATATAATGGAACTCTCTAGGTTCACGTTCGGTTGTTACTTATATATATACTTATATATCTCATATATTCGTACATATATTCATGAAGGCCTGCCCACCTACAAATCATGACTAAAACAACACGACACGTCGAATCATACAAGTCGAGGTTAAAACGCTAATGTATAATCCTTCGTCATTACCATTCCAATTGAGTAAGGTTATAGTTATACTGTCAAAACCTTATCTACTCAATATATGAAACTTTTCATCCTTATATTCCATTAATAAATAATATATGCAAAAAAATTTCATATTATTTATAATGTCAAAGAAACAATTCTTCGACGTACTTTTGGCCAAAAGATTTCCGGAATATACTCTGAAAAATTTCTGGAAACATAATCCAACCATATGGACTGACGAATCCTCATCTTAACACACACCGACCTTCGTGAGCATCGGTCTATACCTAACAGACATCCAGCGGTCAGACCATGAAAGGTCTCTGACATGCATGATATCAGGCATAGAGGATCACTCACAAGACCACCGTGGTGTCTCAAGTCAAAGGACCACAATAACTACTCAACTCGAAAAGACAACTATTGACAGTTTTATGGAATATCTATTAGTCATCTTTTATGAGTTTGTTCAATACTCATTCAACTAATGAATATCTGCATTTCTATACGAACTTCCGCTAAGCTCACAGTCTGTTGAGACAAACCATATGTACATTACATATATAGACAATGCACTAGTCTTACCAATATAATGACCGACCCATGTCAATATATTTAGACCAGGAATAATTTATATTCGAGAGAATGTGTGATATTTCTCAACACCATTTGCAACTCTTGCAACTATATCACCATATGTTGTAACTCTCCGGTCTTTACTAAATTCATATAAGGTTCCGAGTGTAACTCGAAATCTCTAACTCTTAGAGTAATCTAACTCTTAGATTTAATATATAAATAAAAGTAAGAGTTTTACCATATAAATAAATAAATAACCATTATAAAATAAATATTATATAATAAATATCAAATATTCATACAAAAAGTGAATGGTGCTCAATCACCATTTCCAACACTACCACTTGATCTAGTGCCATTCACGATGTTATCTAATACCCATCGTTTCATGTGCTTTTCAAACAACTTGGGAGTTAAGGCTTTAGTAAGTGGGACCGCTACATTTTCTTCAGTTCGTACTTTACAAACTAAAATGTCACCTCTAGCCAAAATTTCTCTAATTATGTGATACTTTTGTTCCACATGCTTAGATTTCTGATGAGCGCGAGGTTCCTTGGCTTGAGCTATCGCACCATTGTTTTCACAGAATAACGGAATATGATCTACTATAGATGGGACTACTCCAAGCTCCGCAACAAACTTTTTAATCCAGACAGCTTCATTTGCAGCTTCTGAAGCAGCAATGTATTCTGCCTCGGTGGGAATCAGCAGTCGAACCATGTTTGGTGCTTTTCCAACTAATGGCACCGCCATTGAGAGAAAACACAAACCCAGATGTAGACTTTCTATCATCTGGTTCAGATTGAAAATATGAATACGTGTAACCTCTCAATTGTAAGTCATTTTCTCCATAAATTAGAAACTTATCATTTGTACCCTTAAGGTATTTCAGGATATATTTCATAGCCATCCAATGGTCCTGACCCGGATCAGACTGATAACGGCTTGTAACACTTATAGCCATGCTGATATCAGGTCTAGTACATAACATGGCATATATTATGCTACCAACAGCGGAAGCATAAGGTTGGCTAAGCATTTTAGCCTTTTCATCATCTGTCTTAGGACACATTTTCTTAGACAGATGAATACCATGTTTGAAAGGCACATTGATTGTCTTACAGTCAACGAAGTTGTACATTTCTAAGATCAATCATGTACTTGGACTAAGAGAGTCCTATCAGCCTCATTGCTCTATCTCTATAAAGCTTTATACCTAGTATAAAAGAGGCCTCTCCCAAATCTTTCATGGAGAAATTCTTACTGAGATAGGCTTTGACAGATTGTAACATACCTATATCATTTCCGTAATAAATATATCATCACATAAAGCACTATGAAGACTACCGTGCTCCCACTAATCTTCTATAGACACATGATTCCTCTTCGTTTTTAATGAAACCAGACGATATGATCACATCGTCAAAACGAAGATTCAAACTACGGGAAGCTTGTTTAAGTCCATAAATAGACTTTTAAGATTACATACCAGATTAGGATCTTTGGAGAATGCAAATCCATTGGGTTGTTCCATATGGATATCTTCCTCAAGATTTTCATTCAGAAAAGCCATTTTCACATCCATATGTCAAATTTCATAATCATAGTGTGCGGCAATAGCTAATAAAATCCTGATTGACTTAAGCATGGCTAAAGGAGAAAAGGTTTCCTCATAATCAATACTTGATTTCCGAGTATATCATTTTGCTACTAGTCGGGCCTTAAAGGTTTCAACATTTCCATCGGGCCTCTGTTTCCTCTTATAAACCCATTTACAACCGATAGGAACAATTCCGTCGGGAAGCCGAACCAAGTCCCATACTTGATTATCATGCATTGAGGCAATCTCAGATTTCATAGCTTCCAACCATTTTTCCGCATCGATGTCTAACATCGCCTCTATGTAGGTTAAATGATCTTTTTCTTCAACTAAGAAAACATTGAGGTATCATCATGAACATCCCGTATCTGATAGGGGGTCTCGATGTCCTTTCTGACCTACAAGGTGGTTGTATCAAAGGTATTTCATCTTCCTGATCTTCCGGTTCTATCGTTGATTCAATGTTACTTTGTTTGACTTCATCTAAATCAATCATTCTATGATCTGCACTTTCTAACACAAATTGTGTTTCTAAGAAAGTTGCATTTTGAGCAACGAACACATTTCGATTCTCGGGATCATAGAACTGATATCCCATGAAATTTTTAGGATATCCAATGAATCGACACTTGTACCCTCTAGGTGCAAGTTTATCCCGCTGTGCAACTATTACATAAGCAGGACAACCCCAAATCTTAACATACTTAAGACTCGGTTTCCTTCCAATCCATAACTCATACGGAGTAGCCGGAACAGCTTTCGATGGAACTTTGTTCAGAAGATGAGCGACAATGTCTATAGCATGGCCCCACAAGTATATTAGTAGATCGGTGAAACTCATCATTGATCGAACCATATCTAATAAAGTTCGATTCCTCCTCTCCGAAACATCATTGTGTTGAGGAATGCTTGGAGGAGCATATTGAGCGAGAATCTCATTCTCTTTTAAATAACTCACGAACTCACTGCTCATGTACTCACCGCCCCGATCTAATCAAAGGCATTTCAATAGTTTTCCGGTTTATTTCTCAACTTCAAATCGGAATTCTTTAAACTTTTCAAATCTTCTTATTTGTGTTTCATAAGAAACACATAACCATATCGTGACAAATCATCGATAAAAGTTATAAAGTATTGAAACCCACCCATGGCAGCATGATTTATAGGACCACATACATCGGAATGCACAAGTTCCAATAAATCATTAGCACGTGTCCAACACCACTAAATGAGGATTTGGTCATTTTACCTTGAATACAATATTCACAAACTGGTAAAGGTTCTATGGTTAGATCCAATATCACACCATCCTTAACTAGTTTGGTTAGGCGTTTTATGCCTATATGACATAATCTCATATGCCAAAGTTATGTGTTATTTATTTCACCCGATCTTTTCCTTTTAGATTTCTCTATATTAAAGACATCATGACTTTTTGTTAGAATGTAATGACCATCAACCATGGGACATGAAACAAGTAAAACATTCATATTATCATATAAATTCAAAAGACCATCTTTAATATTTATATGAAATCCTTCGCTGTCAAGTACATGAAGTGAGATGATTTGTCGTATCATAGTCGGCACAAAATAACAGTTATTAAGTGTTATATTACATTCATCAGAGAGTTTCAAAAACAAGGTTCCTACTGCTTCAACTTGTAGAGAATCTTCATTCCCTACTCGCAGCTGGATCTCTCCCGGCTTTAATCTTCTAGTTCCCCTCAGATATTGCAACGAATTGCAAATGTGAAAGGGACAAGTGGTGTCTAACACCGAAGTCGAACTAGAATCAAAAGCAAGTGTAATGTCAATAATAGGGAAACAAATACATGAGGGAGCTTTCTTCAAAGAAGCTAAATATTTCAGACAGTTGCGTTTCCAGTGTCCAAGTATGCCGCATTAGAAATATTTTTCTTTTGCAACATCTGTCTTCACCTTCGATTTAGAAACCCCTGCGGAAGCAACCTTTGGACCTTTACCTTTAACTTTCTTATTCTTTTTATGTTTCTTCACAGCCGGCTTTTGAGAAGCCTGAGAAGGTCCAAAAGAAGACGCATCAGTGATCATGAATGCAGAACTATTCTTATTCATGTCATATTGAGCTGTCAGCAACATATTGTGCAACTCAGAATAGGTGAGAAGCATCTTATGCATGTTAAAGTTAACGATAAATTCCTTGAAGGACTTAGGAAGAGACACAAGAATCACACTATTCCCGATGCGATTGTCAATAGGAATATCCATCCTTTCGAGCTCTTCGATACAATCTATTAGCTTCATCACATGTGGGCTAACAGGTTTTCCCTCCGGGAGGAAAGTATGAAAAAGCTCGACAGCCACCCTATACATCTCTACCTGAGGTCGATCACTGAATAGTTCCTTCAAATGCAACAAGATGGATCCGGAATCAAGCATCGGCATGTACTTCCTCTGTAGTTCCGGTACCATAGATCCCAAGATGTATGACCGGACTTTCCGATCATCATCCTTCCATATGTTGAACGTCTTACATTCTTCATTTAAAGCATTATCTGAAACCCTTGCGGGCATTGGACGATCTATAACATATTCAAGTTGCTTCGCTTGGCAAAGAATACGGAGATTCATAAGCCAAACATTATAGTTAACAACATCCTGGAGCTTAAGCGTATCAAGTATACGCGAAAGCGGGTTCGACACAGACATTCTGTCTACACAAGGATAAAATAAAGCAGAAATTAATATTTAAATACCATGATAAAACACTAAATAGAATATGGATTTACTTTTTCTATAAAGTGCCCTCGCATTATTTTACATATTCTTTATAATCTCTACAAAACAAGAATATAGAAATTTAACTCTTAAATCTCACAATGCAAAGTAGATCCTTCTTGACATTTACGTAAGTCTCACACTTTAGCAATATTGACCATTGTAAATTCAAGAAGGTAGACAATTATTGTCAATTGCATCTCATGCAACTCTTACATTCGGTCCTAAATCGAATCTCATCTTCACGCTTTAGCAATATTGGATAGTTCAATTTTTAGATCAACTTGTCTATTGCCGAAAGTAAGATACTAATATTAACCTCACATTTTAGCAATATTGGATAATACTTTCTCTTAAATTCGACTCATCTCATGCTTAACCCGGATAGTACAAAACATTATAACCATCTCTCACGCTTTAGCAATATTGGGAATAATCACAATGGTTTCACTAACACCGTATAGACAAGCCGGACCATGTCATATTTTCAACTAAAATAATGACACTTAATGATCTAGCGTAGAGATTTTTCCAAAGTCAAATACATACAAATATATAAAATGTATGTATGTCCAAAAATGCCTAAAATATGTAATTCATAATTAAATGTATGCATGGGCATTTTATAACATTGAGAAAAATTGTAAGGAACATGAACAATTAGAAGCATGTATCGCTTTGATACCACTTGTTGAGTGAGGAACGGACAAAACCGAGAGCAGCGGAACCCGCCCGAGATCAAATCCCGAGCGAGTAAAAAAAATTTATTATTTTTTTTTATTCGGCAGTCCTTAACAGTGGGTTTAAAATTTTTTTGCTCAACTTAAAATTTTCCTAATGCACTAAAAATATTTTCCATGCATTAAAATAATTACCATAAGCCAATTAAAATTTTCAACACACTTTAATATATTTATCAACTCTTGACAAATTATTTTAAGCATCATAATTTTTTCCAACACTTGAAAATAATCTAAACATACTAAAATTAATTTTCCAACATTTGAAAAATTAATTCAAGCATACAAAAATTAATATATCATCTATATACTAATTTTTCAACACTTGAATGCTTCCAATCCTCACATACATACTTCTAATTTATCCAACACTTCCACAACAATTTTTCTCAACAAAACAAATTGAACAAATAAATTGACAAACTAAATGTACCAACAAGCTTTACCAATTGATTGAAACTTTTCATCCAAGCTTCCAAATCCTCCAAGCTTTTTCAACATTTGAACTCAAGTTTCTCCAAATCTTTCAAGCTTTTGAACTCCTTCAAAATTCCACCAAATTGAGCTTCTCAAGAACAAGTCTTGGTGATCAAAATGTGGTTTGATCACTCAAGAACGGCAACCAAAATTTCCTAAAGTTTAACTCTTAAACCCTAGAAAAATTATCACTTCAAGCACATAAATTAATCTCTAACACTTTAGGATTAATTCCATATACTTGATAAGTTGTTGGGTAATTTTTGGTGAGAATTTTAGCTTGAATTTGAGAGCAAAATAAATATAAAAAAAAAAAAAAAAATCAGTCCATTTCTTCTTCTTTCTTTTCGGCAGAGGAGGCAGCAAGCAAGAAGAAAAATATTCACTGCGTTTTTATTTTTTTATTTTTTTGGCAGGCAGTGGCTTAAAGGAAAAAGAGCAAAATCCTTTGTTTTTTGTTTTATTAAATTAACATAATGAAAAACAAAAACCAATCCAATTATCAAACCATGGTTCAAGGGAATCTTTTCCCTACACCACATAATTCAAAAAGCAACTTAACCAAGGTTAAAATTAATCTCACCAACTTTAGTAACTAAGTTACCTTATGGATCATTTAGTTACTTTAACCAAATAATTCAATTTTCTTTACCTTAGTTACTTTAACAAATTAAAAGCTTTATTTGCATAATCTAAGTAATTAATATTATATATTAATTTAACAATTAAATTAATTCACAAAATAATTACTAATTTAATGTAAATCGAATTTACATTTATTATACAATAAAATTATATCAACTCTTGATATAAAATTAATTAATTCAATTCATCTCATGAATTATCGGATCAAACAATTTAATCCTTAATACCCAAAAAATACTTTGTCAACATTTAACGAAAAGTCGCCATAGTGCTCAACGAGTAAACTTAATATAATGGAACTCTCTAGGCTCACGTTCGGTTGTTACTTATATATATACTTATATATCTCATATATTCGTACATATATTCATGAAGGTCTGCCCACCTACAAATCATGACTAAAACAACACGACACGTTGAACCACACAAGTCGAGGTTAAAACGCTAATGTATAATTCATTCGTTATTACCGTTTCCAATTGAGTAAAGTTATAGTTATACTGTCAAAACCTTATCTACTCAATATATGAAACATTTCATCCTTATATTCCATTAATAAATAATATATGCAAAACTTTTTTCAATATTATTTATAAAGTCAAAGAAACAATTTCTTCGACGTACTTTTGGCTAAACGATTTCCGGAATATACTCTGAAAAATTTCTGGAAACATAATCCAACCATATGGACTGAAGAATCCTCATCTTAACACACACCGACCTTCGTGAGCATCTGTCTATACCTAACAGACATCCAGCGGTCAGACCATGAAAGTTCTCTGACATGTATGGTATCAGACATAGAGGATGACTCATAAGACCACCGTGATGTCTCAAGTCAAAGGACCACAATAACTACTCAACTCGAAAAGACAACTATTGACAGTTTTATGGAATATCTATTAGTCATCTTTTATGAGTTTGTTCAATACTCATTCAACTAATGAATATCTGCATTTCTATACGAACTTCCGCTAAGCTCACGGTCTGTTGAGACAAACCATATGTCCATTACATATATAGATAATGCACTAGTCTTACCAATATAATGACCGACTTATGTCAATATATCTAGACCATGAATAATTTATATTCGAGTGAATGTGTGATATTTCTCAACACCATTTGAAACTCTTGCAACTATATCACCATATGTTGTAACTCTCCGGTCTTTACTAAATTCATAAAAGGTTCCGAGTGTAACTCGAAATCTCTAACTCTTAGAGTAATCTAACTCTTAGATTTACAATATATAAATAAAAGTAAGAGTTTTACCATATAAATAAATAAATAACCATGATAAAATAAATATTATATTGCATAAATATCAAATATTCATACAAAAAGTGAATGGTGCTCAATCACCATTTCCAACAATACTATTGTCAAATGATTACATATGCTACTTGACTTGAGGAGATTCGTATTGACGGTGGTGTGTACTTCCAACTATTAGGAATCACATGTGAGTCATTTAGTATTCGGTCCAACCAATACCCACACGTCTATACGAGCTTCCAAAGCTCTTGGTACATCGGGTTTAAACTATTGAAACTTCAATTCCAATATACGACATGTGCGAGTCTTCTAGGTTATATGAATTCGACCGTATTCCAAAACCAATGACTATGAATATATTTATACTTTAAGAATAGCTTACTATGGTAATACTTATCCCAATGTCGGACCACCTAGTGTCCAGTATTACTACAAGACTATTCTAAGGACGATGTCATTCTTAGCATATCTATACATCAATCTAATACGCATAATGACAATACCATTAATAAAGTAGGAAATGAAAATGTAGTTATTTTATTAATAAATAAAAAAAATGTACAAACAATGTTCGGATTGACGCTTCAAGCACGAACTCCAACATTATCATAATCAAATGGAATCTGTTAGGTCTTATTATAATTTAATCAAATAAAATTTATGTTAAGTTTTTGAAATATCCCGAATTTTTCAGATCGATTCTAGAAGTTTTCTAAATTGAAATTTAGAATTTAGAACTGAATGAAATTCGTAAATAAAACTTTATGTGTTGGAAAATAGGTTGGAATATTTTTAAGTGAAGACGCGTGGTTTCAAGAACTGGTTACGCGATTCATGTTTATATCATTATACGCTTAAAAATTTCTTATTTCGGCTATAAATATAGCAAAAGAACGATTTTTGAATCATTGGACTTGTTTTTCCGAGACGAACAACTTTTGTGTTGAATAATTTTCGAAATTTATATCAGAATGGCTCCAAAAATATAAATTTCCATGAAAGCCCCTAGCAGGGACCTAGAAGTAATTTCACGAGGTCTGAACGTAAATTTCATAAATTTTTCTATAAATACCCATAGTTTCTTGTAATTTCCAAAATGGCATAAGCTTTCCACTCTCTCCACATGACCCCCGTCCTAAATTCAATCTTGGTGTCACCCTTGTCACGCCGATGGCCTGTTGGCTATCGTCGGCCGACGCGACGGACCTGGAGGGTGCACCAGCCACCCCTCCATGTTGTGGTGGCCGGCAGTAGTCCCAACACGCCGGCAAATGGCGAGAAGAGAGAGAAATATGTGCGTCATGAATTTTTTGATCTCGGCTCGTCGCTTTGTTTCACGGCCCGAGCCACCTGCCAAATCGAAGCTCTCAGAGAGTACTACAAGTTGGAGATGATGGATTTTTTGTTCCATGCATGGTTTCAAGTAAAACGAGGGAGAAAGGTTCAGGTAAATAGTGACCCACGGTGAACAGTAGCTCTGATCGGAATTCCATCGATTCCGGTGCGTTCGTGGAGTGCTCATGAAGTGACTAGGACCTGGAGTGCTCGTGAAGTCAGGTGTGTAACTCATGTGATGAATACTTATATAATCGATTTGTGCTTAAATGTATAGAGATTATTGAATTGTTTAGGATAAATCGAGACTTATTAAGAGGTAGTTGAGAACAGAGTTCAAGACTATGTTAGTTAAGTGAATCGACCAGCGCATGTATGACTTTTGTTATCCCTATGATATTAAGTGAGATGTTTGATGATCTTAATGTCTGTATGTATGTATTGATGTGTTTTAAAATGAAATGTTCAAGGATAATATTATGATATATATTTTGAAAAGATTGATGAGTTTGATGACTACATATATGTATTGATGCATGTAACTGTATGGCCTTGTAATGGTATATGTATGTATGGATGTATGTAAGGGTATGAACCTATATCGATATGAACGCGTATATGTAAATGAATATGTAAAGATATAAGTATATGAGCGTGTAATCGTATATACATATGGTGTTAAGATATATATAGGTTGGATATACGAATTCGGTAAATGGAATAAATCATTATTTCTGAATTGGTATAAGTTAAGTTTTTTTGAATGGGTAAAGTACGTGTGCGAAGAGATGTGTTTATAAATGGATGTCTTAACCGATATGTTTTTGTACATGGATATTTCTGATAAGAATTTTGGAAAATGAGTGTATTTGATTTATAAGTAAAAGACATGAAGATTGTTAAAAGCTTTGGTATCTGAATTCGAAGTAATATGTATATTCATATATTTGGTGTATATACGTATGTGTATGACTATTCTGATGATAAAATTTATTTTTCGTGAATGTACTTGCGTATGTGAAATCGTGGGATGAGTTTGAGTTACGTGATATGTGTGCATGCGTGTATGTTTGTTAGTTGATGATTTTGTGGTGTAGGAGTCGAGCTGGTTAGGAATCCATTCGGACGGAATTCATCTCATATCCATTCTAAAATAGGTAATGAGTCTCGTACGAGCATTGTATGTGTAAGCCAACCATATGTTTATATTGTTTGAAGATGTGTTCTATGATGTACTAATTGTTATATGTGCTTTGTTATTGTTTGTACGATGTCTGTATGTGTGTCTGAGTGTATGTATGTGTATGAAAGAATTCGTAAGATGTATGGACAGTGTATGGTTATGTGATGTGGATAAATGATTTGAATATCAGATTTTATAAAGTGTGTTTGTTAAGTTGTATTGGTATGTATGTGTGTATATTGGAAGAATTATCAAATTGTATTTGCATGTATATAAGAGAAACGTACTACGGTATGTGCGAATGTATGTGAATCTCGAATGTTAAGTTATTGTAAGATTACCGTAATTAAAGAAAGTTGGGAGGTTTTTTGGTATTGAAGAGAATTTGTAATCGATTAGAGAAAGTTTGTTTGGTTTACCGATTTGATGATATTTAAAGATATGTATTCGTAATAAAGTTTAAGAATGTGACTTCATGCTTCTTGTGATTGAAATGGTCTAGATGTAAACTGACATATTTCGTGGTATTCGTACTGATGTTGTAACACCCCAATTTATTTTTCCCATTTATTTTAATTTAATAATTACGGGTGTTGGAAATTTCAGGACTAAATTGTTAGGTTTGATAAAGTTGGTATTAAAAATGAAGTTATGGACAAGTTTAGGGGTGGCAAATGTTAATTGCCATGATAGTATATATAAAAAATGCATTTTCCCTTTTCATCTCCCAGCCATCATCATCGAGAGAGTGAGTTTCAAAAAAGAAGAGAGAGAGAGAGAGAAAAGAAGAAAAATAGAGAAATCGGGTCTTTTAGGGAAAGTGTAGATCTCGATGAGAGGATTATTTTGATGGTGGCTTCATCTCGGGAAACATCATATTTTCGTAGAAATCCTGGTAAGAAATTTTTAATGGTTTTTCTTGATTTTCCGTTGATTCGGAACTTCGATTGACAAACCATCAGCTACATTGGAACCAGAAGGGGGAGACGAAGATTCGGCCGCCGGAAAATCTGGATTTCGGTTGGTGCGTGGCAGTCACGCGTGCCTTGCGCAGTGGCACGTGAGTCCCACATGTGGCCTGGACGAGCGGCGCGTGTCTCACACGCGCCAGATATAATGTGGTCGCCAACTTCTCGAGTCTTCTTCCGTGATTTCCCGACCATTCCGAGTAGTAACGAACCTCTGAATCTTGATTTTTGTATAATTTGTCATTATGTTTGGTTGATGCATGTTATGTGTTTCGAAATATAAATAGCTTTAAAGTACGATTAGTTTACATGTTTAGACCATATAAATGATTGTCTTGTGGTTGGAAGTGAATGAAAAATTTAATCGGAGAATATGATCCAATAAAATTGTGTTTGGAAATTATTATAAGCCCAAGATTGAGATGTTGGGTTAGTAATATTGAATTTAATGTGGATGTGTATATTGGGAATAGAATTTGAATGTAAATTGATTATTATGGATTGTATAATGGAAGCCGTATAGACAGAACTTTGCCGAAATTTCGTTAGAATTCGAGAGCGACTGAGTCATGTTTCTTGTTTTCTTTCATCTATTCTAGTTATGATTAGGTTCCTAATCGTAAATTCTTTAGTCTCTTTAGGTGATCGTGATACCGTAAGCACCGACGGTCCTGCTCCATAGTTTCTTTCTATGTAGTCAGCTCGCCAAGTGCGTGGATAAGCTTGTAACATTGATGTTTTCAAAATTATATAGTATGTATGTTTTTTTAATGGATTTTTAAGGTAATGTATTAAATGATTTTATTTTTAGAAAGATTATATTTTGCTATGAAAGTATGGATCGAATATTGGATACGTTGAAATCATGATTTGTGATGTATGAGAAATTTACATGATTTGAGATATATGAGCATGTATTTTAGAAAATGATTTTTATGCTAGGATACACTCCGTGCACTTATACGTGCCAGATGATTTGCCGTGAGATGAGGTCTCATGTTGCAAGTTTTTGCTCCGTATGCCAGTTATTGTCGTGGGGATGCCTCATGTTGCCAGTTTTGTCGTATTGTCACGAGAGTGTGCATATAGATGAATGAACATATTCATTTTACACAGTATTCTTGTGCAGAATAAGATTTATGAGAAATTAGATTTATGATTTCAAGTAAATGTTTGATATATCGGTTTACAACTTTATGTATTTATTTATATTATGAAAGACTTATTCGATCCTCCTTATTACTTTTTATCTATGGCACTAAGCTGTGATCCATTACACTAAGCGTGAGCTTACCCATTTCTTTAATTTTACAGGTTTAGCAGACTAGTAGATCACTTATTTTTGCATTTGCTGTTTCTTCATAAATTCCTGCCAGTAGAGAAAGGTTGCGCCAACAATAGTGTCGTTTGTTATATTTTTGAAATTGAAGTTTTAGATATCTTCCTCGTGTGGATTATTATTTGGTTATAGGCACTGAGCCTACTTTTGATACTTATAGTATTTACATTTCGTTATGGATGATCATTTGAGTTGGATCATGGAGATCCTATTTATATGATGATATTATTCAAATTAGATTTTACTTTGTATTTGTAGGATTAGTCAATTTTACAAGGGAAACTCTGTCCGTTTCAAGCCTCAATCTCACCCTTACCCTACCTAAGGGGACATGTGTGACATTTAATGGTATCAGAGCGCTAGGTTCATAGATTCAGTAGACATTTCATTTACTCGATTAATTATTTTATGTCTATTAGCAGTTGATATCTTCCATGTGTTTTAGATGCCTCCGCATTCTGGAGTTCGAGGTCGGGTCGAGTCCGTATGCTTAGGATAGTAGATGTTGGCCAACCTTCTAGGAAACCTCAGTTGATGAGGATTTTAATTCTTATGTCGGGGAACCTTTGAATGGAACCTTATTCCTCTTTAGGCAGGAGATTCGCTTGCCTCAGTTCTTGGAGATAGATTATGTTTACCTGAAGTTGAGAGCTTGAAGAGAGAGATCATGGAAGAAGCCCATTGTTCCGCTTATTCTACGCATCCAGGCAGTATTAAGATGTATAGAACTCTTAAGGAGAATTATTGGTGGAAAGGCATGAAGAATGAGATATTAGAATTTGTATCAAAGTGTTTATCGTGTCAGCAGATTAAAGTAGAGCACCAGCATCCTGTAGGTACTATGCAATCGCTTCATATTCCCGAGTGGAAGTCGGAAAACATCACTATGGACTTCGTGTCAGGACTGCCTCGTACGAAGAAATGACATGATTCAATGTGGGTGATTGTTGACAGATTGACTAAATCAGCTCATTTTCTTCCTGTCAGAGTATATTATTCTCTGAACAAGTTGGCAGATCTCTATGTTGACGAGATAGTGAGACTTCATGGAGCTCCAATGTCAATCATGTCAGACAGAGATCCAAGATTTACCTCTTGATTTTGGCCAAGCCTATAAAAGGCTTTGGGCACTAAAGTAAAGTTCAGTACTTTTTTTCATCCTCAGACAGATGGGCAGTCAGAGAGAACCATTCAAACTTTAGAATATATACTGAGAGCTTGTGTTATGGAATTCAAAGGTAGTTGGGATCAACATCTATCATTGATGGAGTTTGCCTACAATAACAGTTACCATGGTAGTTTGGGCATGACACCTTATGAGGCATTATATGGGAGGAAATGCATGACTCATGTATGTTGGGATGAAGCAGGTGAGAGGAAACTCTTAGGTCCTGAGATTGTTCAAATTATTGTTGATAAGGTAGAATTGATCAAATCAAAGTTTAAGAAAACTCAAGATAGACAGAAGAGCTACGCAAATCTAAAAATGAAGGACATTGAGTACCAAGTGGGTGATAAAGTGTTTCTTAAGGTTTCGCATTGGAAGAGTGTCATGAGATTTGGCAAGAAAGGGAAGTTAAGTCATCAGTTTATTGGGTCATATAAGATCGTGAAGCGAATTGGACCAGTTGCCTACAGATTAGCATTGCCACCAGAGTTGTCAAAGATTCATAATGTTTTCCACGTGTCTATGTTGAGGAAGTATAAATCAGATCCTTCTCACATTGTAGGAACAACCAGTTGAGTTGAGAGAAGACTTTACATATGCAGAAGAACCGGTGAGAATTCTGGCTAGAGAGTTGAGACAGTTGAGAAATAGGACGATTCCGTTGGTGAAAGTCCTATGGGGAAAACACTCGAAAGCATAAGCTACTTGGGAGCGTGGGGAAGACATGCTGAATAAATATCCTCACTTGTTTCCACCCTCAAGTATGTGAATTTCGAGGACGAAATTTCTTTTAAGGGGGAGAGAGTTGTAACACCCAAATTTATTTTTCCCATTTATTTTAATTTAATAATTATTGGTGTTAGAAATTTAAGGACTAAATTGTTAGGTTTGTTAAAGTTGGTATTAAAAAGAAGTTATGGACAAGTTGAGGGGTGGAAAATGTTAATTGCCATGATAGTATATATATAAAAAAAAGATTTCATTTTCCCTTTTCATCTCCCAGCCATCATCATCGAGAGAGAGAGTTTCAAAACAGACGAGAGAGAGAGAGAGAGGGGGGGAAGAAGAAGAAAATAGAGAAAAGAGAGAGATTTGGCCCCGATTCGTCCAATTCGGAGTCGATCCCGACCTTGTCTTTTAAGGAAATTGTAGATCTCGACGAGAGGATTATTTTGACGATGGTTTCATCTCAGGAAACATCCTATTTTCGTAGAAATCCCGGTAATAAATTTTTAATGGTTTTTCTTGATTTCCCGTTGATCCGGAACTCCGATTGACAAACCGTCAGCGATATTAGAACCAGGAGAGGGAGACGAAGATTCGACCGCCAGAAAATCAAGATTTTGGCCAGTACGTGGCACTCACGCGCGTTGGACGAGCGACGCGTGTCTCACACACGTCGGATAGAATATAGCCGCCGACTTCCCGAGTCTTCCTCTGTGATTTCCCGACCATTCCGAGTAGTAACGAACATCTGAATCTTGATTTTTGTATAATTTGTCATTGTGTTTGGTTTATGCATGTTATGTGTTTTGAAATATAAATAGCTTTAAAGTACGATTAGTTTAAATGATTAGACCATATAAATGATTGTCTTGTAGTTGGAAGTGAATGAAAAATTTAATCGGAGAATATGGTCCAATAAGATTGTGTTTGGAAATTATTGTAAGCCCGAGATTTGGGTTAGTAATATTGAATTTAATTGTGGATGTGTATATTAGGAATAGAATTTGAACGTAAATTGATTATTATTGATTGTATAAAGGAAGCCCGTATTATAGACAGAACTTTGCCGAAATTTCGTTAGAATTTCGAGAGCGACTGAGTCATATTTCTTTCGTTTCTTTCATCTATTCTAGTTATGATTAGGTTCCTGTAGGACACAGAACTTGACGACGCTGTTGTTCTAGGCTGCGGCCTAGTTGGGAGTACAAAATAACATGGAGTCGCCACCCGGTGTGAACCGGGACAAAGATTTAAGGCTGCACTCACCCCTCGCAAATGAAGACTCAAAACCGTTGGGTTCGGAATGGTCCCTTACTTATGTCACTTGTGATGATATGATTTTTGCAATAAACTAACCAAATCTACTCAACATATATGCTCAAGGGTAACCTATGTCTATATGCATTTATCAAAATAACTCATAATCTAAGTTTGCATGCTTGGAAAGTAAGTCATTAAACGGTAAACACACAATATAACACAACGAGCATATTGACCCATTAAACCAAAATAAACAAATAACTATTTAAACATACATATAAACTAAACAAAATATCATGCATAAAAATAACATAATCATGTTTTGAAAATAAATAATAAACTAGGCTAAATCATGCTTTAAATAAAAACAAATAATCTATGAACTACATCATGCTCAAATACAAGTTTGGGTGAGACGAAATACATGTCTCTTAAGTGGTACGTGACATTGTATCCCGAGTGCAGACCATACTACCGTCCATTCGGAATCGGCTATGGAATTTACGTCCGAGTTTCCATCCGATATACCACAAAAGGGAACACATATCCCGCTCATCCAACAATCACATCATGCCTCAAACGACTCTCATGCAATTATATATCAAAATAAATAAAACAAAAATAAAGAAGATAAGTAAAAAGGGTGCCCTCAGGTCTAACCTCTTTTGTCGTCTCAAGAAAGGGCGTTACACGTCCGTTGGAAGGGAGATTGATCCGATGCTTTTCTGATTTGTCTACTCAACATCTTTCCTCGCTGCTTTGATGCTCGGGCTGCTGTTTCAAGTTCGTTTCGTTGTTGATTCACTGCTACGTTTCAGGTCACTGTTTTGGTGATTTAGTGGACTGTTTTGGGAGATTTGGAGGGCTTATGGGTTGCGGTTTCCTAAGGTATTCTAGGGGAACTATATGCAGATTTTTAGGATGGTGTCTAGGTGATTTTAGGACTGTTTTGTGGGCTATGGACGCAACAAAAACTGACTAAAACAGAAGGTGAACTGCGGCAGTTCATAGGTGCAGTGGGGGCGTTTTAGTGGCTACTTTGGGCGCTGAATTAGGGCTTTGAATGGGGGGTATTTTGTGCGACCTTGGGGCTGTATTTGAGGCTTATTTTAAGGTGTTTTAGGGCTATGAATGGTGGCTGGAACTCGGCAATGGAGGGCTGTGTTTCAGGTTTGGGCGTGAGTGGGGATTGGTTTGGGTTTGGTAAGTGGTTTGTGGGGTTTTGGGCCTAAGATAAGCTTTGAAATGGAAGTCCAACAAGCAACCGAAGCTCAAACAACGAGATTAAATCCATCAAAAATTCTATTTTCCAACTTTACCCTTCCACCGTCCGTTTCCCGCGACTTTCATGACTAAAGAAGTAGTTGCCTCCATACGAGACTCATCATTGGGCTAATGTGTAAAAATGCAATGCCTACAGTCACCCCCACTTTGATGGGACTTGTGCAGTGTGTGACAATGACAATCCTATCAAAGTATGTGCAATGCATTTTTACTTACCTGGCTCGCCAGCTGTCACCTGGTCTGCCTGCTGTGCTGAGTTGATAATGCTAAACCCCGTACCTTGGGCGTCGCGGTTGCGTCTCTGTACCTAGAGTGTCGCAGTGATGATGTTGGTTGTCTGGATGCTAACCCTGTTCCTAGGGTGTCGCAGTGACGTCTCCGTACCTGGAGAGCCACAAATGTCTGAATAGTCCACATGCCGTACCTGGCGTGCTAACCTCGTACCTAGGGCGTCGCTGTGGTCTGAATACTAACTCCGTACCTAGGGTGTCGCAATGATGTCTCCGTAACTAGAGAGCCATAAATTTCTGAATAGTCCACATGCCGTACCTGGCGTGCTAACCCCGTACCTAGGGCGTCGCTGTGGTTTGAATGCTAACCCCGTACCTAGGGTGTCGCAGTGACGCCTCCGTACCTAGAGTGCCACAAATGTCTGAATGCTAACCACGTACCTAGGGTGTCACGGTGACGTCTCCGTACCTAGAGAGCCACAAATGTCTGAATGCTAACCTCGTACTTAGGGTGTCGCGGTGACGTCTCCGTACCTAGAGAGCCACAAATGTCTGAATGCTAACCTCGTACCTAGGGTGTCGCGGTGACGTCTCCGTACCTAGAGAGCCACAAATGTCTGAGTGCTAACCTCGTACCTAGGGTGTCGCAGTGACGCCTCCGTACCTAGAGTGCCACAATGTCTGAATGCTAACCCCGTACCTAGGGTGTCGCGGTGACGTCTCCGTACCTAGAGAGCCACAAATTTCTGAGTGTTAACCCCGTACCTAGGGTGTCGCAGTGACGCCTCCGTACCTAGAGTGCCACAAATGTCTGAATGCTAACCCCGTACCTAGGGTGTCGCGGTGACGTCTCCGTACCTAGAGAGCCACAAATTTCTGAGTGCTAACCCCGTACCTAGGGTGTCGCGGTGACGTCTCCGTACCTAGAGAGCCACAAATGTCTGAGTGCTAACCCCGTACTTAGGGTGTCGCGGTGACGCCTCCGTACCTAGAGTGCCACAAATGTCTGAGTGCAAACCATGTACCTAGGGTGTCGCGGTGACGCCTCCGTACCTAGAGTGCCACAAATATCTGAGTGCTAACCCCGTACCTAGGGTGTTGCGGTGACGCCTCCGTACCTAGAGTGCCACAAATGTCTGAATGCTAACCCCGTATCTAGGGTGTCGCGGTGACGCCTCCGTACCTAGAGTGCCATAAATGCCTGAATGCTAACCCCGTACCTAGGGTGTTGCGGTGACGCCTCCGTACCTAGAGTGCCACAAATGTCTGAATGCTAACCCCGTACCTAGGGTGTCGCAGTTTTCTGGTTGTCGTACCTGGCTGAACTGATATCTCCATACCCGGAGTGCCGTACCTAGCAAACTGATCTGATGTCTCCATACCCGGAGTGCCGTACCTAGCAAACTGATCTGATGTCTCCATACCTGAAGTGCCGTACCTGGCAGAACTGATCTGATACCTCCATACCCGGAGTGCCGTACCTGGCTAAACTGATCTGATGTCTCCATACCTAGAGTGTCGTACCTGGCTCATCTGATATCTCCATACCCGGAGTGCCGTACCTGACAGAACGGATATGATTTCTCCATACCCGGAGTGCCGTACCTGACAGAACGGATATGATTTCTCCATACCCGGAGTGCCGTACCTGGCAGAGTTGATACTGAACTAATGTGGGCCTCGCCCCCAGAATGCCATACTCAGCAGAACTAATAAAGATAATGACGTGGGCCTCGCCCCCCGATTGCCATACCTGGCAAGACTGCTACTGATGCTAATGTGGGCTTCGCCCCCAGAGTGCCGTACCTGGCAAGACTGATACTGATAAAGATGTGGGCCTCGCCCCCAAAGTGTCATACCCGGCACGACTGATACTGAACTAATGTGAGCCTCGTCCCCAGAGTGCCATACCCGGCAACACTGATACTGATAATGATGTGGGCCTCGCCCCCAGAGTGCCATACCCGGCAAAACTGATGCTGATAATAATTTGGGCCTTGCCTTATGATTCATTCCTGGATTCATTCCAAAACTCTGACAGCGTGGGCCTCGGCCCTAGGATTCATTCTCGGATTCTTTCCAAATTTTGACGACGTGGGCCTCGGCCCTCGGATTCATTCCCTAGGTTCATTCCAAATTCTGACAACGTGGGCCTCAGCCCTAAGATTCATTCCCGATGCTGCTGACAATGTGGGCCTCGACCCTGGGATTCATTCCCGGATTCTACTGATATGGGCCTCGACCTTGGGATTCATTCCCGGATTCATTCCAAAACTCTGCTGATGTGGGCCTCGACCCTGGGATTCATTCCAAAACTCTGCTGATGTGGGCCTTGACCCAAGGACTCATCTCCAAACTGAAACTGATATGGGCCTCAACCCTGGGATTCATCCCCAAAACCAAAACTGATATGGGCTTCAACCCTGGGACTCATCCCCAAAACTACTACTCATATGTTGCTGATTCTGGTTGGCTTGTCTTTGCCGCTTTCTCTTTTTCTTCTTTGAAACCTGTAAGTACAAAACAAAACAAACACAAAAAAGAATGCAAAATATGTTACGTGTATGCATGCATGAATGAATTTCCTATTCTGTTGGGTTAGGTCTTCCGCCAGTTCTCCAGGTGATTGCTCAGTCTTCTTTCTGGTTTCATGACTTAATATCTTATTATGTCCCTGATTCGCGATGTGGGAGACTGGTCGCCCCCAGTCTTGGTTTACCTTTCTAGTCTCCGCTGTTTGTACTTGGTCAAGATGAACCACATGGTTGGGCCTTTTATATCATCATACTATATCACATGCTACGAAACAGTCTCAATAGTTACACATTTTATTGCCCTCAAAGAATGCTCAGTATTGAAACCAGAGACCCTTCAAAACACTCAACGCAACTCAAATCCAAGTCTTTGGATAAATGATCTAAGTCAGACTCAAAGTGTGTGTGTACAAAGGTTCTTTTACAGCTTGATTCCTAAGTAGGCCAACTCAATGATTTCGTTTCAAAAATCGGAATCGATGGGTCAAACCAACCTAGATGTCTCGATTATGCCTGCAATTGCTTTTCTGTGCTCAATGTGGTATGGTTTTCTTTCTTTTTTGTCTCTCTCTTTTCCTTTTCATTTTGAACTTCTTTTCTCTTTTCTTTTTTTTTTTCTTTTTTTTTCTTTTTTTTTTTCTTTTTTTTCAACACACCTACCCTTTAAGGTAGCATTTCTCCTCATGGTGGTCCTAATACTCGCCCATGGGTAGCTTCACGCTTATCGGTTATAGGTGGTTCAATTCTTTTCTTTAGAGACGTTTCTTTCATTTTCAACCATACCACACATCATAACACAAGCAAGTCAGGATAGACATATAAGCGAACGGTCATTCACCGACCTACAATTTCTTCAACTAGTCACTTTGCTAACTACTCAGGTTTTCACCGCTAAGAACCTATAGTGGAGTGTTTACGAGTCTAACATAGATCAATCACTCAAAGTATCAGATAAAAGCACATCAAGCGTTTATCATTTCTAAGATTTCACCCTAAAGCAGTCAATTTCATCATCGGACTTATGTCTAACTATCAAGGACTAAAAACAAACAATTTTTTTTTCTTTTTTTTCTTTTTTTTTATTTTTCTTCTTTTTTTTTTTGCTTTTTTTTTTTTTTTTTTTTGAAGGCCCCTCAATGGTCTTTCTATCCTTGCAGTAAAGTTCTCTGTTCCTCGGTTTCCTTTTTCCCGATGTCAATGTTTGTTAAACTCTTCTTTGACAAGTCTTTCTTTTTTTCTAACCCAACGGATATCTATGATGGCTTTTAAGACACGAGGGTTAACATGATGCATGTATGCATGAGATGCATGGGATGTATGAGACATAATATGCATGGGGTTATCAAAAGTATAAAGGGTGGCCCTAATAGGTCATACAACTATGGTTCACATGTGGGTTTACGGAGTGTGGACAAAGGCTCTCGTTTGACGAAGGATTACCCACACTAGGACTCCCCACTCAAGGGTTCAAGTGAGTGCACCTTTTTTATACCTTACGGTACATGCCAACGAGTTACGGTGTGTGACTAACTGTCGAATGGATTTCCCGTTGTAGATTCCCCAGAGGGAGGGTGGAGCGAGGCTCTCTTAAGTACCCAAGCCCCTTAGGCTCTTATCGCTTGGTGTCAGGAATAAACAACGAGTCCTCCAAACTAGTCTGTCACGACGAGCTACAAGTAATGATTATCTCGGTGTCTTCACAGCTTTTCCTTATAAAAAGGTAGTGAGTGAAGGAAGACATCAAACCATTACCTAGCCTTAAAAATGCCTTTGATTACAACCCCTTTCAACTGACTATAGAAACGATCAACTAAAGCACAAATCATACACATCACAAGACATGATTTCGAGGCCAATTCTCTAAATCCCCAGTGGAGTCGCCAAACTGTAGGACACAGAACTTGATGACGCTGTTCTAGGCTCGCGGCCTAGTTGGGAGTACGAAATAAGATGGATTCGCCACCTGGTGTGAACCGAGACAAAGATTTAAGGCCGCACTCACCCCTCGCAAGGGAAGACCTCAAACCGTTGGGTTCGGAATGGTCCATTACTTATGTCACTTGTGATGATATGATTTGTGCAATAAACTAACCGAATCTACTCAACATATATGCTCAAGGGTAACCTATGTCTAATATGCATTTATCAAAATAACTCATAATCTAAGTTTGCATGCTTGGAAAGTAAGTCATTAAACTGTAAACACACAATATAACACAACGAGCATATTGACCCATTAAACCAAAATAAACAAATAACTATTTAAACATACACATAAACTAAACAAAATATCATGCATAAGAATAACATAATCATGTTTTGAAAATAAATAATAAACTAGGCTAAATCATGCTTTAAATAATAAACAAATAATCTATGAACTACATCATGCTCAAATACAAGTTTGGATGAGACGAAATACATGTCTCTTAAGTGGTACGTGGCATTGTATCCCGAGTGCAGACCATACTACCGTCCATTCGGAATCGGCTATGGAATTTACGTCCGGGTTTCCATCCGATATACCACAAAAGGGAACACATATCACGCTCATCCAACAATCACATCATGCCTCAAACGACTCTCATGCAATTATATATCAAAATAAATAAAAAAAAAAAAAAAGATAAGTAAAAAGGGTGCCCTCAGGTCTAACCTCTTTTGTCGTCTCAAGAAAGGGCGTTACACGTCCGTTGGAAGGGAGATTGATCCGATGTTTTTCCGATTTGTCTACTCAACGTCTTTCCTCGCTGCTTTGATGCTCGGGCTGCTGTTTCAAGTCCGTTTCGCTGCTGTTTCGCTGCTACATTTCAGGTCACTGTTTTGGTGATTTAGTGGACTGTTTTGGGCGATTTGGAGAGCTTATGGGTTGCGGTTTCCTAAGGTATTCTAGGGGAACTCTATACATATTTTTAGGATGGTGTCTAGGTGATTTTAGGACTGTTTTGTGGGCTATGGACGCAACAAAAACTGACCAGAACAGAAGGTGAACTGCGGCAGTTCACAGGTGCAGTGCGGGCGTTTTAGTGGCTACTCTGGGCGCTGAATTGGGGCTTTGAATCGGGGGTATTTTGTGCGACCTTGGGGCTGTATTTGAGGCTTATTTTAAGGTGTTTTAGGGCTGTGAATGGTGGCTGGAACTCGGCAATAGAGGGTTGTGTTTCAGGCTTGGGCGTGAGAGGGGATTGGTTTGGGTTTGGTAAGTGGTTTGTAGGGTTTTGGGCCTAAGATAAGCTTTGAAATGGAAGTCCAACAAGCAACCGAAGCTCAAACAACGAGATTAAATCCATCAAAAATTCTATTTTCCAACTTTACCCTTCCTACGTCCGTTTCCCGCGACTTTCATGACTAAAGAAGTAGTTGCCTCCATACGAGACTCATCATTGGGCTAATGTGTAAAAATGCAATGCCTACAGTTCCTTATCGTAAATTCTTTTGTCTTTTTAGGTGATCGTGATACCGTAAGCGGGGACGGTCCTGCTCCATAGTTTCTTTCTATGTAGTCAGCTAGCCAGGTGCGTGGATAAGCTTCTAACATTGATGTTTTCAAAAATATATAGTATCATGTTTTCTTAAATGAATTTTTAAGGTAATGTATTAAACAATTTTTTTTTTAGAAAGATTATATTTTGCTACGAAAGTATGGATCGAATATTGGATACGTTGAAATCATGATTTATGATGTATGAGAAATTTGCATGATTTGAGATATATGAGCATGTATAGAAATGATTTTTATGCTAGGATGCACTCCGTGTACTTATACGTGCCAGATGATTTCAGTGAGACGAGGTCTCATGTTGCCAGTTTTTGCTCCGAATGCCAGTTATTGCCGTGGGGATGCCTCATGTTGCCAGCTTTGCCGTATTGTCACGAGAGTGTGCATATAGATGAATGAACAGATTTATTTTACAGAGTATTCTTGTGCAGAAAGAGATTTATGAGAAATGAGATTTATGATTTCAAGTAAATTTTTGATATATCGGTTTACAACTTTATGTATTTATTTATATTATGAAAGACTTATTCGATCCTCCTTGTTACTTGTTTATCCACGTCACTAAGCTGTGAACCATTGCACTAAGCGTGAGGTTACCCCTTTCTTTAATTTTACAAGTTAAGCACACTAGTAGATCACTCCTTTTATCATTTGTTGTTTCTTCATAAACTTCCTGCCAGTAGAGAAAGGTTGTGCCAACAATAGAATGTCGTTTGTTATATTTTTTATATTAAAGTTTTAGACATCTTCCTCGTGTGGATTATTATTTGGTCATAGGCACTGAGCCTACTTTTGATACTTGTTGTATTTACATTTCATTATGGATGATCATTTGAGTTGGATCATGGAGATCCTATTTATATGATGATATTATTCAGATTAGATTTTATTTTATATTTGGAGGATTAGTCTATTTTACAGGGGAAACTCTGTCAGTTTCAAGCCTCTGTCTCACCCCTACCCTACCTAAGGGGACGGGTGTGACAGATGTCTTGTGTGTTTTGGATATTTTGTTAACAGATTGGTGTATATGTAAACATGTAGACATGTAAATTTGACATTGGTAAAGTATAAAGGATAATAACAAGTTAATAAATCTAAACTTGTAACAATTTATAATTCTGATAAACAGCTCATATGTTTGATTTATTTATTTGTAGTTTATGTTTGACTTATTTGTTGTAATACTAGCATGGTTACTTACTGAGTTTTTAAAACTCACATTAAACCAGTTTGATAGTTTTGCAGGTTGACTCCCAGATTGGTCAACCACGACAGCTTTGGAAGTCATGCTCGAGACGCGGATCACCTAAGCGGCAGTCACCCTCGCAAGTGTCCTGGGAAGTGTTTTAAAGGTCTAGGATTTGTGATCAATATTTTATTTGTCGTGCTGAGCACGCTGTTTGTATATATATTAAGTAAATGTTTTGATTGCTTATGATGTTGTGGGCACAAAACCCTTAAATGTTGATAAATGATGTGGGCACAAAGCCATTAGGATATGATTTTGATGAGTTTTGTGTGGACCTGAGGTCCTTTTATTTGTTTGATGTTTTCTTAGATTCAGTTGGATGCTGGACTGTGATCCAGGTTGTTCAGTTTTAAGATACATCATGTCGGATTTTCTATAAATTTAAAGGCTTGTGGAAATGGGTCAATCCTGTCTTCTGCCGGTAACATCCTACCTCTGGCAGGGTGTTACAGTTTTCATAAACACATAAAGAAAAATCTCCATGATATACGGTAGTAGTCTCACTCAATGTTTAGACAGCAATGACGAATAAATTTGACATAATTAATTTTGACAAAGAGTAGTATCCCTTTTGGTATGATTATCAATAAAGGTACCAATTGTAACATTCAATCTGAAAAAAAACAAACATAAGGTTTGTAATTACTAATATATTAGATAAGAACAAGCGCTTTCTTTGTCATTTCCTTAAAATAATTCTTTGAGATATGAATTATTGTTCATATCCTTTCATTTTCTCTCATAATTATATAAATCATATCCTTTCATCTTCTCTCGTAAATATATGGATTATATCATTTCATATGATGAGAGATGATATAATAGGATGAGACAAGATTTCAAGGGATGTGAGAAAAGACATGACAGTTTTTTATTCCGAAAAAATAATAGGACTGGATCGATATGATTTTTTATCCCCTTGTATAAACGGTACGAGTTTGGGATTGACAAATCTTGACCTAAATATGATATATTACCTCAAATTTATTGAAGATTGAAATGCCATACACTTGTGGTATAACCCAAAAATCTTCCCAAAGTGATTGATTGTTTCTACCTTGATTTCAATTTTGATTCAACTTAAAATCTAACCGTAGAAAAATTATAGAGAATGAGTGTTTGAACCTTTAGCCTTACTTTCAATTTTAACTCTGCTTCAAAACAACAATAACAAAAACACACATATTATTTCAATCTTGAGAAAAGATAATTCAGATAACAATCAAATGATTATTGATACAAAAAATGAATTAAGCAACAAAATTGGTGCAGTGGTTAAAGAGGATGGATTTGACATAAAGTGGACCAGATATTATTTTCATATTTTTGCATATGCTTGAAAATAATAATGTTTTGGTCCAGTCTTTCAGGATGGTAAGAGATAGATTCAAAGAGTCGGATGTTCAGAGTTTTCGATTACAATTACCTGGCTAGCGGAATCAGAGAGAAAGCAATATAACTTACCAACAAGTTCAGAGGTAGCTGTTGTCATTGTTGGCGACTTTGGAGTGGAGGCAGACCGGTCTTGAGTTTTTGGGTGCCCGGTACGAAAGTTCAAAATGTGCCCTTTTTTTATTACGAAAACATATGTTTAAAAAAAATAATATTTAACGAGAGCTGGAACCCAGTCAAAGCTGGGGGCTAGGCCCTCACGCCCAAATTATATTACTTGAGAAAATATACAAAAGGGGGACATAATACCTAAACCCCGACAATAAAAAATACAATCATATACAACCATTTCTAGAAAAGTTCCTTGAATTTTCAATCATTAAGATTTTATCTTCTAGCATTTTTTGAAGCAAAATCATCAATTATATCATCATACTCCAAAAAAATTCTAGCATTTTTTTTCCCTTTTCATATTACTAGAGAGTTGTTTCCTAAAAGACATGGCTTCGATAATTTGTTTGCAAAAATTACCTACACATGATATAACAAAAATTTCCGATCAAAATTATCATTCCAACATATATTATATATTATCGGCCAAGGCATAAACTCATTTTCAAGTTTGACATAGCAACTAAGTTTATTGCATAACTCATGGCAACTCATCACCTAAAGCATAAATACCTACAATGCTTAATCTAATCAGTAATCATGCAAAATAATGCAATTCCAATCAAAACTTCATGAATTTTCGAAAATGGCCATAAAGATTACATACTTAGAAGTTAGAAAACTCAAATTAATCTAAGGAAAAGAGAAAGAAACTTATTAGGACTGAAGAGAACATGAAAAATCAATAAATCCCACTCTTTATTGGACAAAAATTTGCAAGAGAAAATTGAGCTAGAGAG
The DNA here is from genome assembly GCA_019454045.1 of Zanthoxylum bungeanum. NCBI lineage: Eukaryota > Viridiplantae > Streptophyta > Magnoliopsida > Sapindales > Rutaceae > Zanthoxylum > Zanthoxylum bungeanum. The sequence goes on from SKCR01026479.1 coordinate 68,494, forward strand.
CGAGAGCCATGTAAGGAAATTTCGTGAGTTTTTTTTAAGAAAGATGATGAATAGTGCATTCCACGTTTTTATTCACAAAATGGAGAAATTTAAGTAATAAAATATTAATAAAAATTTAAACATTTGGTGCACGTAATAACTGTTGGGCCCTGGACAATTGCCCTTGTGGCACTGTGCCAGAGCCGGCTGTGAGTGGAGGGCACAAACCGAGATATTATTGTTGAACACAAAAATATTTAGGCTGTAACGAATTTGTGAGGAGCATCGGAAATATCAACACAGGTCTGGAGATGATAAGTTTCAATATTTGAGAGATAGGTTATGAATGCAGTAGTTGAACGGTTTGAAAGATGGGCAAATCAAGAATCATTAGAATATTAAATATAATATTTTTTACCCCTAAATTAAGGAGAGAGGCTCAAAGCTCCCAAGATAAATGTGAGAGCTTTGGGTCCCTCAGTTTTTATATATAATATTAGATAAGAGAAACGAGAGATTTGTAAAAACCTTGTCTATATAGTTCTATCATGGCGCAGTTGAAAGACCAATTTAATTATAGTTATTATAATTATACTTACTCCTAAAATAATACTTGTCACATCTATAAAGCATCCTCGATAAACACATAAATTTATATTTGCTGGCTTTTATAATTAATTCTATAATGATGTTGACGAGTGATTTTCATCACATGGGCAGTTTCAAGATAACTCACCCGAGACAATTCTCATTCAACCTTGAATTTGTTTGGTTATGGGGAGACCAAAGGCAAATTTGGAAAAAGACAAGATACACACAAGAAATCGAACAGAAAATATTTAACGTGGTTCGGCAGAACTTATCCAGCCTACGTCCACGGTCACAAAGTGGGGATGGGTGGTTTATTTTATTACCAAACCGAGCTCGGCCAACCTGTTTTAGTGAGGGTCTATAGAAACCGAGCTGGTTGTTCTCCTTCAATATTTCTTACAAATGGCTCTCAAATGGGAATTTTCCTAACATTTACAAATGTGATCAACCTTCCCTTATATACTATTGGATACTCAACACTGCGGATTTTTGGCGATTCGACAGGTTCTTTTCCCCAATCTGCCACTGCAGAAAGTAAAACCTACCCTCTAATTTCCTGTCACATCCTGTCATAAAAGTACATTGTCAGACCTTTTTATTAATGATGACAGCCTGTCGAATTTTGAATGTGAGAGTTTTGGTGGGAAAAATCTAATTGCTCTGATCTCACGTCGGTCTTCAAGAGGTCGGTCAGACAACGAGCTGAACTGCCTCAGCCATTCTCGAGCTGACCTAAAATACCCGAGCTCACTATCTCGACCCTAGGAGAAGGTAGAAATGAACCGAGATACCGGCCTATTGTGGTCGGTCTCGGCTCTGATGTTGTCGGTCTTTAAGAACTGAATCATGTTGTGTCATCTGGTCGGTCAAATCTGGGAGACTGTGCCCGGACTCCACGTCGGGTTGAAGAACGACAATTGTCCTCTGACCCTCGGTCCTCTGGATGAGGAGAATTTCCTTCTCTGCCCTTACCGAGCTACTCAGAAACCTTAGCCGCAGAAATCTCCATCAACAAATGATATTTTTTTAGTGACATTTTAATGACATTCATGCTTCAAACAGTTGTATATTCTAATATTTCTCTAAAATATACAACTTTTTGAAATAGAAATATCATTAAAAAATATTTCCCTTGAAATGTCAAAGCTTTTATCTTTGATTACTCACTTTGGTAAGGGTGGCAATGGGTTGGGCCGGGCCCGGCCAACAAAAAAAAAAGCCCGGGCACGGGAAAAGCCTGGCCCGGGTGTCTTCCGGGCCGGGCTTGGGCCCAGGCTTTTTTTTGGGCCCGAATTAAAAAAAAAAATTTAAAAATTAAAAAATATACAAATATAAAATATATTTACACTATATACAAATAGAATTTATAAATAAATCACAAGTTTCATTGATAAATTAACAATTTAAATGCTAAAAATGATACAAACATATTAAAATATATATATATATATATATATATATATATATATATATATATTTTTATTTTGGCCCGGGCCGGGTCGGGCCCGTGCCAAAATCGGAAAGCCCGGCCCGGGCCCGAGTCCGAGCCAGGCTTTCATTTTAAGGCCCGGCCCGGGACTTTCGCCTCCCGGGCCGGGCCGCGGGCTAAACTGCCACCCTTACACTTTAGTAACCTTTTACAAATATTTCCACGCGTTAAACAAAGAAGCAATATTTTGTTCCCGTAGCTGCTCCAGAATCAATTGTTCCATCAACACCAGTCATAAACCAATCAAATCAGATCATGTTATCAAAAAATAAAGATACTTGCCATGTTATCTTCATGTATTCATAGTCACCTTCATTGATAAAATTCTATCGATATATAATTAACGATAAGTCATGACATGTTCAGATATTTACTAGGTTAATAAATGCATTTATTTCTGAATAAGTAGGTTCCGTGCATATACAAGATAAAAGCTTCAACTTTGATCGCATAATGTGAGAAGAAAAGTTGTTTACTAGGTTAATGACAAATTAGTTTCCTAGTGAAAACTTGGTTAGAGAAACCAATTTTAATGAAAAAAAAGGGACTTGCTTATGATGCATTTTCAGCTAATTTATCATTTATGCATTAGAATAATGTCTTGTCATCTTTCGTGGGAAATGTAATAGCTTCTGGCAGAATCAGCTTGATTGAACATGAACTTATTTCTGTATAGGGAAAATTCAAACAAAAGGAGTTTCATAAGTATAAGCATGAAATGAAAAATATCATGTTATGGCTGGATATTGATAACGAGGGATTTGGCAATGTACTCCCGGTATTCATATTGAAGCATTGAAGTTGAAATCTAGATCAATATTAAATTTGAAATGATATTTATTGAACTTGAAATTTTTATCATTAAATTTGAAATTGATGTATGTTTCAATTCAAATTAAAAAATTTCAAATTCAATGATTATTGTTTTATTTTCAATGCTTCCATTTATGTACGGATACTTAGATCCACCCTTCTTTGTATAGGAAATGTAAATGTAACACTGCATTTACATTTTTTTTTTTTTGAAATCGTTGGAAACCCCGCCACCAAACCACCCATTCTGGGCCGCGGCGCAGGTAAAACCCCGGCTGCCCCAGGCTCTTACAAGAAGTTGCACCCCCTAGATTCGAACCCAGAACCTCAAGGTGAGATTCTGGACCATTCACCACCAAGCCACACCCCTTGGGCCACTGCATTTACACGCTCAGAAAAATATCACCCGCCGTTTTAAAATGATTTTATTTACATTGACACCAAATTATTATAGGCTCTTGCATCAATTAGTACATTCATGAAATCATAATATCATCAGCTGATAAAATGCATATAAAAAAGAAGATGCCATCACCAGTTTCATAATTTTCCATCAAGGGTCCTCAAAGAGTGTGATTTGGTGGCAAATGATTTATGATTTGATTGTTAGGTCCTGAATTCGAGTGCATGGGTGCATTTCTTGAGGCAGCCAGGAGTTTTACATGTTCTACTTAAGGCCAGGTCGGGTGATTTGACGGCAGAGTTTCCAACAATTCCGAAAATAAATAAATAAATAAATAAATTTCATCAAGGGGAAGTGATAACAAATTAACAATATTTAAGCAACATCGATGGTTATTTTTTCTAATTTTAAATCACATCTGCTGATGCAAAAAGCAGCATTGGTTGGACAAAATAAGCACCATTATTGACATACAAGATTGCTTAATTTAGCTTTGTTATTTTTGTAAGTTTCTATAATGACAAATTAGTTACTGTCTTCACCTCATCAATTGGTCCATGTTCTTATATATAGCCTTAATATTCCTGTGATCAATTTGGTGTTATAAAATTTATGATTGTTGAAAGTGTTAAGTGTGAACCATAAGACAGCTTAGCAGTGATAGAGTTTCTTGCTTTCTTTTCTTTCTCTTTTCTGAAAATGAAACTGTTTTGTTCTCAAACGATTTGTCAAAAATTGCTTGCGTTGTGTAGAAGATAAAGACTCTTTTGAATGATTAATTTTGGACAAAAACAGAAAAGTATGATGGTTGCTTCGGTTCACATTATTGCAGTAGCTTAATGGAATCTAAGGCAAGTTCAATTTCTTGATTAAGGTGTCTTAAAGAAGAATTTAGAAAAAATTGCTGTCAACTTTTTAGATTGGTATGATTTGATTGCAATTGGAAGAAAATATGCTGGTATGGACAAATGCCAGAAATTCGTTAACATTATGGGCCAAGCCCAATTATCCAACCAGGCTTCTCAGCAGAGCATTGAAGCCTATAGATATAAAAATCCGGGGCGGTAATTAGCCCATACAAGCTTTTATATTGACCAAATTGAAGCCTCATAAACTTGGCGTTGCTTTGGTTGAAAACTTGTTGGGCCTTCGCCCACACAACCTCACCCTTATTGAAAGCCCAAAAATCTTAGAGTCACTATTATGTGGGTTTCTGGAATACAAAAAAAAAAAAAAAAAAAAAAAAAATGCAAGTGCATTACTTTCGTTTGTTTCAACTTTCACCAAGCAACAAATGTAATTGAAAAAAAAAATATTTCTTTTTTACCCTTGTTTTTTTCCATTTACATTTGGTTGTACAAAATTTTTGTATCAAGTGTTATAAGAATATCATTTTTGTTCACCAAGCATTCCTGTTGTGACTAACCTCTATTATTAATAAGATAATCCATTTAAAATGACTAATCGATAAAATTATTTTAATAGTTAAAAAAGAAAGATAGTTGAATTGAAAGAGTATTTCTCTACTACACTTTCCCTAGTTTTTCTTTATTCTTTCATTTAAGCATTGTGAGCTAACATTCCCATTTTGTCAACCAAAATGATGTAAGCAACATTGTGGTCGATGAAAGATTTTGATGATGCAACAATACTCACGATTTCGACACATATTTGTAAAGCAATACAAAAAGATTTTGAAGTAAAATGGATGTGAAGATAAAGCTCAATGATGAAATCGCCTTGCGAAATTTTATAACTTAGAGTTTTCAATAAAACTGAGTTGATATTGAAATGTTTCTAAGCTGATAAGACTCATGTATAGTCATATAGAGCTTTAAGGCCAAGTACATAATATTTTGAATTGCATTTTCTAAGTTTTATGTATTGATACCGACATACTGATGTCTCATATATGTTTTACAAACTCTCTAGAACCGAGCTTATTCATATTGGTCCTCATACCGGTGTTTGAGACCTGCTTGCACAGCCTCTGGAATCGGGCTACTTTATACCGGTCTTCATACCGGTGAGCCTGCATTTTGGTCAAGGCTCTGGGACCGATATGGACCATACTGGTCTCCATACCGATGAACCTGGAATTTTGACAATTCTCTGGAACCAGCATGAACTCATACTGGTCTACATACCAGTTAGTAATCTATAGATTTCGCGCATTAAATGCTCAACGGTAACTATTTAGTAGCCGTTTGAATAGCAGACCGGCATACCGGTCCCTGACCACCGACACATCGGTCTCAGGACAGAGAATTGGGTCTGCTCGAATTTTTCACTATAAATTGAGATCATATCCCCTTTTTTGACATTTTCTTACACTTCTAACACTTTCGTGAAAGCAAAAATAAAGAGAAAAATAAATCTTCTTGATCATTTCACTCTTATCATTTCATAAGCTCATTACATACATCATTTTATCATTTTATAGAGTTTAGGGATATTAGAGTAAACACACTCACACTCAAATTTTTATTATCCTTTGTGAGTACCCAAATAGAGTCGTAAACACTTTTATTCTTCATACTCTTATGTGTGTGAAATCTATTGTGTGATTGGTGTATACTATAATTGGTGGATTTGTATAAAGGTTCGAAAGAAGCCTTTGCTAAAAAAAATCTTTCGTTGTAAAAGTTTATCGAAACTTAGTGAAACCATTAAGCGAGCTTGAAGAGTGTGGAATTAGACAAGTGATTGAGCTGAACCACTATAAAATCGATGTCGTAGCTCTCTTTCCCTAAACTTGTTTATTTTATAAATTGTTATAACATTGAACTTTATAAGCTTAATATCCATGGTAAACTTTATGCTAGCAATAGTTTAAAATCGCAAAGATTTAATTTTCCGTCATTATTTTTAAAATACCCAATTGACCTCCTTAGGTTTAGAGAGTTTTGGGTATAGAGAGTTTTTTGTGCTTGTAGACAATTTTAATTGGTATCAGAGCTTGGACTTCTCGTAAAGGATTTGACCATCTGAGAAGAAATCAAATGGCGTCTACAAGCAACACTTCAATGAACTTTACCAATGGAGCTTCGAAAACTAGACCATCGCTCTACACCGGAACCAACTATTAGAATATGAGGATGTTAAACTATCTTCATGTCGTTAATGTGAAGTCATATATAGTGGTCACAAAAGGTCCAAAAATATTGATGAAGAAAGATAAAGATTGTTTGAAATTTCCAAAATCCCAATCCGAATGGATCGAAGAATATTACTAGGAAGCCTCCAACAATACAAAGGCTCTCAACCACCTATTTTGCGTAATTGATCGGACCCAAATCAACAAATTTATGAAATTAAATATGTCTATGATTTATGGAAGTCTATTGAGATCGTCAATAAAGGCATTGGCCAAATTAAAGAATCCAAGATAAATCGATTTATGTGCGAATTTGATAGCTTTAAGATGGAGAGCGAATAAGAAGTTGAGAAGATGATTTCGTGATTCACTATGATTATGAATCAACTTAGTGCTTTAAGAAAAATCATTAACACTAGTGATTAAGTCAAGAAGATCCTTAGGTCTATTCCCAAGGAGTATAACATCTGCATCGCCACTATTAAAGAATCTAATGATGTCAACACCTTGAAATTGGATGACTTGGTGGGAAAATTATTGGAGTTTAAGATGAAGATCAATAAATATTTAAGTGAAGAAGATGATAGTAGAGGTAGAAAGAATCTAGCCCTTAAATCAAGTATTAGAAAAGAGGATATTGAAAGCTCTAGTGATGATAAGATAATGATGAGGATGTGACACTCCTAACAAGAAATTTCAAGAAGTTCCTCAAAAATAAAAAGTTCAACAAAGGCAAATTTAGAAAAAAATGAAAGACCGAAGATGAAAAGCCATGAAAGCATATGAAGGAACAAACCACTTACTTTGAGTGCAAGAAACGGGGCCACAAAATTATCGATTGCCCAATGAAGAGATTTAAGGGGAAATTCAAAAAGAAGGCAATGAATTCCATTTGGAGCGATAGCGATTCAAGCTCTTGGGAGGAAGAATATGCAAATGAGACAAACAACCTTGCCTTTGTGGAAATCGAGGATGATGATCTCTTAGATGATAGTGATGGAGAAAATGTACATGACTCTCTTGAATATGATGATTTACTTGAAACATTTAATGAATTGCATGAATTGTATAACTAACTAAGAAGCATAGATTACTAAAAAAGGAACATTCATTATTATTACATGTTTATGCATCAATTGTAAAGAAAAATGAAATGTACGAAAATGAATTAATATGTTTAAAGAATGAAAATATAAAACTTTAAAAGAGCATATCAAGCATGACATCTAGTTCTATTACATGTGATTATAAATCTATGAAAGAATATAATGATGCTTTGAAAAAGAAAGTCATAAATTTGCATAACATTGTAACGAAATTTACTTTGGGTGAGAAGAATTTTAAAATTTTACTTAGTTCCCAAAGATGTGTATTTGATTAGGGAGGATTCGGATACAAACCTTACATCAAATAAAAGTTCTTGAAAAATTATTTTGTAAGGGCATCCAACATATCTTATCACATGCTACTAGTGATGAAAATGTCATATGTCACGCTTGTAATAGGAAAAGATATAAGATATATGATTGCGAGTACAATAAGGTCAATGTGAATGTTGTATGGGTTCCAAAAGGTACCAAGACTAACCCTCAAGGACTCAAGAATTGGGTACATAAAAGTATGTGATTTTCCTTGAATATGTGAAGAATAAGAGGATTAAAGGAAAATGGTCCATCGATAGTGGGTGCTCAAGGCACATGAGGAGGGACTACACAAGACTTTCTTCATTCACTTGCATCAAGGATGGTGGATCCGTCACATTTGGTGACAACGGTAAAGGTAAAATTCTAGGATATGGAAACATTGGTACCATTTCCACCGCTTTGATTGAGAATGTTTTATTGGTTGATGGTCTTAAGCATAATTTGGTAAGAACTTGTCAATTATGTGATAGAGGCTATGTGGTTGAATTTGATACATCTATATGTAGGATTATTGATAGTAAATCACATGATACATTGTTCATTGGTCATAGGACTCAAAATATTTATTTGATTGATATTGAACATGACATGCATCATGAGAAATGTTTGAGTGCATTAGTGGACAATACTTGGCTTTGGCATAGGAGATTATGTCATGCACACATGAAATTAATTTCTAAAATCTCCAAGAAAGATTTAGTAAAAGGAATTCTAAAGTTAAAATTTATGAAAGACTAAGTTTGTGAAAATTGTGAACTTGGAAAATAACACAAAAGTTCTTTCAAAGCTAAAAATGATTTTTCCACTTCAAAACCCCTACAACTATTGCATATGGACTTATTTTGACCATCTAGAACTATAAATTTTGGTGGCAAAATTTATGCATTTGTAATAGTTAATGATTACACTAGATTTATATGGGTTCACTTTTTAGCTAATAAAAATGATTTTTTTCAAATCATTCACAAATTTTTATAAACTAGTTCAAAAAGAAAAAAAGATTCTAGCATTGTTTGCTTAAGAAGTGATCAAGTAGGAGAATTTGAAAATCAACATTTTGAAGATTTTTTCATAGAACATAGCATAAAGTATCAATTCTCATGTGTTATGACACCTCAATAAAATGGGGTTGTTGAGTGCAAGAATAGATCATTGCAAGAAATGGATAAGACAATGCTTAATGAACATCACTTACCAAAGTATTTTTAGGCCAAAACGGTTAACGTCGTATGTTTCGTGACCAATAGAATGGTAGTGAGAAAATACATTGACAAAACTCCCTATGAGTTATGGAAAGGTAGAAAACTAAATATTTTATTTTTCAAAATTTTTGGTTGCAAATGCTTTAGTTTGAACCCAAATGATAACCTTGGAAAGTTTGATTCTAAATCCGACATTGGATTTTTTTTTGGATCTTATTCATCTAGCAAAGCATCTAGAGTATATAATAAGAGAATTATGATAGTTGAAGAGTTTATGCATATGAATTTTGATGAATCTAATAACTCTTCATCTAGTAAAAAATTTCTTGATATGAGAGATGATGATGATGAGGATCTCTTGGGAAAGCCAATGAATGATCTACACCTAGATGATCCCAATGACCACTTACAAGTTGAGGACCAAGCACAAAATGAAGGTAATAAATAATTTCATCAACAAGATCAAGGTAATAACTCTCTATCTCTTCCTAAGGAAATTAAATATGTTAGAGCTATGAGATCACATCTTAGGGAATTGATTATAAAAGGTCTTTCCGAGAAAATTGTTACTAGGCATACACTAAGAAATTTTTGTAATCACATCGCATTCATTTCTCAAATTGAGCCAAAAAGTTTCCTTGAAACCGAAAACGATGATCATTGGATCATGACTATACAAGAGGAACTAAATCAATTTGAGAGAAATAAAGTATGGCATCTAGTTCCTAGACATACTAATCAAAGTGTTATTGGAACAAAATGAGTTTTTAAAAACAAACTTGATGAGTTGGGGCTGATTGTGAGAAATAAAACTAGACAGTGGCTCAAGGATACAACCAAGAAGAATGAATAAATTATAATGAAACTTTTGCTCTCGTAGCTAGACTTGAAGCCATGCGCATCCTTCTAGGTTTACATGTCATAAAAAATTTACTATTTATCAAATGGATGTGAAAAATATTTTTCTAAATATGTATATTATGGAGAAAGTTTATGTTAAACAACCTACCGGTTTTGAAAATGTTATTTTATCCAATCATGTGTACAAATTAACCGTCCCAAGGGGCGTGGCTTGGTGGTGTAGGGCTTAGGATCTCACATTGAGGTCCTGGATTCGAATCCAGATAGTGCATTTCTTGTAAGAGTTTGGGACAGCCGGGGGTTTTACCTACTCTGCTTAAGCCTGGAAGGGGTGATTTGGCGGCGAGGTTTCTAACGTTTCCAAAAAAAAAGAAAAATTATACAAATTAACCAAAGTACTTTATGAACTTAAGCAAGCTCCTAGAGCATGGTATGATTGGTAAAGTTGATACCACACTATTCATAAAGCATAAACATGATGATATGTTAGTAGTTCAAATTTATGTTGATGATATTATTTTTTTGTAGTATTAACCCCTCATTGTGTGTGGAGTTTTCGAAATGTATGAGTAGTGAGTTCGAGATGAGCATGATGGGAGAACTCAAGTTCTTCCTAAAATTACAAATCGATCAAAGAAAAGATAGAGTGATTATAAATCAAGCTAAATATGTCAAGAAGCTAATAAAGAAATTTGGGATGGAATCAAACAAGCATCATTCAACTCCCATGAGTTCTACATTGAAGCTTGATAAAAACGAGGAAGGTAAATCGATAGACATTAAACGGTATTGAGGTATGATTGGATCCCTACTTTACTTAACCGCTAATAGACACGATATTATGTTTAATTTTTGTATGTGTGCTAGATTCCAATCTAGTCCTCATAAAACTCATCTTTGTTTTAGATACCTCTCGGGAACTATTGATATGTGACTTTGGTACCCAAAAGGTATGACTTTCGACTTGATTAGGTATACCGATGCCGACTTTGGCGATTGTAAATTAGATAGAAAGAGTACAAATGGTACTTGTCACATTTTAGGTGATTGTCTAATCTCATGGTTTCGCAAGAAATAAAATAGTGTTGCCATTTTTACTATAGAAACCGAATACATTGCGGTGGGTAGTTGTTGCACTTAAATGCTTTGGATGCAACACATACTTAGAGACTATATGGTCATTCTTGAGAAATGTCCCATTTTATATGACAATACAAGTACCATCAACTTGTCTAAGAACTCCATACTACACTATAGTGCCAGACACTTAGATATAAGACATCATTTCCTTATAGATCATGTTAGTAGAGGGGATATTATTCTTAAATTTGTCCCAAACAATCACCAATTAGAAAATATTTTTACCAAACCCATCCCCGAAGAGAGTTTCACAAGAATTAGAAGGGAATTAGACATTATTGCTTTGAATGGTTGAAATATGGTTTGATTGCCTGTTTATGAATGATATTGGCTTTTGCAGATTTTATTTTTGATGATCACATTTTAGATATTTTGCACATTAGGTATGCATGGATATTGATCTTTTTTTGTTGTAAATGAAATGCATGATTATTTATATGTGTTTACGTTTTAGTGTTTAATTCTATTTTGGTTGCTTCCCCACTCTTTTTGTTAATGGCAAATGAGGAGAAAACGAATGTGAGATAAAACTTGTGCGACCCCTGTTTAAGGGGAGCAAATTTATGCTAATATGTTTATCTAAGTGTTTATAGAGCAGTCACATATTAAAGGGGAGCAATTCCACAAGTTCGACAATAAATTTGGGAACCTCAAAGATCACAAGTTTTAAAATTGCCATCATAAAAAAATGGAGAGATTGTAAGCTACATTGTGCTCGATGAATGATTTTGATGATGCAACAACACTCATGACTTCGACACACATTCGCAAAACAATTCAAAAAGATTTCAAGTAAAATATATATGAAGATAAATTTGAATGAAGAAATTACCTTGTGAAGTATTATAGCTTATGACTCTCAATGTAAGTGAGTTGATATTCAAATATTTCTTAGCTCATATGACTCATGCATGCTCATATAGTGCTTTAGGGTCAAGTACATAATGTTTTGAACTGTATTTTCTAAGTTTTATGTACTGATATCGGCATATCGATCCCTGATATCGGCATACTGATGTCTCAAATATGTTTTACATGCTCTCTAGAACTAGGCTGATTTGTACTAGTCCTCATACCGCTGTCTGAAACCTGCTTGCATAGCCTTTGGAACCGGGATATTTCATACCGGTGAGCCTATATTTTAATCAAGGCTCTGGAACTAACATGGACCATACCGGTCTCTATATCGGTGACCTTGGAATTTTGACAACTCTTTGGAACTGGTATGAACCCATACCGATCTACATATCGGTCAGTAATCCGATAGGTTTCGTGTATTAAATGTTCAACATTAACTATTTAGTAGTCGTTTAAATAACAGACTGGCATACCGGTCATTAACCACCGACATACTAGTCTCAGGACAGAGAAATTGAGTCTGCTTGAATTTTTCACTATAAATTGAGACTCTATCTCATTTTTGACATTTTCTTACATTTTCTACACTTTCTTGAAAGCAAAAATAGAGAAAAAATAAATCTTCTTGATCATTTCACTCTTATCATTTCATAAGCTCATTACATACATCTTTTTATCATTTTAAGAGCTTAGTGATATTAGAGTAAACACACGCACACTCAAATTTTATTATCCTCTGTGAGTACCCAAATATAGTTGTAATTTTTCATACTCTCGTGTGTGTGTGAAATACTTTACGTGAATGATGTATACTCTCAATGGTGGATTTGTGTAAAGGTTAGAGAGGAGCCTTAGGTCAAAGACCTCTCAGTTGTAAAAATTTATCGAAACTTAGTGGAACCTTCAAACGAGCTTGAAGAGAGTGGACGTAGGCAAGTGATTGGGTCGAACCACTATAAAATCGGTGTCGTATCTCTCTTTCCCTAAACTTATTTATTTTACAAATTGTTATATCATTGAACTTGATAAGTAGTAGTTTAAAATCGTAAAGATTTAATTTTCCGTAATTATTTTTGAAATACCCAATTCACCCTCTTGGGTCTAGATGGTTTTGGGTATATAAAGTTTTTTGTGCTTGTAGACAATTTCAAATGAAACCAATGAAACCCATTAGGCTCGTAGCATCAACGTATGTTATTCTTGTTTTTGTTTTCCTCAATGTTGGTGGATGCTGAATCACTGCATATTAAACTTAACGATGAATACTATACATGGACTATCTCTCTTTATAAACTTGTTTTTAAGGATGAGTTCTATTGGATTTTTAATTACTCTAATTGTGCCTCTATTGGTGTTTATAAACAAGGTCATTTTCCATATTTCTTGTACTATTGCCGACTTAATTTTACATGTTAAGGTTACAATCTTGTTAGTGAAAATGTTTACTTTGATTTCAGGTTATTGTAATCAACGATCAATTCATAAGGAACAACAAATTATGTCGTGAGTATTAACATTCACAACACCATAACAGATCCATTTCTCATGACATGATAGCTTTATTTGAATCTCAGTTACTATCTTTTTTATTTTATTGAGTGTAACTTTAGTGATTTATTTGGTTACATGTTTATGAATGGGTGCAATTAAGGAAAAATTCATGGCAAGATGGCGTGGAAGAGACGAATGCTCGATTCTGCCAGGACAAAACTAGATTTATAGTTTTCAACTAAAGGATCAAATTGATAGCTTTTTCTATTTCCATTCGCTTCTCATTCGGAAGGCTGCTTGTGGGGCAGCTCAAGTTTTTTAGGGGTGTTAGGCAAATAACTGCAATGTTAATCTTGTTCCAGTACTCGACTTGATATTTTTATTGGAGATTGGTATAATTCTGATCACCGAGTAAGCTTATATAATACATGTTATATGATACCAAAAAAATATATTCTAAATCAATGCTTATTATGTGTAATTATTACTGAACTTTGTATTGCTACAAGACATGAGAGCTTCACTTGATATTGGAAACTCTTTGCCTTTGCCACATGAGATCCTCATCATGTTGGGGTTATTCGTTGCGAAAGCGCGATTCGAACAAAATCATAATTTTAAAACATTAAAAATTATCGAATAAATTATTCGATATTATATATCTATAATTTATTCATATTTCACCTAAATATATTATTCGATATCATATAACAACATAATTAATTATAAAAACACCGCGAAACTTTTACAAAAATGATTTTCCGTAAAATGGCATAAAACACGTTTTCGGCTGAACGGAGCAACCGAAATCACACAGGACTGCCCAGGTTAGCTCTAATAGTATTCGTTCAATCCATGGGCTAGACCCGGCCAAGGTTCCGGTTCGGAACCGGAACCGAACCGGAACCGAACCGGTTGGAACCGGACGGTTCCGGTTCCAACCGGTTCCGGAACCGAACCGGAACCTAACCGGTTCGGTTAGGGTTCCTCCCCTAGCCGAACCGGTTGGAACCGTTCGGTTCCAACGGTTCCAACCGGAACCGTACGGTTCCGGTTGGAACCGGTTTGTATATATATAATAATATATTTTTTTAATTTTTTAATTAAGATTTTTATTTGTAATTTAGTGTAATTATGTAATGTAATTTAACTTAATTTGTAATTTACATAATTTTATTTGTAATTATGTAATTTTATTTGTAATTATTTTCAAAAATAATAATTTAATATAATTATTTGTAATTTGAGTTTTATTTTAAAAAAAGTAAAAAAAAAAAAAAAAAAACCGAATGGAACCGGAACCGAACGGTTCCGGTTCGGTTCCGGTTCCATTTTAGTGTGGAACCGGAACCGGACGGTTCGGAACCGAACCGAACCGCCGGCCCGGTCTACCATGGGCTACCCAAACAGTGACATATTCACTATTTTCCGTCATTGTTTGGACAGCATTTACCCGGTTAGCCCGAATTTCACCATATAACGCCATTTTCACATATTTTCACTCCGAAATAATTTCCGAAAATTATCTTAACTCCCAATAAATATCCAACACATCCAAATGACATATTTTTTATCACAAAAATTCCAGAATTTCCAGGTCTAAAACATTGAGCAAAAATTATCATTTTTCAATGTTTAAAATTCAATTTTCTCAAGACTAATCAAATTAATCTTACACCAAATTAAAGTTATTACTAATGAAGAACTCTAGAATAATTCTAGGCATAAAAAACATGGTCATTACACTCTAGAATGACAACCAAGTTGTCCAACAATAAATTGAACATAAATTAAACTAATTTAGTTCAAAGTATATCTACACATGTTCAAAGTCACTCAATCTATCATGCAAATTAGAATGCCCCCCGAATTTAAGAAACCAAAAGAAACCCTAGAATAATTCTAGTAGCTCAAAAACAAGAAACAAACTTTCAAAGCTTAAGGATATTAAAGATTACCTCATGAATCCTCAAAATTCCATGAGCTTTGTTCTTAATTAATGTCTTTCATTTTGTCTCTAAAAACTAGGGGTGAGCAAAATCGATTTCGGTTCCGATTCCGAATGGACCGGAACCTACCTGGAAAAAATTGATTCCTAATTAAGTGGAATCAGAACCTACCCAATTAAATAGAGTACCATATTATTCGGTTCCAATCCGGTTCCGGTACGGTTCTGAATTATCATATTTTAAAATATTTTTTAATGAAAACTACATTTCGATACGAGTCCGTAGGAAAAACGGGAACTAAATTGGAGTCCGAAAGATCAAGATCGAAGAAAATAAATTTTTAGTACTCATCAGCCATCGGTGTCGCGACGCAGAAGTTGGGAGTCGTGAAGCTCCCATACAGTTCGAGGAAACTACGTGAGCTGAATATCTCGGTGTCGCGACGCGCAAGGGTGAGCGTCGCGACGCTCGAATGTCTGATGCTCAGTGTCGCAACGCTAGAAGTTTAGTATCGCGACGCTCATCTGGCAGAAACCGGTTCTATATTCGGTTCCAGAAATAGCTTCTATGATCCGGTTCCGGTTCTGACCAGTTTAGAACCAGAACCAGACCTGTTAAAATCGGTTCCTTCATTTTTGGAATCGGAACCGGACTTGTTACAACCGGTACCGGTTCCAAACCAGGAAAATCGGTCTGGTTCCAACCGGTTCCGGATAGAACGGGAACCGATGCTCACCCTTACTAAAAACATAATTTTTGAAGTCCTCTCTTGATGAAAAATTCGTCCATTACCACTCCAAGGAGAAAGAGAAAATATTTTTCCTTTTTTATTCATAGAAGTGGTGTTAGTTGGGGGGTATTTTGGTGGTTTGAAAAATCAATTTATTTGTCAAATAAATTGTTGAATATAGCATGATACTTGACATTTTATTTAACCATATACTACATTTAATATATATTAAATAAAAAGTTACTTTACACTTGTATAAATTACAATAATAATAATTCAATTCATTAATTGAATTAATAATTACTAACTTTACAAGTGTCAAGCTACCATTTGCCAGTTAATGTGTATCTAATCTAATTATGTATTAAATACAAATACATATTAGAATGGCCAAAAAATACCATGGCATGTGACTTTTTGTTTATCGACTAAACGATTCGAATTAACTAATTTAATCCGATAAAATATTATGAATAATCAATATTATTCATAACGCGTTGCTCAAGTGCTCAACGAGTATACTTCATATTGTAGAACTCTCTAAGTTCAGGTACATCCATCATGAAATCTAATTTTTTGTCCATAATTCACCCACTCGTAAATTATGACGACTACGGATTATCTCGCTGAACTATGCAAGTCGAGATTATCGCATACGTATAATCCATCTATCACAGGCTATCCATATTATATCGGAGATACAGATGAGAACGCTAAATTCCTAAGGTATAATATAATCCGCTTACAAATTTATGATATGTAAATAATACTCGAAACTCGCTTCCTAGTCTACCACGATCATGGATTTAACAGATCGCAAACACGTGCGTGATACTTATGTCATGCACATGACTGACATATTCTATCTTGATACATACCAGATATCATGAGCATCAGTCCACACCCAACGAACATGCAGAGGTCTGACCTAAATAGGTCGTTGACATGACTGTCATCAAAGTATGAATGATAACTCTTATATCCACCATGGTATCTCAAGTCTAAAAACCACTATGTTACTCGACTCGAGAAGATTCCTATTGACATTGGTGTACCATCTATTAGGATATCTTCAGCGAGTCGTTCATGTTTTATCGAATAAACACCTACATGTCTATACGAATCTCCAAAGACTCATGGTTCACTTGGATAAACCATCGGACCAAATCTCGATATATGACATGTATTGGTCTCAACGAATTCTATTAACCGACATATGTCAGTAAATCTTGACCAAGAACTTTATTTGAGAATTAAAACTTATAGTGAAGTTTCCCAATGTCAATTATGTTGGGGTGGTTGTGGAACCCCTAGGGTCGGATCGGTGTCCCGCGCAGCGGAAATGGGTCTAACCCATGGATATCAAGTATTATTGTAATTTTAAATAATTTAATAAAATACTATATTCTATTATGAGTGTATCGAAAAAAATCGGGGCTAAATCGGAGTCTGTATGCTCAAAAACGAGCGCAAACAAAATCAGTGTGCGTAGCGCGTACCGTGCGTGCTACAGTGCGTGCACACACTGTTCGCACTACAGTGCGCGCGGGCACTGTGCGCATAGGGCCTCCTTTTTTTTTCTTCCTCTCCTGAAGGAATTAGAGTATTTTACCCTAATTTCTTCCGATCTTCCCTAAACACTTTAAAAACACCCAAAATTAATTTTTAATATCAAAATCAATATCAACACATGTTATAGAATACAAATCAAGTTTTTCAAAATATCAAATATTTTTACAAAAACATAAATTTATTCTAAATACGCATTTGAGTAAATTTTGAATCCAATATACAAACCAAATTAGAATCCCAATAAGAAATGTCTCGTAAATAATTCTAGGTCACCCAAATGTGGTCAAGTGATTCTAGAATGGTAGCCATAGCTCTAAGCTTTAATCTAGAGTTTCAAACTCTAATTTTTGTTTATGTCTAACATAAATATTTTGACCCAATTACAAGCATATTGTGTTTATACATCCAAAGCATCCTAACATAATTTATTAGCCTTATTTCAACATTAAGTTATGTAATCATGAATCTAATACATAATTCATAACTTAAGAGAAGTTCAAACTTACCTAGCAAGCTTGATGCAAGATCCAATCTACTTATTCTTTGTTGAAATGGTTGGAGAACCTCCAAGGTGTAAAAGCTTGACTTCAAGATCCAATATTGATTTCCAATGCTAGCAAGCTTCACTTCAAGATCCAATCTTGATTTCTCCTAGATGAAATGTTGTAGAGACCTCACAAGTTTCTCTAAACACTTCTCTAACTTAGGCTAATTTCTCTAAGAATTTGCGTGTACTTGTAATTAAAACATTCCTTAAGAATTTGGAATCGTTGGAAACCCCGCCGCCAAACCATCCATTCTGGGCTTAAGCGGAGCAGGTAAAACCCTCGGCTGTCCTAGACTCTTACAAGAAACGCATTCCCTGGATTCGAACCAAGAACTTCAAAATGAGATCCTGAACCCTACACCACCAAGCCATGCTCATTGGGGACCTTTGTCTAATATATACATATCATTAAACCAGATTTAGTTTCAATCTAATCAAATTAGATCGAATATATATATAAAAGATAAGAGGTGCTACCATAAATACATAATATTATGGAAAAATGAATTGTTTGTATTCATGAACCGGACATAAATATGATCCGGATTGACGCTCTGAACACCAACCCTAACCCATCAACCATCACTAGACTCGGACATGCCCAAGTAATTTTTTGATTTTGAACCAGTGATACTCCTTTTGGTGCCCACAATCTTTTTACATCATATGCTCTTCCTTGAACCATTTTAATTCTTCATTGTGTGCTGCAGGGGCTACTTACAGGCTAAGGATACCAAAAGTTTTCTTGAAAACATCTCTAAACTTCAGGATTCAGGACCATTTACTGTTGTTGGTGGAGACTCAAGGGTCTTACGCTATCCAACAATCTTACAGTAGCTTGGATAACTCTTAGTCATGGCTAAGAATCAAACTAATGGGCCTTATTACATGGTTGGAAGTTCCCGATTTACCCCTTTCGAGCTCTTTGGCATTGGCATAGTTCGCTATCCAGACTCTAAATGTAGACCCCTTTGGCCCTTTTCCATCATGGCCACCCCATTTTGATTACATGTTCTCTCTTGAACAGGTTCTCTTAATAAGGTAATTGAACACAAATCACTCTCAATATCTAAACGCAAAACAATCGGATTGAATGTTTGTTTTTGTTGTTTTAACAGGTGGGATTTAGCAGCAGGAGCTGCTAGGCCTATTCCTAAAGGTTCATTTCATTATGTCAGCATCAATAATTCGCGCACATTGTTTATATAAAATGGTTTTATGTATGATCTTGGAATGGAAGTCCGATATACACGCAATGGGATATCATTTGTGCACCCAGATACGCTAATTGACTACTTTCAGCTACCTTTTAATACAACGGCTGTTGATATTTCCCCTGAATCAGCCATTTTTTAACATTGGGGACTTCTGTTATTTATCGATGCCAATTACCATGACTTTTTTCCATATCCTCTTCTATAATCCTCTTTCATATTTGCAATCATACCACATTGATGGCTATTTCCTTTGCGGGCCATGGGATGAGAGCAAGGTGGCAACATACAACATGGTTAATATGTTAATATGTTGATTGATGCATAATTAAGCTTGAATTATGCTTAATTGTTATGTTTATGTCACATTATACTTGTGACTAATGATCAGGTTTATCCGTTTTCGTGGATGGCAATATTGATAAAGTTTGACAGGCAAGGGATGTGGAATTTGAGGTCACAAGATGCAGAGCGTTGGTATCTTGGGCAAGAATTATACTTGAGGGTTAATTGTTAAAGGTGTTGGCGAGGAAGATCCATCAACAATTCATGAAGCAGATGAAGCTCCAATTCCCACAAATATCATCAAATGTGGAAGCTGCTAATATATAACGTTCTCTCATGTGGACATAATTTTTATAAAATCTTAATTAATGAGCTTTTGCGAACTTAGGCATTCTTTTAAACTTTTAATGGCATAGGTTAATTTGGTTTATTAATTGGTTGATAGCCAATGATGTTGCCTTTGAGAATGATATGTTTGAGTCTTGAATTGTTTTCAATGAACAATTTGCATGCTTTGATAGAGTAACCTAACCCTTGCGTAAACTTGGGTGAAGACTGAAAACTGAAATGCGGCGTTAGAACATTATCCCACATCGCTCACGGAAAATAGCATGGTTTCACGATGCCAGTATAAAGAAGCAACTCGAACGTTGCCAATAGCGTGATCCTTCAGGCAGTAACGGGGATGTGATGAGTGGTCATTGCTTGCTAAAATTATGCGAGAGGGGTGTCCGCCCCAAAGCCTGGTTACGACAATCTGGGCACTCCCATCTTTCCCAATCTGATCCCTACTTGAAGGAATCAATCTTTTAAATCAAGTCCAAATTTTTTCTCTGGGTCGCTGTTTAGTTAATTTAATTTTGAAATACGGTTATACAGATGAAGGGTATTGGAGGTTTTGAATTTTAAGACGTGATTAATTCACAAGCTTTTCTGTGCAAGTGAATAAAGAAGCGAAAGCAATTGGCTAGATCTTGTTGGAAAACTAACCCCTAATGGAAGAAAGGGTGGGTTTTGTTAATAAACGACGGGTGAGCAAAGGCTGGTTTAGGCTTCGTTGTGGCTAATTCAGCTGTTGTTGCGGTGGCAAAGCCTGACAACAGGGAAAACATATTTTGTTGGTATCTCGAATTGTAAATGGAGGGAAGCAAGAAGTGCTTTCGAGGCGAGCGGGGCCTCGGGTTGTTAGTTTGTAAAATGTATCCAATTTTAATGAGAGAATTTTTTATATCCCATTTTAAAAAAATAAAAATCAATGAAGACTATGCCACTGCCAGCTGATTCTGTTGTTTCAGCAAAGGATAGCTCCAGTTGAAAGATTAAGAAGCAATAGAATTAGACAATGGTTTCTTGGCCTTGAAGATTTCCATTGGTACGAAATGTCAGTAGTGCGGTGACACAACTGCGTAGTGAATGAAGTTAGTCGGTGCAGTTGTTTTCTAGAGTGAGGACTGAGGAGCAGTTGGACTCTTGGTCTATGGAAACGGCCATTCGATATGCCACTATTTTAAATGAAAGCAATAGGCCTAACAAAAGCAAAATGTACCACCTTGTTTGCAATACAATAACAATATTACAATATGGCTCATGAATATCATCAAATCATGTCACAATTTTGATGACATAAACTGTTTGAAGAATTCTGCAGTTCAAGAACTACAGTGGGACTACCAAATCGGACAATCTTACCCGTCTAAAACCAATAATTTTTTTTACCATTATGTTATAATCATTACCTTCCTAGTAAATGAACCGCCACATAAGAACTTATATATACAATGGACTAATACAGAAGAATGAGAAAATGAGAGGACATATGTAAGAAGCTCCAGAAAGCAACAAGATACCTGAAATGGGATTTAGTCAAAGAACAGCCATGTAGAAGGGCTCAAAACCAGGAATCTAACCCATCCATGACGTCTAACATATTTGCTTTTGGATGCTCCAATGCGTGTGTCTCACTTATCTCTCGGTTAGGAGAGTTCCCGGTGCTTTTGCTCAATGCCCAAACTTTAGTTCCTTTCTTCTTGGCCATAGAAAATTCCTGACTTTTGCTTATTCCTGGAATTAATCTCCTTTCACTTGTTTCGTCTAACAAGTTTCGTTCTTCTTGTGATAGTTGAATCTGGTGGGTTTTACTACCATCATCCAGAGATAGAATCCGCTGCATTTTCGAATGTAAAACCATTCTCTTTTGAGCAAGGGATCGAGTAGGCAGAGGATGGGAACTGTGATCTCTATATCTTACCATACCGATCAAACGGTTAAGCCATATCACCAATTCAAGAATGTACTGGTCTGTCTTCTTTTTGTCCGCATGATACAGTGTTTGAAAGCGGGTCAGGTTATTGTTTGTAGCTGACCCCTTGCCAAATTCAAGACTGTAAAACAAAAGGAGACATTGAAACCTCAATTCAATGATACAAAGCATACAGTGTGTACACAGGAGGGGAGAGAGAGAGAGATGATAGACTGACCCAGTGTGTGCCCACTCTCCAACCCAGCCGAAACCTTGATGTGCTCTGTCATCATTTGCGACAAAAGAATAAGGAGCAAACATATTAGAAAGTAGCAAAATGAATTGTCAAAATGTTGAAGATAGAATGCAAACATATGTGAAGTAGCAAGCAGTAAAGAGTATTCATAAAACTCAAATTTGACATACTTTGTGGTATTTGTGGCAACTGGAACTAGCCACTGAAGTGTTTTGACCATTTCTGCTTTGATCTGAAAAGCCAAGAGCTGCAGCAAATACAACATGCAGAAACTAAGTAACAATAGTAATAAAACAGATGTGTAAATCATAGATCAATGACCGTAGTTGAAAATATCTAGAAAATGTGGAAGTAAACCATTATACTGAGAACGTACCTCTTTCTTCGAATTGTCAGTCTGCAATCGTGAACGTAGAGTTGTCTTAACAGTGGCTGGCAACCCATTGTACAATGTATCCCTCATATTGGGAGGAAGGGAGGTAGGGCGAGACGCCTAATAGCAAAATAAATTTCCTCAAGTTAAATTTCAGTCTGGGAAGTCGGTTACATATATATAGCAAATGCAATTACAGAAGACAAAAGTAATTTACAATGTTATCTATCTGATTGATTAAGTTAGCATAGTGCAGTGCAAGCCCAGCGAAACCTAGTCTTTCAGAAATCTTGCTGGGATTCTCATTAATCATTGTTCTTCCTGCAACAAGTTGAAACTGCATAAGAACATGTTTAAAGCATTCTTCAGAGCCAACAACTTGATAAGAAGATTCTGGTAAAATTAGAGCAAATAAGAAATTTCCTGTTTAAATGTAAATCCAACAGATTGAAAGCTTTTTCTTTGCAGCAGTTAAGACTTTTTTGACTTTTTAAAAATAGGAACTATGAGAGATATGTATGCACTCATCTAATATACATCTATGCAGATGATTCATAGTTTCAAGTTCAAATGGTGGATGATTTTTAATTTCATCATAAAAGTTGACCTCACAGACTCGTACCATCATTTCCAAAAGCTTCCAAGATAGCCGGATCCATATATGCAACAATATCAACAAACTCCTCCATGATCTGAAATTAACAAAATATAATTAAAGGAAGTTACCCAACAGCCATAGATACCCAACAGCCATAGATGAGCTATTCGCAACAGAGAATGCCGATATACCATCATAGTGTAAGTGGTGCTAGAAATAAAAAATAAAATCAAAACTAGTAAAATAAGTAACTTATGAAGGAAACATGTTTTAACTAGCAGAAATAAATCAACAATCATTCCTCGAACAAAGTACCTCAATCAGCAGCTTCTTATAGATTATAGAAGTACAAACAAGTGTTTCATACATGCATACCTCCTCCAAATTTCTAGACCAAAGAGACTTCTTTTTCAAGCTCCTTACAAGCTTTCTTTGTTGTTTTAGGTCACTATGTAGCATCATGATACCCTCTCCTGCATTCATTAGAATTAGGTGTTAAATAGAACTACTGCGTCAAATCTTAACACAAGTTATAGTTGCAGGCAGAGAACTATTAGTCATTCATTTACAGAAAAATAACAAATAAGAAACATTTTATCCAAGAAAGGAAGGGTATAAACAGCTAGACCCAAAAAAAAAAAAAAAGAAAACACGAGTCTGATATGTACATAAACTATAGACTGAACAACCAAATTTTTAAGAATAAATTAGAAGATAAATTTAGCGTCAGTCAGTTAAAGCACAACATTAGTAAGGGGGCTTTTATTTTCTGCTAATGTAATATTGTTGTCGCTGTGTATTTATCTCTGATGTCGCCAAACAATCATAATGTCTGCTATTGGTACATAAGAAATTAATAGTAACTGAAAAGGTTAGCACACCTGTTTCTAATTGATCAATGGTAAGAAAAAGTAAAGGCTATGCATGCCTGAGCCTATTCTATTTGGTCTGTGGTTATAGAAAAAGTTTATACAGGCCTGACCTTTTCGAGGAAGATTTAAGGAATCCAGTTCTTCAAGCTTTCGCCGATAATCTAGCTCAAATCTGTCCAAAGCATTGAACTCATGATACAATTCCTACATAAGTAAAAGAAGTTAGATTCCATGTAGAGTATGTAAACTGAAACTTTGCAACACAAACTACATACATTTGACATATTGTATGTAAAGGAAGCTTTATTTATTAGTGGGATTGTCTTGCATCTACAGAAGATGCCCAAATTTTGACTACGGCATTGCACAAATGTTCATTCAAGCAATTGCAGCATCTCACAAAAAGGGTAACTGAATCCTGTGTACAAATGCAAGATCCAAGCTTACATTTAATAAGAGATAACTTACAGAAGTATGCTGAGCCAGAGTAGTTAATTCTTTCATTCTCATTTCTGCCTCTCCTCTAGGTTGTTTATGGTTGAAATGCTCGGACTTTAAACTGAAATGTTGCAATCATCAAAAAATAAACTCATCATCGGTCACTATCAGCAATCTAACCATAAAATAACTCAATGCAAAAAGTGCACCTTACTTTGAAAAGTACCGATCCAAATTGTGCCATTGCGGGTCTTTGCATAGGTTTCCAAATCTAATTACTTCGCGTAAGAAAACATCCAATTCCTCCCTGTGAATGCCCAAAAATTATCAATGAGACAATAGGTAGCAGTTACGCACTTATGCTAATGCACTAGTAAAATCAGAGCAAATGAGAACTTTATTTTCTCTAAAAGGCAGCAACCTTTTGTCAGCAGCTGCAATGCTTAGCAGATCTTTCATATCTGTAGAGACTAATTTTTGTACTCCTGATGAATGTAATACCTCTTTCTTTAGGAACTGTATATTTTCTTCCGAAAGAGATTGGAACAATTTTGCACCTTTTGCTATTGTATTGGCTACTTCAAATGCCAATATAGATATCCTATTCCCTTTTGAAGTTATGCCTGAGATAAACCCACTACCGGCATTCAAGTGTGACATGCTACTTCCTAATGCATCTAGAGCATCTACAGTCATTGCTATGCCTGCGGCGCCACCTCTTCCCAGAAATGACCTCTTCTGGGTAACCTGCAACATACAAAGCAGAACCATTAACATCCAAATAATGCTAATATAATCAATCAAGCCCAAGTAACACACATCCTAATCCTACGTGTGATCAAATTTATCGAAACAAACCTTATCAGACCCTTTCTTATCAGGCTTTGATACCAATTCAATAGAAAATGACAACGGTGGTGGCTCTTCCAAATTCATTTTCTGATTCTTCTTCACATGATCATTTACATTTGCATTTGAATGATGATTCTGCCTCTGGTTAATTCCCTTCACTGAGTTCAGCTTCCCCGAAAACTTTGAATTATTTTCTCCAACATTTTTATTTTGCCTTTTGGTCCCACCTGAGCAAACCCCTCCCATTTTTTCCCCCTTTCCTGATCACAAATTAGAAACAAATTTATTCAAAAAAGAAATAAAACGAATACCATCAAACAAACATATTTCATAATCAATAAGAAATCTGATTATAATGATCCTATCAATGATAATAAGTACACCCTTTTGACCTACATGACTTAACGTAACCAAACAGAAAAATAATCTACAAAGTCTTATATATCTTTTTCCCTCCATTTTTTAACCAACTAAACACAACACGAAGTAGTAATAATAATAATAATAACATAAATTCCTTTTTATTTCCTTTTCTTTCTAGAACTTACTTATTAACAGGATGAAGAAAAAGCTATAGCAAGTGGCGCGCTCGTACGATAAGAGAGATGGTGAGCAATGAAGTTTATGAAGAGATTAATAAGATAAACAAAAGAACGTGGAATAAATAAAACGGCAATGAAAATCTCGTGGGATATTTGATGGAGATTTAATGGAGATACGGAACTAATCTTTATAATTCTGTCTATAACAGTTGAAAGATGATGACTTTGTTTTGTATAATCTGTGTGAAAGGAATTAAATCAAAAATCCCCGCCCCCGTGTCTGAGTTTGCTACGTCTGACTAACGTTGCTGTCACCCTTTGAAGTTTGAATTCACTTTTTACCAGTTTTCCATTGTGCCTTGTTAATATCAATCTTGTCCCTATGGTTTGCAAACGTAACCAATTGGTCTACATGCTTATCATTTATCTTCAATTAGTCATTGTCATAAATTTTTTTGTACGATGAAAATATAAGTATCTTTCTTATCATATTTTTTTCGCTTTTAGCATTTGAACCAAAAGATGAGTATAGCTTCATTTTTGCCACTCTTTTTGTGTAATAAATGGATGGCTCTGGACTGTTGAGATGCAAAAGCAAATATTTTATAAAGGAGTAACCTTCTAATAGAAATATGATGGATTAACCCCAAAGGATTGTCTAAGTGGTAAAATTTTTTGGGCTTTAGTGGTTTGTTTCCTCTCAAGTTTAAGGTTTGAATCTTATTAGATACATTTTCTTGGGGTCATGTCTAATGGTGTAAAAAGTCAGCGATTTACCTTAATATGTGCTGAGAAACTTATGAGAGCATGAGACATAGGTCCCGGAGATTAGTCGAGGTGCGCGTAAGCTGACCCGGACACCCCGGTTATAAAAAAAAAATAGGATAGCTTGTTATCGAGATACTAGATGAATGAAAGTATATTTGGGTTTTTAAATTAACCAAATTTCCCAAAATAAATAAACAAGAAGATGACTTTTAAGATAAATATAATCACAATGTAAGAATGAGAAAGCAGGGTTAATTTTTGAAAGGAATTGGTGATAATTAAGATATATTTAGAATTAATTTTAGGATGCTAGGAGGTTTATAAAGTAAATATAATATAATATGATTTTGATAGTGGGTATAATTACAAAATGCATGTTAAGGGGAATTTTATGGGTTCAATCAAATATCCCAATAGCACTACAATTATAAATGATGTTTATATTTGATATTGAATGTCATGGGTTTAAATCAACTCAACCCAAGATTTATATTAATAGTATATGGACCAATCTCAGTCGATGTGATATATTTTTCTAATATTTCTTCACATGTAGATCGATCTTTTTTCCTTGGTCTGTGATTTGATACTACTATTTTCAATTGTAATAAAATAATTCATTCAAATGGGGAAAAACCAAGCATTCTATGGCTAATATCAGTAGAGATGACAAAAATCTTTAAGGGTACAATGGCTCATGGGACCTGTATATTAGAGGTGAGAAAGATAATAATTTTATATACATGTTAGTTGGATGGGTCAGATACAAGAATTGATATTCCAGTTCTAATAGAGATAAAACCTGTATGTGAATAGGGGCCCATAGAACCGGTATAGATAAAATTTAATTTTGTGCCTATTGATTGAATGGATCGAGTATGAATATTAATATTTTCCTATCATACTCGTGTTGATGCAGATGTGGGACCCCTAGGATCAGATCAGTATCCCGTGCAGCAAAAATGGGTCTAACCCATGGATATCAAGGATATATGTATTTTTAAATTATTTTATAGAATACTATATTCCATTACGAGTCCATAGGAAAAAACGGGAACCAAATCGGAGTCTGGAAACTCCGGAACGGAGAAAATGAAGTTTCAGCGCTCATGGACAACAACTCTCGGCGCGTCATGACACACAAGTTTGGGAGTCGCAACGCTCAATCTACGAGAGCTATGCATCGCGACGCCCAAGGGTTAGCGTCGCGATGCCCGCAACTATAAGAGTTGAGTGTCACGATGCCAGAGATCAGTGTCGCGACGTTGCCCTGTGTAAAATGTTGGCAGAGAGCATTTTTACCTTTAATTCAATTCTAAACACTTCCAATTTTATCCAAACACTTCAATATACCTAAAAGTTCAATTTTAACATCAAAACCAACTTCAAAATATGTTATACAACAAATATATATATATATATCCTATGGGTATTCACGGGTCGGGTAGTGTCGAACGTTTTTGAAATTTATGAGACCCGATCGGGTCGGGTCACGCGGGTCGCGAAACCCGAACCCAAAATTTGAGATGTGAAACCCGATTGGGTCTGGTCGGGTCGACAAAAAAATAATTTTTTTAATGAATTAATTATTTTGAAATATAAATATTAGTTATTTTATGTCCAAAAAATTATCATATATATAAAGTTTCAAGACAACAAAAGTAATAAATAAATGGAATAATAGTAAAAACTTAAAAAAATAAAATAATTTTTTTAGAAAAATAATAATTTTTTTAGAAAAATAATACTTTTTTAGAAAAATAATAAAAATATTATAGTTTCGGGTCGGTTCAAGTTTTAATATCAAACCTGTGATCCGACCCGTAAATTTCGGATCGGGTCGGGTTTTAATTTCAAACCCGTGATATTATAGTTTCGGGTCGGGTCGGGTTTTAATATCAAACCCGTGACCCAACCAGCAAATTTCGGGTCAGATCTGGTTAACTCAAAAACTCATTATTTTTTTGAAACTCGTGCAGGTCGGGTCGGGTTGCGGATTGACCCGACCCTATGAATACCCATAATATATTCTAAATATATATATATATATATATATACATTTCTTTGAATCAAAACACAAATCAAAATAGAATCCCACAATGAAATGACTCATGGATAATTTTAGGTCACTCAAAGGTGGTCAAGTGATTCTAGAATGATAGTTATAGCTCTAAGCTTTCATCTACAGTTCTAAACTCTAATTTTATGTTTCATGTCCAACATGAACATATTTGACCCAATTACAAGCATATTGTGTTTATGTTTCCAAAGCATTCGTACACAATTAATTAGCCTAATTTCAACATCAAACTATGTTATTATGTATCCAATACATATTTCATCACTATATGTCTCACTAATGATAACTCGCTAATGAAAACATAGCTTTGGAGAAGATCAAACTTACCTAGCAAGCTTGATTCCAGATTTAGTCTTCTTCTCATTGTTGAAATGTTGTAGAGAACTTCCAAAGCTAGCAAGTTTGGTTCTAAGATCTAATTTTCTTCCCTTTGTTGTTGTAGAGAATTCCTAAAGTTAGCAAGTTTGGTTCCAAGAACCAATCTTCTTATCATTGTTAAAATATTATAGAGAACTTTCAAAGCTTCTCTAAATATTTCTTTTACTTAGGCTAATATCTCCAATTCTTACTTGTTTTAGCTTTCTCAAGCTTGATTAAAAACTTGCTCAAACTGACCTTTTATAGCAAAACATATGCAATTTTTAATTAATAAAAGTTCTAATAAACTTTTATGTGGGCTTAATCCAATTTATCCAAATATTTATAATTAAGTTGACTAATCACCTTTGTCTACCATTTTGATTTAATCCAATAAAATCAAGACAAAGTTTAATTAATGGATTAGACCATTGTTTATCACTTTGATTTAATCCAATTAAATCAAGTCAAATACACTTATTATTACAAATTTGTAATTACCAAAATATACTCTAATGGTAGAGATATTTATGAAATTATAATAAAACCATTGTGTGATTTTGGATTAATCCAATTAATCCAATAGGGTCAAAGTAAACAATTAATGTTATCCAATAACACTTAATTATTTTAGTTGATAATTATAATATCAAATATTATTTATTATAAAAAAATATCGGCTATTCAAGTGCTCAACGAGTACACTTCATATTATGAGACTCTCTAAGTTCAGACACATTCTTCATATAAGCCTAACTTATATGTACGCAATTCGGCCACCTCTGAATTCGTAAAGAACACGAACAAACTTTCTGAACTATACAAGTCGATATCATCATATATTTTTAACAATCACTCTGTCGTAGGCTATCCGAGTTGTGCTTATGAAACATAGATTATACCGTCGAGTTTCCGAGACGCACATCTCATATCGACATGTCCATGATTCTTTACAACTAATCAAAATACCATTTATTGATATATGCGATCCACCCTAGGTGATCGACTTTGGCCAAAGTCTTAAGAATCGTGACTTACTCACATGGATACATAAACCTCTTATGGTACACATACGGACCAACAGATCCTATCTTGATACACACTTGATTAACGAGGGTATCTGTCCAAACCCAACGAACATCTAGTTGTCAGAGCATAAAAGGTCTTTGACATATATGGCATCAAAGTGTGGAGGATCACACACAAAATCAATGTTATCCTTTAGTCAAATGATCACATATGCTACTCGACTCGAGGAGATTCTTATTGACGGTGGTGTGTACTTCCAACTATTAGGAATCACATGTGAGTCATTCAATATCCGCTCCAATGAATACCCACATGTCTATAAGAGCTTCTCTTGCTCATTGTGCATCAGGTTAAACCATTGAAACTCCAATTCCAATATACGACATGTTCTAGTTTTTTAGGTTATTGAAATTTGACCGTATTCCAAAACCAACAACTAAGAATATTTAATTTAAGAGTAGTTTATAATAATAATACTATCCCAATGTCGGACAAGCCAGTATCCAGTATTACTACATGACTATTCGAAGGTCGATGTCATTCTCAGCATATTTTTATATATCAATCTAATATGTGAAATGACATTACCATTAATAAGGTTGAAATAAAAATATAGTTATTTTATTAATAAATAATAAAATATAATGTACAATACATT
The DNA here is from genome assembly GCA_019454045.1 of Zanthoxylum bungeanum. Lineage (NCBI taxonomy): Eukaryota > Viridiplantae > Streptophyta > Magnoliopsida > Sapindales > Rutaceae > Zanthoxylum > Zanthoxylum bungeanum. Next base: position 99,201 of record SKCR01026479.1, read on the forward strand.
ATTCGAATTGGTGCTCCAAGCACCAATTTCAATAAACTCTCAGTTGCTTAGTGTCAATCCGGATGGTGTCGAAGTCCCATCTCCTCCATATGTTTTTTGAATAACTTATGAGGTAGGGCCTTAGTAAGCGGGTCTGCTACGTTGTTTTTTCCTTGAACCTTCAAGACCATTATGTTTTTTTCGTTCTATGATCTCTCTAATCACGCGATATTTCATTTCCACGTGTTTAGACTCGGAATGCGCTATTGGCTTTTTAGACTGGGCAATGGCTCTGGTATTATCACAATATAATGGGATCAAATCTGCAATGCTAGGCACAATGCCAAGTTCTGTGATAAAATTTCTAATCCAAACAGCTTCTGAAGCCTCTATAAATTCCGCCTCAGTGGTGGAATCAATTATTGAGCCTTGCTTTGAACATCGCCAACTAAGCGTACCGCCATTAAGGGTAAATATGTATCCGGATGTAGACTTTCTGTCATCCGGATCTTCCTAGAAGTCAAAGTCTGCATAACCCTTAACTTGTAGTTCATTTTCTCCCTATATGAGAAACCTATCCTTAGTACCCTTAAGATATTTCATGATATATTTCACGACTGTCTAATGATTATTATCCGGATCAGGTTGATATCGGCTAGTCACAATGACACCGAAAATGGTGTCAGGTCTTGTATATAGCATATCATACATAATGCTTCCAATACAAGAAGCATAAGGCAAGTTAGACATTATAAATCTTTCTTCCTCAGTCCAATGTGCCATTTTCTTCGAAAGATGTATGTCGTATTAGAAATGTATATTTACTATCTTACAGTTGGTAAAATCATATCTTTCTAATATTTTATCTATGTACGTCGATTGCGACAACCCTATAAGCTTCATAACTCTATCCCGGTTGAGCCTTATACCCAGTATATAAGAAGCTTCACCCATGTCTTTCATGGAGAAGTTATTGTAAAGGTAGGCTTTAACATTTTGCATTAATCCTATATCATTTCCAATGATAAGGATATCGTCTACATACAATACAAGGAATGCTCCCACTAACGTTCTTATAAACACACAATCTTCATCGTTCTTGATGAATCCAGATAATCTAGTTATCTCATTAAAACAACGATTCCAACTCCGGGATGCTTGTTTAAGTCCATAAATAGACTTCTTGAGCTTGCAAACCAAGTTTGAAGTCTCACTGGATACAAAACCTTCTGATTATTCCATATAGAGAGAAATTCATTTAGGAACGCGGTTTTCATATCCATATGCTATATCTTATAATCGTGATATGCAACAATGACTAAAAGAATCCTAATGGATTTTAGCATGGCTACTGGTGAAAAAGTTTCGTCAAAGTCAATCCCAGGACGTTGAGTGTACCTTTCGCTGGCAGACGGACCTAAAAGGTTTCCATATTTCCATCGGGCCATCGCTTATTTTTATAAACCCATTTACAACCAATAGGTTTAACTCATTTAGGAAGTTCAACTAAGTCCCAAACTTGATTGTCATGCATATAATCCATTTCGAATTTCATGGCTTCCTTTTTCCCAAATCGATATCCAATATCGTCTCTTTATACGTAGTCAGATCCGTTTCCTCCAATAGGAGAATATCAAGGCTCACATCAGATGTTAAAAACAGTCTCTCAGAAGGCCTTGATATTCTATTCAACTTACGTAGAACCTGTGTTGTAGATCCTTCACCTAATTGGATATTTGGTTTCATCTCAGGTTCTTTAATGTTGGGATCAAACTCATCGAGTTCAATCTTTCTATAATTTTCACTTTCTCTCAAAAATTCATTTTCAAGGAAAGTGGCAAAACGAATAACAAATATATTTTATTGCTCAAAATCATAGAATTGATATCCCAAAGAATTTTCAGGATATCCAATGAACCTATATTTATACACCCTAGGAGCTAGTTTATCCCGCTGTGCAACTCTAACGTATGTAGGAAAACCCCAAATCTTTAAATATCTAAGATTTGGATTTTACCAAACTATATCTGATATGAGGTCGTAGAAATAACTTTCGATGGAAATCTATTAAATATATGGGTAGCAGTAAGTAAAGCATAACCCTAAAGGTAATATAGAAGATCTGTATAGCTCATTATAGATCGCTCATATCCAATATGATTTCTCTGCTCAGACACACCATTGTGTTGAGGAGTTCTCGGTGGGCTATATTGGACAAGAATCTCATTCTCCCTTAAATAACTTCTGAATTCATCGCTCATAAACTCACCATCTCGATCTGATCGAAGGCACTTGATGAATTTACTAGTTTATTTTTCTATTTCGTTTCAGAATATTCTGAACTTTCAAATATTTCTGATTTATGTCTCACCAAATAGACATATCTATATCTAGACTTATCATCCGTGAAAGTCACGAAGTATGTTGAACCATCATTAGCAGCATGATTTAAGGGACCACACACATCATTGTGTATTGGATAAGGATCTAAGGTAAGATCTTCAATCAAAACATCCTTAACCAATTTTGATAGACGTTTAACACCTATGTGGCCCAATCTCATATGCCATAATTTAGTATTATTTAATTCAGATCTTTTACTTGTATTTTCCTCTACATTAAAGACATCTTGATATGTTTCCAAAATATAGTTACCGTTAGATAAAGAATATTCACATATCAAATAGTTGTCTTTATCATATAAACATAAAATAACATCTTTAATGTTTATTTTATATCATTATTTATCCAATATCGTTAAGGATATTATCTATTTAATAAGAGATGGTACATAATAACAGTCATGTAAAAATAATTTACATCTATTAGGGAGATCTAGAACAACCGTTCCTATGGCCTTGACATCCAATGTATCGTCATTCCCAACTTTAAGCTGGATCTCCCTTTTGTTTAACCTTCTTTGAACCCTCATGACCTGCATGGAGTTGCAAATATGAATGGGACTGCCGGTGTCTAACACCCATCCACTATTTGCATCTAAGGCTAATGAGATGTCAATAATAGGAAAAATATAAAGCGTACCTGAGGAACCTGCCTTTCCTTTCAATTCTGGACAATCTTTCTTCCAATGTCCAGACTTCTTACAGTGTAAACATGCATCACGAGCTACATGCAGTCTTGCAGCTTTATGCTTCTTGGAGTTTTTCTTTGATATCTTATTCTTTCCCATTTTAATTTTCTTCGACTTTCTAAAAGTCTTTGAAGAGCTTGCTCCACTATGGAGGTATAAAGTGGGATTGTCTTTCTTCAAATCTTTTGCGCTGTGCGTAATATGTTATGAAGTTCTTCATAATTGGCTTGCATCGAATACATATGAAAATTTAACACAAAGCCAATGTAAGTACTATACAAGGAAGATATAACCAAATTTCGGCCTAGCCGTTCATCGATCATTATGCCATTTCCAAATATCGGATATGGTCTATCATGTTCAAAACATGAATGCTAATTTCTCTTCCATCCTTGAGCATTGCATGGAACAATTCCTTATCTCCGATATATTTCAATTTCTTTATTTGCTTCAAAAAACTCCTTAAGTGTTCTCATAATGCGCCAAGCATCAGATACCTCTATGTACTATCTAAGAAAATTTGGAATCATCGATCCTCAAATGCAGGATTTCACCATTAGGTTATCATCATTCCATTTTTCAAAAGTCTCACGCTCTTCGGGAGCGGAATCATAATCGATTTCAACAGGCAATGAATTGAGTGACACATAGCTCAATTTTCTGACTCCAAGACAAGACAAATGTTCATTTCTCATTCACAATAATTCTCGGCTCATTTCAGTTTATTAAAATCTAAAATTCGCGCGAATGGATTTGTGGCAGCCATCTACAAGATAACAATTAAACACCAGCATAATATTTTTCATCTCAATATAAAAACACTAATATGATTATGGATTTTAAATCTATTAGTGCCCTCCCACTACTTTACTAATTTTGTAATCTCTCTTAACAGAAAAATAGAAATTTGACAATCAAAATTTCATAGCGGGAAGTGGATCCCATGACATTTACTCCAGCCTCACAATAATGACGGCATTGGCCTTTATAAACTCATTAGGTAGACATCCAAAGTCAATCACATTCATATGACTCCTAAGTTTAGTCCTGAACCGTTTCTTATCCTCACAACAATGACGGTATTGGGTGACTACGTCAACTTATCACGCTACATCTAATGTTTTACCGGAGCGACCTAAGTTCCGACCACTTATACCCTCACAATAATAACGGTATTGTCATAAGTAATAAGAACTCATTCATCTCTGTATTGACAAGACAGACCACCCAATAATGCTCTAACATTATTAATACTATTACTTAAAATAAAATAATCACCTAATCATTAGAGATTTATGACAATCAAGTCATTAACATGCTTGGGTCAAAATAAAAATTTTAATTTAAAACATGCAATGCATATCCAATATGACTTATGCATAATTAAATTAAAATTATAGAGGCATAGATTCAAAAATATGTCAAACATGCAACATGTGTTGTGTAGTTAGGATCTACGCTGATATCATTCTGTTGAGGCAGATGTGGGACCCATAGGGTCAGATCAGTGGCCAGTGCAGTGGAAGTGGGTCTAACCCATAGATATCAATGATAAGTTATTTTTAAATTATTTTATAGAACACTATATTCCGTTACGAGTCCGTAGGAAATAACGTGGACCAAATCAGAGTCCGGAAACTCTGGAACGGAGAAAATGAAGTTTCAGGCGTGAGTCACAACGCCTAATCTGCGAGAGTTTTGCATCACGACGCCCAATGGTTAGCGTCATGACGCCTGTAGCTCTGAGAGTTGAGTGTCACGACGCCAGAGATCAGTGTCGCGATGCTGCCCTGTGTTGGCAGAGATCATTTGTGCCTTTAATTCAATTCTAAATACTTTTAATTTTCTCCGAATACTTTTGTACCCATAAAGTCCAATTTTAACATCAAAACCAACTTCAAAACATGTTATACAACATATATATATATATATATATATATATATATATATATATATATATATATATATATATATTCTAAATATATATATGCATTTCTTTGAATCAAAACACAAACCAAAATAGAATCCCACAATGAAATGACTCATGAACAATTCTAGGTCATTCAAAGGTGGTCAAGTGATTTTAGAAGGGTAGTCATAGCTATAAACTTTCATCTAGAATACTAAACTCTAATTTTATGTTCCATGTCCAACATGAACATATTTGACCCAATTACAAGCATATTGTGTTTATGCTTCAAAAGCATCATTACACAATTAATTAGCTTAATTTCAACATCAAACTATGTTATTATGTATCCAATACATAATTCATCACTATATGTCTCACTAATGAAAACATAGCTTTGGAGAAGATCAAACTTAGCTAGCAAGTTTGATTTCAAGATCCAACATTCTTCTCCTTGTTGAAATATTGTGGAGAACTTTCAAAGCTAGCAAGCCTGGTTCCAAGATCCAATCTTATTCTCCTTGTTGAAATGTTGTAGAGAAATTTTAAAGCTAGCAAGCTTGGTTACAAGATCCAATCTTCTTCTCCTTGTTGTTGTAGAGAATTCCCAAAGCTAGCAAGCTTGGTTCCAAGATCCAATCTTATTCTTCTTGTTGAAATGTTGTAGAGAACTTTCAAAATTTCTCTAAATACTTCTTTTACTTAGGCTAATATCTCTAATTCTTTCTTGTTTTAGCTTTCTCAAGCTTAATTAAAAACTTGCTCAAGCTTGTCTTTTATAGAAAAACTTATGTAATTTTTAATTAATAAAAGTTCTAAATAATTTTTATGTGGGTTTAACCCAATTTGTCCAAATATGTATAATTAAGTGTGACTAATCACCTTTGTCTACCAATTTGATTTAATCTAATTAAATCAAGATAAAGTTTAATTAATGGATTAATTCATTGTCTACTACTTTGATTTAATCCAATTAAATCAAGCCAAATACACCTATTATTACATATTTGTAATTACCAAAATATCCTTCAATGGTAAAGATATTTATAAAATTACAACAAATCCCTTGTGTGACTTTGGATTAATCCAATTGGGTCAAAGTAAATAATTAATGTTATCGAATAACACTTAATTATTTTAGTTGATAATTATAATATCAAATATTATTTATTATAAAAAATTATCGACTATCCAAGTACTCAACGAGTATACTTCATATTGTGAGACTCTCTAAGTTCAGACACGTTCGTCACATAAGCCTAGCTTATATGTACGCAATTCGGCCACCTTCGAATTCGCGAAGAACACGAACGAACTTTCTGAACTATACAAGTCGAGGTCATCGCATATGTTTAACAATCCCTCCATCATAGGCTATCCGAGTTGTATCAGTCCACACCCAACGACATATAACGGTCAGACCATGAAAGGTCTCTGACATATATGGCATCAAAGTGTGAAGGATCACACACAAAATTAATTTTATCCTATAGTCAAATGATCACATATTCTACTCGACTCGAGGAGATTCCTATTGACAGTGGTGTGTACTTCCAACTATTAGGAATCACTTGTGAGTCATTCAACATTCGCTCCAACGAATACCCACGTGTCTATACGAGCTTCTCTTGCTCATGCTACATCAGGTTCAACAATTGGAACTCCAATTCCAATATGTGCTAGTCTTTTAGGTTATAAGAATTCGACCGTATTCCAAAACAAACGACTATGAATATTTACTTTAAGAATAATTATAATAGTAATACTATCTCAATATCGGACCACCCAGTGTCCAGTATTACTACATGACTATTCGAAGGTCGATGTCATTCTCAGTACATTTATATATATCAATCTAATATGCGAAATGACATTACCATTAATTTGGTTGAAATAAAAATGTAATTATTTTATTAATAAATAATAAAATATAATGTATAATATATTATTCGGATTGACCTTCCAAATACCAACTCCAACAACTCGACCTTTTGTGATCCCTAAATACCAAACACTAATTTCAGACAAATGATAAACTTGCAGACTATGGGTGTTCATAGGGTCGGGTCAACCCGCGACCCGACCCGACCCGCACGGGTTCAAAAAAAATTACAAAATTTCGGTTTAGGTCAGAAAACTCGGGTCTGACCCGACCCGATGTAAATGATATTATAATTATAATATATATTTTTAATGATACGATTTTAACCAGAAACAATTGTAGTTGGAATGGAAAAGTATTTAGTTGGTCTTTAAATGGTCCCAAGTGCGAATCCCAGCATGAACAATTCCGAAAATTTTGTTTAAAAATAAAATGTTGTTGTTGGGAATCGAACTTGAGATTAAGTAGAAATTAATCAAAGACTTTGTCATTTCAACTACACATATATCTTGTAAAATTTGTATCAATATAATATATATATTATATTTACCATATATTATGTTGACCCGACTCGGCCCGCAATTTTTTGACCCGACCCGTTGTGACCCGACTCACGCGGGTCAGCTTCTCAAATTTCGGGTTTCGGGTCGAAAGACCCGAATTACCCGACCCGATCGGATCATAAAAAATCGGAAAACCCGACCCATGAACACCCCTATTGCAGACTATGTTGTTACTTCCATAAACTGTAGGGACAGATTTGATAATAACCCCTGTTGCCCCAAGATAAAAGCGAATACAGTGAGAAATTTATGTTTGGAGTTTTGGACTCGTTCAATGGAGTTGGTTGAACCGTCGGAAAGCTTGCATATAAAAGCATTAATGCTTTTAGGTAACTTGTTTGATTCTTTATTTTTATTGCATGATAAGCAAATGTATACATCCATCTTTGCTGACATATTTTGAATTGTCAAGAAAATAGAAATTGAGTTTTGACTTAATCTTTTGCCTTTGAACCGTCCATCAATTATAAAATGGGATTTTAAATGTGGAGGAAGGAATGCTTTTCCACGTTCAAATGAATAAAAGATTGGACATTTGTCATTAATATCCGCATCGTTTAACTGATGGGAGATTGATTTTATTTTATTAGAATTATAATAAAATCTCTATGCTAAGTTAGATAGGATAGGATTTGGTTTATATTAAAGAAATAATTTATTATTTTTAAGATTAAGTGGAGTTGATTTTTAAGTATTTTAACAAAATTTATCATCCAAATTCGAGTTTTGAGAGGTAAAAAATATACTTAGAGCCTTTCATTTTTTTTTTAAAAAAAAAAAAAAACATGTATTGACTTTGTTTTTTGAAGACGAAAAAAATATACTTACTGATAAATGGACCGTGACACAATCACAAAGTGGTTCTTTACTCTCAAGTATAAAAATGTCGAAGTAATAAAATAACACGGTAAGTTCGGGGTTGATCCACAGAGAATAGATTTAGTAAAATAAAATAATAATTCGAGTGATAAAAAAAAACTGAATTGTTTGAAGTGATGGACAATTTTAAATTGAACTATAAAAATAAATTAGAATACTGGGGGTTAGATGATCCACTCTTAATATTTTAAATATAGAGAAATCTTATTTTTTTTTATAATATATAAATTGTCATCATTACCCAGTTAATTTACTTCAGGAATTAATTATGACAAAACATATAAAACAAGTCATAAAGGCAGTGATAACATTTGTCTATAACAAGTCCAGTTAGTTACTTAATTATGCCAAATAAATAAAACCAACCATAAAGACGGTAACAAAGTTTTTCAATAATTAATCCAGATTTAAATTACTCTCACATATAATATGAGTTAAGTATTAACTGTGACAACCAAGAATTGATTGTCTACAGAGAATCAAGAAACCTGCAGATATAAGAGTAGATTAAATATTAGTCTTCAGATTACAATTCATATATTATAATATAAGTAAAATTAATTTATATTCTCATATTTAGAGTTTCACATTTTACCCCAACATAATAGAATTGGTTACTCATGATTTGAATAAAAACTTGCATAATTTTATTACTGAAACTCGACACTTTCTCCAAATTCTTCAAGAGAGAAAATGAAAGAAGCATGAAGAAAATGAGAGTTGAACTCATCTATTTTTAGTAGAAGTGTCAATCTCTTAATTATTAATTACAACTTTCCAAATCAAATACAAACAATAAACTTTTACTAATTTATTTTGTTCTTTTTCTTTTTTTGACTTGTTGTTTTTATTTTTATTGATCATTTTGTAAACATTTGTCACAAACTTTTATTTTTTTATTTTTGACTTTTTTTGACTTTTTATTTTTTTTCTTTATTTTATAATAATTAAAATTACATGCAACACACATTCATTTCTTCATCAATTTCGACATTGAAAACCTCAGAACTAGAAACTATTGTAAAGAGAAAAATTATAGATATTTGAGTCTTCTTTCATCTGAAAATGGAATCGCCTCAATTCAATATCGGAGTAAATAGTTATGACCAAATTACGAAAATTGCACAAAATTAGAATTTCCGAAATTGTACACTGTTAGAACACCCTTTCAAGTTTCTGGCCTCCAAAATCCAAATATCACGTCAATTTTTCTAGTTATCCATCCAAAATATTATTTTACCTACATAAGAAATAAAAATCACAATAAAAATATATAAAACATAAATTTAATTATTATATCACAAATGAACTAAATTAATGGGATTAATGAAACTATAAGTGTAAAATGATTAATTTTTTTAATAAATGTATATTTTTTAGTGTTAATCACACCCTAACTAGCTTATTACTAGTCCCTAATAATTTAAGCGAAAACTAAAAAGACAAATTCTTATCCAAATTAGTAATTATTTTATTTCTTTCTAAATTATCAAATAATCAATTTATTATGCCCACAATATTCACAGGACTTGTTGAAAATAGAGTAAAACTTTTGTCCTAAAGTTATATCAGAATTCACACATTTTGGCAATGATAGTTTATTTATATACAATTTTTTTTTAATAATAATACATCTTTAACTCTTGTAACGAGCTTTGGGCCAGTGACTCCTAAACCAGTTGGCTTTAGGGCACTATATGTTAAGACACCCCTACAGACTTAATTGCTCGGATCTCATATGTTAAAAATAAGAAGTGTTTGATTTCCTTAAGCTTTCTCTTTAACCCATGTAACGAGCTTTGGGCCAGTGACTCCCAAATCAATAGGTTATAGGGCGCTACGTGTTAAAACACCCATAAAGACTTAATTGCTCGAGTTAGAGAGGCTACAAAATCGAACTTATTCACACATTTTTTTTTTTTTACAAACTCAAGCTCTATCATTTTACGCGAATAATCACTACTTACTGAGGCAAGATATCCAGTTACTAAGTAAAAACTTGATTTATTATTATTATCATTTTTTTAAACTAACTCAAGCTATACAATTTTACACGAACAATCACTGCTTATTGAGGTAAGATGTCCGGTTACTAAGTAAAAGCTTGGTTAGTTTTTTAATAAAAATACAAATTCCACTGCCTTTAGGTGCTACCTCCAACAAATTAGAGAACTGAATATTATAAAATTTTCACTTATAACTCACGATCATATGTTACCGTGTATGTTGATAATACTTGTCAAATGAACATATGAAGATCAAATTTAATCAATATCATGGAGAATTCATAAATTTAAATGATTCAAAAAGAAATGATCAAAAATAACTTGTTACGAATTACATTGAGATGCGTCTCAGGAGCGAAAACTCCTTACACTGCCATCTCTGAACTAATGGATAGTTATGACCCATAGCGTCACTATTTGTATTGATCATGGTGTTGTTGTACAAATTAACTATGTGACAAATGAAATTGCTCTCTTATCATTTGTGATTAGATCACAAAGATATATAAATGATATGAGGTCCTTATGATTAGTTCCTGGATTGAGATGATATGAGACAGTATCAGTCCACGAAGGATTAATCATTAAATATCCCTAGTCAGAGTATTATCGAGATTGGACATCAATAATGCGCAAAAGACTAGTATTATACTTGTGCGCGTTGTGAGGGCATAACGGCATAGTTCTCATATATTTGGGTATAGGATACTCATACAAGTGTAGTAGGAGGTTATGTTTTACCGATGGTACGGAAAACAGCTTCGCTCTGGATAGACCCCTCAGAATTCCATTAGTAGTATGACTATGTGTCTATGGAAGTCCGAAATTAGGGTAGGTGTATTTGGTCTTAACCTGAGACTTGCACCGCTAATACTTGCGACAATCAATATATTTTCGTTTTAGGTCGTCCAGGGCTTTAACAGGTTCTATGTACGCTTCTACTGGGTATATTGAGAATCGTAGTATGTTGGATGTGATGTCGAGACGTAAGTATCACTCCAGTCATAGTGGAGATGATGGTCACGTAGGATACATAACTCGTTCTCTTATATGCTGCAGCTATCGGGATAAAATGACTAGGTCATGTTTATCCGATTATAGAGACTAGTTACCAGAGATCCGATATGTGCTTCGTACGGGGCAGACACATTTCCAGCCCCAGGCCTAGCACGTGACATCTGATACTGGATCGAAATACGTAATACTACGTATACTACGCCTGATATAGATCGCTTATTCATGTAAGCATATTTCTGGAGAATTGGGTAGGCATGACGCTTTGCTAGAAGCCAACTTTGTCTTGTAAATCGGTACAAACGTAGTACTAGGTACTTACGTGTTCGGATAGTCCGACGACCGTATTTACTGCCAACATATCCGGGGATCTCATGGGTCACTTCCCGAAGATTCACCGATGACGTATGACTCGCACTTTATTAATCTGGGATTAATTAAATGAGAGAGAAAATTAATCTGGGATTAATTATGGAGATATTTTATCTGGGATAAAATATTAATAAAAGAGAGAAAAATGGTTAATTTGGAATTAATCGATAAAATAATATATTCGATATATTATACGAAATTGGATTTTGACGCGTAATTGAAATTAGATTTTAATTCAGGTGAACGAATTAATTTAGAATTAATTCGTTAGCGACGTGAATAGTGATTTTGCTAGGCATATTAATTAATTACTTCGCAACGGAAAATTCGTTAATTTTGAATTCGAGTGCGGCACGCAAGTCACATCAAGCGTCAAACCACTAGTCGCATCAAGCGTTAAATCATTAGTCACTTTGAGTGATGTGACAACTTGTCACTTGATTGATTGAGTGATGTGAATAGTTGATGGAAGTGGTTGGAAAACATTAATTGCTTTTGGCTCCAAAATTGTGATTGACTTTTTGGAAAAGGTTTTTACAATTTTTTGGATTTGAAAAAGGTGTATTAGATACACATTTTTTACCAACCAACACATCTCTCTCTCTCACCATTCTCTTCCTCTCACACACGCCCAAGGGGAAAAACTTCTTATTCATTCATTGCATTGCCGTGAACCAAGAGGAGAAGCTAAGGATTTTTTGTGGCAAAAATTCCTAAGTGCTAGCACACCATTTGAGTCTTGCGAAGGTGATAGGGAAACCAACTTGTGAGCATGAAATTTCATTACAAAGCTTGGAGCTTGCATGGAGGACCATTGCCGATTCTTGGAGATCAAAACCAGTGGACTGCCGAGCCATGGAGGAGGAGAAAAGATTTTTTGTTCTTCGACGCATCGCTCAACTGCTCGATGTAAGTATTCCGCGACTTCTTTGGTGTATTCACTTTGTATTTTCATTGCTTGATATGATCTTGGGATGCTTAGACAATTCCAACAATGATATCAAAGCAAGGTTGATCATGAAAATATATTAGGGTTAAAATTAGGTAAAATGTATTTGAGCATGATTTGATGAAATTGGATGATTGAGTATGCTTAAATGTAGTTGAATTGAAGTTTGATTGGATCAATTTCATGAAAATTGGTTTGGAACAATTTTCCCCAATTTGTTAAGGCTTGGCCGAATACACTACTACCCTAATGTCTTGGTGATTTTTTGATTTTAATCATTGGATGAGTTGGAATCATGTTGGGTAATGTTGATTTGTAATTCAATTGGATTGAAACCGAATTGGACATTAAAAACCCCACATTGCTGAGACTTGTGTAGCATGAAATGGGTTTGATTTTTGATCAAATTGTGTTGGACACTAATTGATGTAGATAAGCATAATTAATTAGGCTAATTGATGTTTTCGAAATGTTAATTTGGTTGATTAATTATGTAATACACTTTAGGTTAATTAAATATGAAATTTGGAATTTTTATGATTTAATTAATTGGGCTAATTTTGGAAATTAGGCTTAAAGTTGTTATTGGGCTTAAATGGGCTTGGTTGTACCAAGATGGGTTTAGGCAAATTGGTTGGATCCAATTTGGCCCAAAACCACATCCATAAAGTCCAATTATAACTAATGGACCTTTAACTTTAATTGGGCCTAAATTGGTTTCTAGGCATTTAAGGGTGATTCCTTTAATGGGCTTTGGTTATTGGGTTTAACCCAAGTTGACCAAAAGTCCATGCCTTAAGAAATTAATTGAAAGCCCATTGGACTTTAATTAAAATAACATTGGATGTTAATCGGGCTTTGAGACCCGTAACAATTAAATTTGGAATTTAAGTCGTAAAGGTTCGTTATTAAAGTGTAATATTTAATTTGGAATTAAATAGTGAATTAGTATTAAATACATATTAAATTGGATTTAATGTTGTAGTTTAATTTAATTCAAGAATTCGTACTTTGAGTACTTATTCGCAAAACGAGTTTGACTCGCGCAAAATCAAATCGTTGTTTGAACATTGGATGGTCATTAATTATCAGATTAATTAATTGGATTAGATTGATTGATAACATGCTTGTGTGAATACATGGTTGTGATGCATGAATAATGTATATCGGATGGATATTAGATGGGTGGGGAAATTTTGGAAATTATTGTAATAAATTTTGAATTTATTAATTGGACCTGCGTGTCCAGCCTATTACCCCATTTTCATTGTTTCTCTTCTCACCCATTCCCCTCAATGTAAATGAGGTTATCAAGTGTATAGTAACGTTTAGATTGAAACGGTACAGATATACGTGTGCTAGAGGGAGAAGGAAAGCGAGAGATTTGTTCTAGGAACAATGTGTTGAGTATCCATCCACATATCATTATTATTTATTTTACGCGCCTTATTATGTGTTTAGAATGCATGTTTAAGGGTGTATGATGATGAGACCTTAACAAAGATAATAAATTGGTTGCCAATTTGCACGCGAAAAACCCTCACAAAATATTAAGCGTTTTTCCTTCCATTGAGTGATTCTTACTCAAGATCCAAGACTGGCATTGGTTTGTTGGCCAAAGTCAAGACCTTTGTCCGTTGAGGATGTGTTTGAATCACGAAGGCTTTGTTCCATATTGGTGTCTTGTCCAAGTTGTGATTTGTTGGCCAAAGTCAAGACCACTTCTTGTCCATCGACATTTATTACGAAGCTTTCCATAGTCAATGGGTTCCGCTTAACTGGGATCACTAAGTTTGTTGTGCCAAAGCCAAGGCTTAGTTGATTCAGAGGAAAAAGGTTAGGCAATATATTGGATATATTGGCATATATAGGATATATGTTTCGGACTTGGATGTCCCCCTACTGGATCTAGGAATTGGATGGGATCCAATTGATCTTAGAGATCTATCTAGTTAATTATCATACAATTTGTTGGCAAAGTCAAGATTGTGTGACATTTAACGGGATCCTAGCCCACTAGGAAACACGGTTTCCCGAGTACTCGACAGAGGGTTAGAGGCTCGCCGAAAAATAGTGGGAGGCAAGTATTGAATTTGCAATATTCGTTTAGTAACTTGCCATACGCGCTCATTACAAATATTACGTCAAATAAATTAATTTATTAGTTGGACTAATAATTAATGTTGTTTTAATAAACAGTTGGACTGTATTCAAACTATTTCATTTATAGTTGATTATATAATTGGATTATAGTAATCAATATATTTGATTTATTAATTATAGTTGATTTTATAGTTGGACTATAGTAATCATTATAAAAAGTACCTCAAATCGTTGATTAAATAGTTGGACTATTAGAATCAAGATAAATTGAAAGATTGGTGTTTAAAACATAATCCTGGTGAAAAATGTTTTAAATGACTTTAATTTTCAAATTGGGAATAAAGTTTCAAGATAGTCCTGGAAACTAATAAGTTACTTTATTTGATAAAATAACATATTAAGCCTAAGCCCGGAGTTAAGCAAATAGTGGAGCATGATCTTTGGAAGATTCATGTGATGATAATTTAGTGCTTAATCCATTATGCTTGCCAATTAGACTCATTAATTTCTTAATCAGAACTAAGGATTAGATCTTTAAAGTATGATAATGAAATTGAAGGATCTTCATAAATCTATATTTAGATTTTGAAGTACTAAATTGCAATAGTAAACTCTTGGAGAGTTAATGGCTATACTCAAGGAGTCAAAGCCAAAGTTTGCAATAAGGCAAGAAGCGCAAGGCCCATATTACTTCGACATTCTAGAAGGCCAAAGGCTTGGCCAAAGGCTTCTGGAATGTGAAAAGGGCAAAGGCAAAATCATTATAATCTTCTGGGAAGATAAAAGACATATCCCAAAATGTCTGCCTAAATTGTGGCAAATGGGATCGCGGAAGCGTGACTGCCGTTTGAACAAAGCAGACATGAAGGAATTGAAGACGAGCAAGACTCTGACTTCAAATATGTTTGTCATAAAATATGTTCACTACTAGTATTAAAATTGGATTTTAAATACTTAGTGTGGTACATAAATATGTACTGTTGTGCAGAATCTGCTGTAAGTAGGATACTGACTTCAGATGAGATTTATCTGCGAGTCGGAAACGGGAAGAAAGTCGATGTTTTAACCGTAGATACCTAAGTTTAGGAACTACCCTTCAAGTGTGTATTTAAATTAGGAAACTGTTAAAATGTAACTAGTTTGACTAGATATATTATCTCTATATCAGGGTTTAACCCGTTGCGGGTATACCTTTATATTCTAGAACACTAAAGTGTTTTATTATATAAAGATGATATTGAGGCAAACACATTAGATGTGAATAACAGTATTTATATTTTGAATATAAATAAATCTCAAACATATAACATGACAAATAAATAGCTCAAACTGATTTGATCAGACAAAACTTAATTGTGGCATTATTGTCTGGGATACAATTAAACAAGACTCGTATATCCACACTTTTGAAGAGTGGGTACTATGACTAATTTGATTCCAATCAAATAAAGTCTACGAATCTAGTTTATTGGGCAAAGTGCCTAAAACACCTTTACTCGGTAAAAGTGTAAATGCCACCGATCTGTTAGCCCTAGTTCATAGTGAAGCAAGTGGGCCCATGTCTAGCTAGGCTAGAGGTGGATATGAATATTTCGTGACCTTTACGGATGTGGCATCGCGTTATGGTTATGTGTTTCTTCTAAAACATAAATTGGAAACTTTTAGAGTTTCGACACGAAATAGACAAACAGATCGCCTAAAGTATTAAAACATCACAGTTAGAGCATGATGAAAATACTTAAGCAATAAGTTTCTTAAATACTTGAAAGAGTATGGTATTATTTCAATGAGGACTCCTCCCGGAACACGTCAATTTGACGGTGTGTCCGAACAGAGAAACTGAATTTTGTTGGACATGATAAGGTTAATCATGAGTCACTTTGAGCTACCATTTCCTTCAACGGATAAGCTTTAAAAAGTGCAAAACTTATTTAGAATAAGGTTCCATAAAAATCTGTTTGACAGACTTCATATTAGATATGAACAGGAAAGAAACCGAGTTTTCACATTCCTGAAGATTTGGGATGCTGGGCATATGTTTGGATGATACCAAACTAGAACCCAAATCGGATAAGTGCCCAAGTTGTAGGTTATCCTAGGGATACCAAAGTATAGTACTTATACAACTCACTAGAGAACAATGTAATTGTTGCTCGCCATGCGGTTTTCCTAAGAGGAATACCTATATGCAGTGGTAAGTGGGAGGAAAGTAAAACTCGATGAAAATCAAAGTAATACTATTCCAGGCACCGAGTCCTTAATGGAACACAAATAGTTCATCAAGGATGGAACTATACCAATAATCTTCGAATACACAAGAACCACGTAAGTCGGAGAGAGTCAGAAAACAACCTGGTGTATGGGTTTCTGATCTCACCTCATAAAGATGTCAATTTTATTGAGGAATACAAACTGACTACATATGAGGAAGTGATACAAGGTATCGACTCCCTATTATGGCAAAGTGCCATGAAGTCCGAAATGGATTCCATGTATAAAAACTATGTTTAGACACTAGTTGTTGTACCACAAGGCATTGTGCCTATTGGTACAATATAAGTCTTCAAGGAAGACATACATGGAAGGCAACATACCAACATACTAAGATAGGCTTGTAGCGAAAAAGGTATCATTATCAACATTGTGTAGATTACGACGAAACCTTTTTCATGTTGCCATGGTAAATCCATTTCGATAATGCTTGCTGATGCTGCATGTTTCATTCATGAAATATGGCAGCTGTAATGCCAAAACCGCTTTCCTTAACGGAAACCTTTTGGAGGATGTTTACAACATCCTGACGGTTTTGTCGTACCAAAACTAGCAAACAAGGTTTGCAGGTTATTCGATCCATGTTTGGATTCATGCAAGCATTGAATTCTTGGAATTATATTTTTGATGTAATCATAATGGTATATGATTTAATTCAAAACAAAAATGATTCTTGTGTATATAAGGAGGTTAGTGGGAGCGCACTGACAGTGAATGTCCTATAAAATAATGATGATATATCATTTCTTGGAAATGATATTCCCAAAATACAATCGGTGAAAGCTTGGCTTTCGTGAAAATTCTCCGTAGAATTCTTGGGAGAAACAACCTTTATTCTAGGAATAAAGATCTACTGGGATAGATTTAAATTTGTTAACACTCTCCGAGAAATCGTACATTGAAAAATGTATGCGACCTGGTGACTCATACTCTTTGAGCATATGGATTCACAATCAGGTCAATCCAGGTGATAGTCACTGGATTGATGTTAAGGACATCCTTAAGTATCTTAGAGGAACTAAAGATGATGTCTTAAACAAGGAGAAGGAAAACTTGAAGTGACTAGGTTCACTGCTGCAAGTTTCCTAAACCGATAAAATGACTATAAGTCGCAAACGGTACTATATAGTTTGAATA
The DNA here is from genome assembly GCA_019454045.1 of Zanthoxylum bungeanum. Lineage (NCBI taxonomy): Eukaryota > Viridiplantae > Streptophyta > Magnoliopsida > Sapindales > Rutaceae > Zanthoxylum > Zanthoxylum bungeanum. The sequence goes on from SKCR01026479.1 coordinate 117,356, forward strand.
ACGGAACAGTGAGCTGGAAATCTTCCAAGCAAGATACTGTTACCGAATAAACAACAAACGCGGGTTATTGCTGCAGCTGAGGCAGCAATGGAAGCCTTCTGGATTAATAATAAATATAATTAGATTAGATATAGTTCTGTTAGCAGCTGAGCTAGGCTTCAACGCAGGCTAAAGAATTAATGGTCTCATCAACGATCCAGAAATATACTTCGATTATTCATCTGATTCGTTCGGATCATACACCGTGGCGATGTGATGATCGAATAAATCGCATCAGATGATAATCATGCAAATCCGCTGATGAAAGTCTTTTCTCAGTAATTTGAGCGAACTGTACATAGTTTGGGTGTAAGACACTCAAGTGACAGGCTATAGGCCAAGTGGGAGATTATTTGACAGTTATGACCCATAGCGTCACTATTTGTACAGATCATGGTGTTGTTGTATAAATTAACTATGTGACAAAGGAAATTGCTCTCTTATCATTTGTGATTAGATCACCAAGATGTATAAATGATAGGAGGTCCTTATGATTAGTTCCTGGATTGAGATGATATGAGACAATATCAGTCCATGAAGGATTAATCATTAAATATCCCTAGTCAGAGTATTATCGAGATTGGACATCGATAATGCGCAAAAGACTAGTATTACACTTGTGCGCGATGTGAGGGCATAACGACATAGTTCTCATATATTTGGGTATAGGATACTCATGCAAGTGTAGTAGGAGGTTGTGTTTTACCGATGGTACGAAAAATAGCTTCGCTCTGGATAGACCCCTCGAAATTCCATTGGTAGTATGACTATGTGTCTATGGAAGTCCGAAATCAGGGTAGGTGTATTTGGTCTTAACCTGAGACTTGCACCGCTAATACTTGCGACAATCAATATACTTTGGTTTTAGGTCGTCCAGGGCTTTAACAGGTTCTGTGTACGCCTCTGCTGGGTATATTGAGAATCGTAGTGTGTTAGATGTGATGTCGAGACGGAAGTATCACTCCAGTCATAGTGGAGATGATGGTCACGTAGGATACGTAACTCGTTCTCTTATATGCTGCAGCTATCGGGATAAAATGACTAGGTCATGTTTATCCTATTATAGAGACTAGTTACCAGAGATCCGATATGTGCTTCGTACGGGGCAGACACATTTCCAGCCCCAGGCCTAGCACGTGACATCTGATACTGGATCGAAATACACAATACTACGTATACTAAGCCTGATATAGATCGCTTATTCCTGTAAGCATGTTTCTGGAGAATTGGGTAGGCATGACGCTTTGCTAGAAGCCAACCTTGTCTTGTAAATCGGTACAAACGTAGTACTATGTACTTACGTATTTGGATAGTCCGACGACCGTATTTACTGCCAACATATCCGGGGATCTCATGGGTCGCTTCCCGAAGATTCACCGATGACGTATGACTCGCACTTTATTAATCTGGGATTAATTAAATGAGAGAGAAAATTAATCTGGGATTAATTACATAGATATTTTATCTGGGATAAAATATTAATAAAAGAGAGAAAAATGGTTAATTTGGAATTTATCGATAAAATAATATATTCGATATATTATACGAAATTGGATTTCGACGCGGAATTGAAATTAGATTTTAATTCGGGTGAACGAATTAATTTAGAATTAATTCGTTAGCGACGTGAATAGTGATTTTGCTAGGCATAATTAATTAATTACGTCGCAACAGAAAATTCGTTAATTTGGAATTAGCGAACCCGAGCCCGGGAGTGTTTGCGAGCGCATTCGTATTTTGAATTCGAGTGCGGCACGCAAGTCACATCAAGCGTCAAACCACTAGTCGCATCAAGCGTTAAATCATTAGTCACTTTGAGTGATGTGACAACTTGTCACTTGATTGATTGAGTGATGTGAATAGTTGATGGAAGTGGTTGGAAAGCATTAATTGCTTTTGGCTCCAAAATTGTGATTGACTTTTTGGAAAAGGTTTTTACAATTTTTTGGATTTGAAAAAGGTGTATTAGATACACATTTTTTACCAACCAACACATCTCTCTCTCTCACCATTCTCTTCCTCTCACACACGCCCAAGGGGCAAAACTTCTTCTTCTTTCACTGCATTGCCGTGAACCAAGAGGAGAAGCTAAGGATTTTTTGTGGCAAAAATTCCTAAGTGCTAGCACACCATTTGAGTCTTGCGAAGGTGATAGGGAAACCAACTTGTGAGCATGAAATTTCATTACAAAGCTTGGAGCTTGCATGAGGACCATTGCCGATTCTTGGAGACCAAAACCAGTGGACTGCCGAGCCTTGGAGGAGGAGAAAAGATTTTTTGTTCTTCGACGCATCGCTCAACCGCTCGATGTAAGTATTCCGCGACTTCTTTGATGTATTCACTTTGTATTTTCATTGCTTGATATGATCTTGGGATGCTTAGACAATTCCAACATGAACAATAATTCCACTTGGTTAGTCAAAAATTTATTGTTGGTTTGTGTGTAGTTTTTTTTTAATAAAAACACAAATGAAAATCAATACAAAATATTTTTTTACACGCAAAATAACAACAAAACAAAAACAACATAATTGTTTTTAAAACAACACAAAAATAAAAATATTTTTTTCAAAAAGAAAAACACAAAAACGAAAACTATCTAATCAACTATCCTATCCCCCCAGCCAAATTGAGATATTGTCCCCATTGTCTGAATAGAAAGAAGTAGATTTTGAAAGATATCACCTGGTTAGTGTGGAATTGACAATTGAATATAAAACACTGCTACTAAAAAGAAAGGTTACATATTAAAACAATAAAAGAAAATCAAAACAGTAAATGATATGTACTTATATTTGTGATTGTGGCTCATATCTTACTCTGGTTTTACGTCTAGTAACGGCTTGAACGCCATTTATGGGTCGAAGATATGCTTCCCTTATAAATTGACAAACATGGTCTTTTAAAGTCAGATTCCGAGACTGTATTGTTGTCTTCTTTTTTGAAATTATGTATGTAAATTGCGAATCAATTTATCAAATCCATTAGGATGCGTCTCAAAAGTCAATGGTATATTATCTAATGACTCCTTACTTAATCCATCTCTAATGGGTTGATTTTTTTTCTTCGGGATTATTAGACATCATTCCTAAAGAACGATAACGAGTGTTGGACGTCCAACGTGCGCATTTATAACAAACACATAATTGTTTAGCTATTTGTTTCTTAACATAGATGTTTTTCTCCAGACTAGGTATGTAAGAGATGAATGAATCAAGAAATTTAAGGACTCTTGTTTTAACCACATTTTTCATGTAAGGGTTTAACCTTTTTTAGGTGGTCGATATGTTATGACATTATCTTTTAAATGTATTTTGCGTGTGTATTCTAAAGGATTAATGTCTTTTATATCTTTTAAAGTCTATCCAATTCCTTGTTTATGTTCTTTCAAAACAAATAACTTACCTTCTTGATCGCTTGTGAGAGAAGAAGAAATTACCACAAGGTAAGTTTGTTCATCTCCAAAAGCATACTTTAATCCTTCTGGCAAAGTCTTTAATTCCAATTTAGGTGCTTCCTCATTTTTCTTGCCTTCAAGTGTTCATAATTCCTCAAAATTTTGCTTCTCTCCATCGTCTTTCAGTACCTGTGTAGAATCAAGTAAAAAATCATTAGGAATATCCGAATCTAATTGCATACTTGATTCAAGAAAATTAGTTGTACAAATCTCCATAGGATCAGATAAACTCCCATGAATATATTCCTCCACAATTGGTTCAATTAGTTCCATGTTCTTGTTTTCACTGTCCTCATCGTATGGTTTTTGCATATGTTGAAAACATTAAGCTACAATGTCATATTGCCAAATGATAAATTCATGATTCAATTCCTGTAATTTATTATGGCATTAGTTGTTGCTAAAAATGGATGACCAAATATTACATGAATTGGCTTGTAACTGTCTGCTACGGGTTGTGTTTCCAAGACAATAAAATCCACATGATATATGAATTTATCGACTTGTAATAACTCATCTTCCACAATTTCTTTCAGTACATTGACTGATCTATCAGCAAGTAAAAGAGTAGTTGAAGTTGGTTTTTAACTTGCTAATATTAAGTTGTTGGTAAACCGAAAATAGAAGCAAATTGACACTAGCTCCAAGATCAAGCAATGCATATTTAATTTTATGATTTCCAATAATACATGAAATAGTTGGACAACTAGGGTCTTTGTATTTTAATGCATTATTGGTTGAGAGAATGGAACTTACCTATTCGGCTAGAAAAATTTTCTTTCTTACCTGTGTCTTCTTTTCACGATGCACAAGTCTTTCATAAATTTGGTATAAGATGGTATCTGTTTAATGGCATTTAACAAATGAATATTGACCTTCACCTGTTTGAATATTTCATATATTTATGGGGAATGGTTCAATTTCTTTATTTTTAATGCTTGAGGAAATGAAGGTACATGTGAAATTTTTTTATCATCAATGATATGTAATAGTTCATCAACCCCTTCCTTACCCTTTGAAGCTGATTTATTTTCAACTCCACAAGGTTCAAGAATGGGTTTGTGGATGAATTTACCATTGCGAAGAGTAATAATATATTTGACTTAGTCTATGTGTTGACTACCAGAATTACCTTCGTGAAGGTTTTGATGACTCTTGGGGTTTGGCTGTAATTGTGCATGAAATTTTCCTTTCTCATTAACGGTCAATGCAGAAGTGATTTTGACAAAAGTATCTTTTTAATCAATCAATATTTGCATATTTTGGTTATTGATGCTTCATATTTCTCAATGAATGTATGTAAGGTATTCTCAAGGGTTTTCCTAGGTGGTGAGACATATGATGCATAGTTATGAGAATTTCAGAAATTATGGTGTACCTATGAAGGTTGTTACGATGGTTTTGCTTAGTTACCATTCCTCAAATTGAAGTTTGGATGGTTTCTCAAACCAGAATTATAGGTTTGGGAGTATGGATTTGGATTTGGTCTCTTGAAGGTGTTTATGGAACTGACTTGGTCATGGAGACATTCTTGCAGGGCTGGCAAGGTTGGGCAAACTTGTGTGACATGTTTATTTGAATTACAGATATGACATGTGACTTCTTTAATTGACTTGACATGATCAATCTTCCTCATTTCTAGAGCCTCAATATTTTTAGCTAGATATGCATATTTAGCAGAAAGGTCATGGTCTTCCCTCATGCTAAACATGCCTCTACCAGATGTCTGTGGTTTTACAGATGACTCATAAGTGCCAAATATGTCCCAGTGTTGTGCATTCTCTGCTATGTGTTTTAGGTAATCTAATGTATCTTCGGGATTTTTGTCCCTAAACTCACTATTACACATCATTTCCACTACTTGTCTACCATGGAGTGTTAAACTCTAGTAGGAGTAGGAAACCAGCCTCTATGTTTCAAACTCGTGATGTGGAAAAACATTCAATATCTCTTTAAATCTCTCCCAACATTGGTAAAGTGTTTCCTCCGAATCTTGTGTGAAAGTTGTGATTCTCCTCTTAAAGGAGTTTGTCATGTGAGGGGGAAAGAATTTTTTTAGAAATTACTTTTGCAAATCATCCAATTTTCTGATGGATCCTGACCTAAGGTTCCGCAGCCAAATTTTAGCTTTATCCTTTAAAGAAAATATAAAAAACTTGAGTCGAATTATATTCATGCTGTGATTTTGGTCTATGCAAGTATTACATACCTCTTCGAATTCCCTTAAGTATTGATAAGGATTTTCTGATTCAAGACCGTGGAATGTGGGTAAAAGTTGGATGATACAATGTTTTAAATTGAAATGTGATGCGTTTGGGGGGAAAGCAATGCAAGATGGTGATCTTGTCCTAGTGGGATTCATGAATTCTCTGAGTGCCATAGGATAATTAAGATCGCCATGCTGAGACTCAAGTTCTACTTGATCAATTGGATTTTCATCTCGGCCAGATGGATTTTCATTTCGGTTCTCGGCCATTTTGACTGATGATGAAGGTGATGGAGACTTTTTATTTAATCTACTGCTAGATGATCGAGACTAATAACTCATGCAATCTAAATACAGAGTATATGCTAATTCCCACCAAACATGTAAATTTATAATTTGAAAATTTACAAATTTGCATGGAAGGTGCTGAGCCCTCTAGGATTGAAGTATGCATTTCTTGGAGATATCTGAATCTAATTGCTTGCTTGATCTAATTGCACCTTAATTTAACATGGAGCTAATTGAACCAATTTTGGAAGAACATATTCAGGGGAGTGAATCTGGCTATATGAAAATATGTACAGTAATTTTTCTTAAATCAAGTACGTAATTAGATTTAGATATTTCTAGTGATTTTTCTTTACTTGATTCTACACAGGTACTAGAAGGCGATGGGAAGAAATAAAATTTTGAGGAACTAGGAACACTGGAAGAAGAAAAACATGAGGAAGCACCCAAATTGGAATTGAACACTTTGCCAGAAGGATTGAAGTATGCATTTCTTGGAGATGAACAAACTTACCAGATGGTCATTTCTTCTTCTCTTACAAGCGATCAAGAAGGTAAGTTGTTAAATGTGTTGAGAGAACATAAATAGGAAATTGGATGGAATTTAAAAGATATAAAAGCATTAATCCTTTAAAATGCAACGGAATACATTTCAAAGATAATGTCATGACATGTCGACCACCCAAAAAATATTAAACCTTTACAAGAAAGAAGTGGTTAAAATATGAGTCCTTCAATTTCTTGATTCATTCATATCTTACATACATGGTTTGGAGAAAAGCACCTATACTAAGACACAGAAAGCTAAGCAATTAGGTGTTTGTTATAAATACGCACGTTGGACGTGCAACATTTGTTGTTGTTCTTTAGTAATGATGTCGAATAATCGTGAAGAAAAAAAATTCAATCCATTAGATATGGCTTGAGTAAGAAGTCATTAGATAATATAACATTGACTCTTGAGACGCATCCTAGTAGATTTTATAGATTGATTCGCAACTTAGATACATAATTTCAAAAATAAAGACAACAATACAGTCTCGGGAATCTGCCTTTAAAGACCCGATTTGCCAATTTATAAGAAAATTGGATGGGAAGCATATCTCCGACCCATATAGGGTGTTCAAGCCGTTACTGGATGTAAAACCATAGGAATATGTGAGCCACAATCACAATTACCAGTAAATATTATTTTAATTTATTGTTTTAATTTCATTTACTTTAAATGACTGTTTTGATTTACTTTAATTTATTGTTTTGATTTTCTTTACTTTAATTTTGCGACAATATCTAAATTTTTTGACTTTTATGATTTATTTCACTGCTCATCTAACAATTGTCATTTTGCAGGTACTAGTGCTTTTATTACTCACCATTTTTCAGGATCCATATATACATATCGTCATTTCTCTCTTCTACACATCCAAATAAGAGAGATAGCAAAAATGAAAAAACTTCAAGACGACGAGACACTAATATCTGTGTATTTTGTGGATCTATCTGTGGAACTAAACCAGAATTTGTTGAGGAAGTAAAATAATTTGGTAGAGTTATGGCATAAAGAAACATGCACTTAGTATATGACAGTGGTAATCTTGGATTGATGAGATGTGTTTCAAATGATGTGCAAGAAAGAGGCAGTCAAGTTTTAGGAATCATCCCAAAAACTTTGGCAAACGAAAATCTCATTGGAAAATCAAATGGGGAATAATACATTGTCTTAGGTATGTCTGAAAGACTCACTGAAATGATTAATCATGCTTGCGCTTTTATTGCTTTACCAGGTGGGCTGACACATTGGTAGAAATATTCACAGTTGCATCATGGGAAAATTTGAACATTCACCGAAAATCCATTGGACTACTTAATGTAGATCATTTTTTTCGATTTTTTTAGTATTTCTTGAGGATGCTAAAAGACTCGAGTTCATTTCAAAACCGGCAAAAGATATTATTCTTACTGTAGGAAAAACTGTTGAATTAATCGACCAACTATTAGTCTATGAATCAAAAATCGACCTAATTCTTTCCAAGTTGGACTGGTCAGATAACGATCGTGGCAAGAAGCGTAGAGTGGACTTGAATCTTAATCTGTAACTTTTTGGGTTAAATAGTAATGTTGTTGAGTCAATTGTTTTTTCACACTAACCAAGTGATGTCTTCTAAACTCTATTTCTTTTTATTCATACATTGAGGACAATGTTTTAATATTGTTGAGGGGATTGGATAGTTGACTAGATAGTTTTCGTTTTTTATAAAAAAAATATTTTTATTTTTGTGATGTTTTTTTTAAAATTATTATTCTTTTATGTGTAAAAAAATTATTTTGTGTTGATTTTATTTTGTGTTTTTATTAAAAAAAATTACACACAAACCAACAATAATTTTTTACTAACCAAGTGAAATTATTGTTCAGAGATGGCAGTGTATGGAGTTTTTCGCTCTTGAGATGCATCTCAATGTAATTCGTAACAAGTTATTTTTGTTTCTTTCTTTTTGAATTATTTAAATTTGTGAATTCAACATAATATTGATTAAATTTGACCTTCATTTGCTTATTTGACAGATATTATCAACAAACACGGTAACATATGATCGTGGGTTGTAAGTGAAAATTTTATAATATTCAGTTCTATAGTACCTAAAGATAGTAGAATTTATTTTTTTTTTAAAAAAATAACCTAATTTTTACTTAGTAACCGGACATCTTGCCTCATCAAGTAGTGATTATTCGCTTAAAACAGTACTTGAGTTAGATTAAAAAAACAAAATAATAATAATAATAATCAAGTTTTTACTTAGTAACCGGAAATCTTGCCTTAGCAAGCAGTGATTGTTTACGTAAAACAGTAGAGCTTGAGTTATTTTAATTTGAGCAAAAAAGAAAAAAAAAGAAGTGTGTGTGAATAACTTTGATTTCGTAGTCTCTCTAACTCAAGCAATTAATTCTGTATGTGTGTTTTAACACTTATTGCCCTAAGGCCAATTAGTCTGGGAGTCATTGGCTCAAAGCTTGTTACATAGGTTAAAGAGAAAGCTTAAGAGAATCGAACATTTTTTTGACATCTGATATTTGTGCAATTAAGTCCGTAGGGGTGTCTTAACACCCAGTGCCCTAAAGCCAACTGGTTTGAGAGTCATTGGCCCAAAGCTCGTTACAAGGGTTAAAGATGTATTATAAAAAAAACAAAAAACAAAACAAAAAAAAAACTATTTTTGTATTTATAAATAAATTGTCATTGCCAAAATGTGTGAATTCTGATACAACTTTAGGACAAAAATATTACTCTATTTTCAAAAAGATATGTGAATATTATGGGCACAATGAATTGATTGGTACTTTATTTTATGGGTGTATGGAAGAAAGGTAAAAAATTACAAGAGAATTTACTTAATTGATAATTTAAAAAGAAATAAAACAATTCTAACTTGGATAAAAATTTGTCTTTTAGTTTTCGCTTAAATTACTATAGACTACTAATATGCTTGTTAAAGGTGTGATGAACACTGGAAAATATACATTTATTAAAAGGAAAATTAATTATTTTACACTTGTAGTTTCATTTTCCCTTTAATTTAGCACATTTGTGAAATAATAATTAAATTTATGTTTTATATATTTTTATTGTGATTTTTATTTCTTATGTAGGTGGAATAATATTTTGGATGCAAAACTAGAAAAATGGACGTGACATTTGGATTTTAGAGGCCAGAAACTTGAAAAGGCGTTCTAACAATGTATAACTTCAGAAATTCCAATTTTGCGTAATTTTCGTATTTTGGTCATAAATCTTTACTCTGATATCGGATTGAGGCAATTCTAGTTTCAGATGAAAGAAGACGCAAATATCTACAACTTTAATGTTTAAACAACTTTCTAGTTCTGAAGTTTACAATGTCGAAATTGATGAAAAATCCAAAATGTATTGCATGTAATTTAAACATAAATAAAAAAAATAAAAAATAAAACAATAAAATAAATAAAACAAAAGGTGGGAAATGATAATCCATCTTTCGGTGGATTGTCAATTCCCACCAAACATGCAAATTTACAAATTTGCATGGAGGGTGCTGAGCCTTCTACTATAAATAGAGGTGCTCGGCACCTTAGAAACTTGGCCTGATTCCATAGTTTTCTCTCTGAAAATTCGTGGAGTCTTAGATCTTGTATGTTTTATTTTTTTTTTCAAAATTTATTATAATTTCTTTTTCTTTCAATAATAAAATTATGTATGTTCTTATTCAAATCCTGAGTAGCTAATTTCATCATGTTGGGGTAAAGAGTGAAGCTTTTAATATGAAAATTTAGATTAATCTTACTTATATTATAATATATGAATTGTAATCTAAAGACTAATATTTAATTTAAATTTGGATTAATTATTGACAAACTTTGTTACCGCCTATATGGCTAGTTTTAATTATTTGACATTATTTGAGAGTAAAAAACCACTTTGTAAGTGTGTCACTTGATACGAAGATCCAATCTTCTTCTTCTTGTTGTAGAGAACTTCCAAATGTAGCAAACTTGATTCGAAGATCAATACTTCTAAAGCTTCTCTCACAAAAACTTTACTTAAGCTAATATTTATTTATTTTGCTTAATGTTATTTTCAGCATGTTTTGCCTTGATTAAAAAACTTGCTCAAGTTTGCCTTTTATAACAAAACTTATACAATTTTTAATTAATAAAAATTCTAATAAACTTTTATATAGGCTTAATCCAATTTGTCCAAATATATATAATTAGGTGTGACTAATCACATTTGTCTACCACTTTGATTTAATCCAATTAAATCAAGCCAAATATACCTATTATTACATATTTGTAATTACCAAAATATCCTCCAATGGTAGAGATATTTATGAAATTAGAACAAATCCCTTGTGTGATTTTGGATTTATCCAATTAATCCAATTGGGTCAAAATAAATAATCAACGCTATCCAATAACACTTAATTATTTTAGTTGATAATTATAATATCAAATATTATTTATTATAAAAAATTTATCGGCTACTGAAGTGCTCAACGAGTACACTTCATATTATGAGACTCTCTAAGTTCAGACACGTTCGTCACATAAGCCTAGCTTATATGTACGTAATTCGGCCACCTCCGAATTCGCGAAGAGCACGAACGAACTTTCTGAACTATACAAGTCGCGATCATCACATATGTTTAACACTTCATCTGTCGAGGCTATCCGAGTTGTGCTTAAGAAACATAGATCACACCGTCAAGTTTCGGAGGTGCACATCTCATGTTGACATGTCCACGATTATTTACAATTAATTAGAACACCATTTCTGATATATGTGATCCACCTAGATGATCGGCTTTGGCCAAAGTCTTAAGAATAGTGACTTACTCACATGGATACTTAAACCCCTTATGGTTCACATACGGACCGACAGAGCCTATGTTGATACACACTTGATTAACGAGTGCATCGGTCCATACCCAACGAACATCTTAGCAGTCAGACCATTAAAGGTCTCTAATATATACGGCATCAAAGTGTGGATGATCACACATAAAATCAATGTTATCTTATAGTCAAATGATCACATATGCTACTCGACTCGATGAGATTCTTATTGACGGTGGTGTGTTCTTCCAACTATTAGGAATCACCTGTGAGGTATTCAGTATTCGTTTCAACGAATACCCACATGTATATACGAGCTTCCCTTAGTCATGGTACATCGGGTTAAACCATTGGAACCCCAATTCCAATATACGACATGTGCTAGTCTTCTAGGTTATAGGAATTCGATCATATTCCAAAACCAACGACTATGAATATTTTACTTTAAAAATAGTTCATAGTAGTAATACTATCCCAATGTTGGACCACCCAATGTCCAGTATTACTACATGACTATTCTAAGGTTGATATCATTCTTAGCATATTTATATATCAATCTAATATGCATAATGACATTACCATTAATAAGGTTTGAAATAAAAATATAGTTAATTTATTAATAAATAATAAAATGTAATGTATAATACTTTATTCGATGGTTCTCCAAGCACCAACTCCAACACTCTGTATCATCTATTTCTCTGCTGAAGGCTTCCTCATAATTCCCTCTCCTAGCATGGTATTTTCTCCTATGTGGGGCTAGCACATGTCCTATATTGGAATAGGGGTTCCTCGATCTCCATCTGAAATTTTTGTTATTAGTATTGGACCCTCAAGTCATCCGGTGCTTCGATTAATTACGAGATATTTCATTCTCAGTGTCCCCATTCTCGGAGCTATCCATTGTCTAATGTCTTTCATCTCATTCTCGAAGTGGGGACGACTATAGACAATGTATTTTTATGCATAGCCCGTTGCTGATTCTTTTACGGGGACACCCTTTGAAAATTGGGAAATTGTAAGAATGAATGCAATGAATGAAATGAACTACATTGAATATAGCCCAAAAGTCAGTCGGACACTCTAACCAGAACATCCGGCCGAACATGACTTGAAAACCCTACATCCGACCGGACATAACACAACTGTCACTGAACGAGCAGATTGCCAGTTACTGAAGTTAATAACCTGATTATGTCCGGTCAGACATACAATTCACATTTAACAACCAGTCAGAGATGTATTGAGCTGTCAACACACGTGTAAAATTCAAACAGCTAGAATCACAAACTAGATTACGTCCTGCCGGAGGTACATCCTAAAATATACATCCGATCGGACATAGTTCGAGCCATATCTGACGTTTTGATTGGCAATCACTTGAGACAAACTGGAGGAAGGGGGATCATGTTCCCCCTTTCATCCTTAGACTTAGTTTTTTCAACCCTTAGGTATATCATAAAAGGGGTCCCCCTTCACATTAGGACCTTAGAGATAAACCCTAAAGAAATTCTTACAAACCGAGAAAAAGAGAGAGAAAGTGAGCATACTTGTGAGAAAAGCCAGTAAGATTCATGGGTTCCTTCACTCCAGCAAGCAACCAAGCAACAACCCGACGATCAGAGACGTCTTTCGAGCCTAAATACATAGAAAATGTACAACCCGAGGGCACCATTGGTAATTTATAAGCATATTTGAGATTATATTTTTGACACAGTATCTCCGACCGGATGTACACCACATCAAGCCAGACATGCACACACATCCGACCGACTATACATATGGCAGATTGTGTTTACTGCTTTATGTAAATATTGATGCCATTCATTCTATGCGTGTTTATGTTGTTCAATCTTATACAATCATGTTATGCGAATTTAGTTCATTTATTTTGTTAATATTAATATGCATGTTACTGCCTCCTCTTGTTTTTGTCAATTTATGCATGATTCTGTATGCTTATATATACTGATCTGTAATTCATATCCGGCCTGACCTATTACGGGTCCAGCCTGACTTAATTTATATCCAATCAGATGACTCTTTGTGGTATATAGGATGGAAACTCGGATGTAAGTTCCATAACCAATTCCGAATGGACGGTGATATTGTTTGCACTCGGGATACAACTCCACGTACCACTGGGAGATGACCATTTCATTGTTGTTACATCCAGAATGCATGTTTACTAGATCTATCATCATTAGCATGTGTTTTTTTCGCATTCATGGTTGATGCGGTATCTCCGGACAGACCTCTAGTAAGTCCGACCGGACATGCAAGTTGATTATTATATCTGGCTTACCTTAGGTTATGTCCGGCCAGGCCTTTCTGAGGCTACGACCACCAAATGCATGCTTCAGTTTGTTTAATTATTGTTGAAATGGTTTACTTATTGTTACTGGACTCATTGTTATCATATTGATTATTTCATTTTATGTTGTAATGCTATTTTACATGTTGATATCATGATTCTGTATTTTTGGGTTACACAATACATCTAGCCAGACTTCCAGTAAGTCTGGACATTCAATATTATATCTGGTCGACCATGGCCATATCCGGCCAGGTCCATTTAAGGCATGCTCTAGCATGTTTTTGTAGGAAACTCTTTCCTTACACAGCGGAAACACCTTAGGCACCCGGATCGGACTTGAAATTTTTTTCTGCCCATCTTTCCAAGAGGTCGAGTGATACCAGTATCACCACTGAAATTTTGCTTATGTTTTAGATAAAATTCCAGCCCCGGAACAGTCCCCGAACAGCCCCCGAACAGCGGTATAAAAATTGGACTATTTTGGACTCAAAACGCACCCAATTCACTGCCCAGTTCAGCCATTTAATGATTCAGTTATGTTTCAGGTCTGATTTTTCGACCAAAACAGCCCCAAAATGTCCCTAAAAGTTCTTTAAAAATTCGGGATTAAAACAAAACCAAACCAAGTCCCGTTACACAACTTTTGTGTGCGGCAGTGAGCAATTTTCTGCTCACTGTCGTGTGGTATGTTTAAAAGAGGAGAAGTTGAGTTTTTGTTCGACACCAAAAAGTCTTACATACTATATCTCGTTACTAACAGAAAATATGGTGGACTATACTTACAAAATAATCCCTAAACCTTTTATAGATTCTTAGTCACACTATTTTTAATTTTGCCTTTCTTTTTATTCTTGTTTTTGGTTTTTATCAAAACTTGGGAGAATTGTGAAGAAGAAGAAAGTTGGCTAGTGTTGCAAAACGAGAGGCTTAGCAAAAAAGAAAAATAAAATTCCTTTTTATACTTAGGGTTTATTATTTCCAAAATAAAGAAAACCCTTCCCCTTTCCACCCTTGCAAGAATTTATTAAATCTTGAATTTCATATTTCAGGCGGGTGCAATTGTCTGTATCATGGCTCTTTTCCTTGTGGAAGTGGAAATATTGGTTTATATCCATGTAGTGGGGTATTGGGTTAGGCATCGGTCTCGGTTATAGGGGTTTTAATAGCCCTTGTCTCTTAAGCTCATCTAAAAACCTAGACATGGGTTCTCCAAAGTCGACAAAATATCATTTCCGGATGGTGTTCATTCTTGTGATTCCATTTCCTTAATTTCTTGAGCCTTCCCCACGACTATTCTTATACAGCCATTGACCTTGCGTCCCTGGTGCAGTGTGAGGTTTGTATTACGTCTTTTTTCATAATGTCATGATCTACCTTCTCTATAATTTCGTTGCGACTTGGAATCTACAAAAGGTTGGACCTCTAATGTGATCGTCTGATGTGTTTTCAAGCTAGCTATAGTAGTGGCCAGGGTCTACAATTTTATTCATATTGGCTTCCAATCTGTCCATATAGGAACTCTCGTTGTTGGCCATTTATGTGCTTGGTTGTTGGCTCTTGACTATTTTGCCTTGTTCTCTAACCCAATGGGCCGCTATGATGGCTGCATCACATGGTGTAAGCATGATGCATAGTGTGCTCAAACATCAGTATATACCCTTCACATGTGGTAAGTCCAATATCTGCTCTAGCTTTGGATTAGCTTATGCACCAATGGGGGGTACGCAAGCTCGTTCTCTCCCATGCTAAATGGTAAACCTTTGCTATTTCAGTGTCATTGTCTAAAACAACGAATTAGACCCTTAGTAATCTTAGTTATTTTTGTATAGGATCAAAACATTTAAGAATATCCAAATGGGCCAAAACAAGACATACCTTTTTGGATAAAAGCCAGTATGGGTATTGGACTCGCGTTTTGGCAATTTTGGATCATAACTAAACCTTCTAAGTCCAATGAGGTTTGCATACATGGTGGCCCATTGTCATTTCAAAGCATTTGGCCCAATTATCATGAAAATATAAACTTGTCCTAATTGAAAAGGCCTAACAAGCTTACAACCCATGGTAAAAGGTTCAAACCACTTCAAATGATTGAGGGCCCAAACACAAGTGTAATGAAGGCTTCTATAGGATAAAAACTATGGGCTTTTCATGTGGGCTTATAATGGTACGGCTTAGGCTCTCATCAGCGAATGGTTGTCCACAACTAGGTCTCCCCACTCAAAGGTTCAATCGACCAAGTGAATGTATATTTTTATACATAAAGATATAAAAGGTTGTCCATAACTAGGTATCCACACCCAAGAGTTCAATCGACCAAATGAACGCACCTTAATTCCCAAGGGTGCGTGCCAATAAGTGATGGTTATCATCACATACTAATTCACCGCCTTGAGTGAAAGTGATTTCTCGATATGCAACGCCATCGGGGTTAAAAGTAACAGATGAAGACATGGTTCTCCTGAATCTCGCCATAAATACTACAAAGTATTTTTTCGAGATCGATTCTCTATCCTTAGTGGAGTCGCCATTTGTAAGAGTGAAACAGGGTTTACCATGATGCCTATGATGTCAGTGACCACTATATTGTTGGGCTCGCAGCCCGTAGAGAGTACGGATAGCCCCACAGAGAGACTAATCAGATAATAAGAAAGTCTCCACCTAGTATAAAACATTGAAAATGATTCAAGGCCGTACTACACCCTTGCAAGGTCCAACCTTAAACATGTTTTGGTTCAGAATGGTCTCTTACTGATGTCACTATAATATTTATGCTTAAATGAGATATCCCCACATCTTATAATGCAGTGAGATGTAATACATTTTATAAAGTATACGAGGTACGGTAAACAAATAAAGTTTGGATGCATAAGTAAATTACAACAATAATGAGATGATTCTTAAAACAACTTAGAGCATGCTTGAAATGGACCTGGCCTCGAAGAAGCTTGGCTGAATATAGCCATGGTCTGCCGGATATAATATTGAATGCCCGAACAGACTTATTAAAAGTCTGGCCAGATGTATTACACAACCCAGAAATGTAGAATCACGATATCAGCAGATGCAATAACATTGCAACATAAAATGGCATAATCAATAGGATGATAATGAGTTCAGTAACAGTAAATAAATCGTTTCAAAAATAATTAAATAAACTGAAACATGCATTCGTTAGTCCTGGTCTCAGAGAGACCTGGTCGGACATTACCCTAGGTCGATTAGTTATAGTAATCAACTTGCATATCCGGCCGGACTTACTAGAGGTCTAGCTGGATATACTGCGTGAATCGGAAACGCAAAAAAAAAACACATGATAATGATGACAGATACAATAAACATGCATTTTAGTTATAACAATAATGAAATGGCCATCTCCAATGGTACATGGAGTTGTATCCCGAGTGTGAACCATATTACCATCCATTCGAAATAGGTTATGGAACTTACGTCTGGGCTTCCATCATATATGCGACAAGGGGTCATCCGGCCAAATATAAATTATGTCTGGCCGGACCTGTAATAGGTCAGGTCGGATATGACTTACAGATAAGAACATACAAGCATATGAAATCATGCATAAACTGAAAAAAATAATGGGAGGCAGTAACATGCATATTAATATTAACGAAATAAATTAACTAAATCTGTATAGCATGATTGTATAAGATTGAACGACATAAACATGCATAGAATGAATGGCATCGATAATTACATAAAGAAGTAAACAAAACCAACCATGTGTATAGTCGGTCGGATATATGTGCATGTGCGGTTGGACGTGGTGTATGTCCGGTTGGAGATACTGTATCAAAAAAAGAATCTCAAATATGCTTATAAATGACAAATAGTGCCCTCAGGTCGTACATTTTCTATATTATTTAGCTTGGAAGACGCCTCCGATAGTCGGGTTGTTGCTCGATTGCTTACTGAAATGAAGGAACCCATGAATCTTAATCGTTTTTCTCACATATATGCTATCTCTCTCTCTCTCTCTATTTTTAGGAATTTCTCTAGGGTTGATCTTTAAGGTCCTGATGTGTAGAGGGAATCCTCTTTTTATAGTGAAACAGTTGAGTCTAAGGATGGAATGAGGAACTTGATATTTCATTCTTCTAGTCTGTCTCAAGTGATTGCCAATCAAAACGTCAGACACAGCTCAAACTATGTCCGATTGGATGTATATTTTGGGATATACCTCCGGCCGGATGTAATCTAGTATGTGATTCTAGCTGTTTGAATTTTGCACGTGTGTTAACAATTCAATACATGTCCGACCGACTGTTAAATTTGAATTATATGTCCGGCCGGTCATAATCAGGTCCATTAACTTCAGTAACTAACAATATGTTTATTCAGTGACAGTTGTGTTATGTCCGGTCGGATGTAGGATTTTCATGTCATGTCCGGCTGAATGTTATGGCTTTTGGGCTATATTCCCAGGAGTTCATTTTCTCTCTAGCATTCATCCTTATAATTTCTCAAATTTCATAAGGTATCGCCGTTAGAGACTCATCATCGGGCTATGCATAAAAATACAGTGTCTACACCCAGCGCCACTAGGACTTAAAAATAAGTAACATTGGTTGCATGCTATATTTTCTCCCCATAAATATGAGCTCATCAATAAAAACTCTTTTGACTGAAAGGTTTTTGCCCTTATCTTTTGGATTTGGCACATTGAGTCTTTTAAGTACTTTTGAATTGAAGTACTTGAGACTCATTAACATAATAATTTTTACTTTTATTTTTACTTGAAAGAGATAACAGAAGGTCAACTAGTCAAATGTCACTGATTACACCCAAAAGATACTTGCGGCTATCGCAGTATAAGTGATGTGTCGATTCCTCAGAGAGATGATTACATGAACTAATTTACTCAAGCAATAACTTTATTAAAGAAAAGATTAAATTTACAATTTAAACTAAAGGTTATGAAAAGTTGCAGGATTTTATCAGTAGAGAGATATGGTAAAGCATCGAGAATCCCTCGTGTATCAAACTCCTATATTCAATTATTGATTCTTGTTATTACTCAACTGAAAGTTTCACATCCCAAACCAACAGTCGGAAGATATTCAATTCCACGCCTATTAAATTCTAAGGTAATTAATGATTATTTTCTCTATGTTAACAGCACACAAAAGTTATCATTACGAGCTATCTAACGTCGACAATATACCATTAGGCAATACTACAGCAGAAGACCAGCACATAAAATAACTTTACCACTCACAATTGGGTTCGTAAATAATACATAGAAGAAGCATGACTGGATCTATATGGGAGTTGACAAAACACAATCTCTGGGTTCAGAAATCATAAAATAATAAAGAATAACAACCATCAATTTTATTAAACGTTAAAAAAGTTTCTATGAACCAACAACATAAATATAAGAAGTTTAGATACAAGAGTTCATCCTTAGCTTTGCCTAGAAGATTAGTTCTCCATGCGAGAAAGAGATACAGCCTTGATAGATCGGAGAGACGTCATGGTTTCCTTGAAGTTCTTCGTTCTCCTCTCTTGATTTTGTGTTTGCGGCTATTTATTGTATGTTTCTCTCTTATTTTTCTCTGATTTTCTTCTCCCCTTAAGGTTTGGATGAAGTTAGGTTTATATAGAAAAGTCTTGGAGTCATTATGTGTATCAAACATGTCAAAATCGGGGTTTTGGGTGTTCCAGGGCGCCGCGGCGCTGAACTTTGGGCGTTGGGGTGCCAAAACTGCGGGATTCTTGTATGGTGAAGCTGGAGCGGTGCCAGTGTAAATTTTTAATGTCGTGCGCTCTACGCCTCTACTCTTCTTGTGTGCTTCTGATGCGTCCGTAAGGTCCCGAAACACGCGTAATTGCTTCAGTATTCATGTTCCATTACTTCCTAATAACAAAGCACAAAATGACTCTTAATTAAGATTAAACAAATGATAAAAAAAAAGCCGAGTTAGCGATGTTCAAAGTACACTTTTGTGCACTTATCACAACCATCAACCAGCTTATTGCTAGTCCCTAGCAATTCGAGCGAAAAAATAAAATAAGAACTAAATAAATAAATAAAAACTATCTAAGCCACTTTCGTAGGGATCACGATTGCATTTAGCGTATGCAACAAGCCTTTAAATCTCTAGGTGTCCCTATTGGACGAGTTATAGTCTCATGAGGGCTTACAGTGACGACACCCACAAACGTCATTTAAAACACATACAATCATGCAAAAACAAAATGAAATAGTGTCAATAGTTATACATATTTTTGTCCTCAAAGAATGCCTAGTAGTGAAACCAGAGAACCTTCAAAGTACTCAATGTAACTCAAATCCAAGTCCTTGAATAAATCATTTAAGCCAGACTCATAGTGTGTGTATGTAAATGTTCATTCACAGCTTAATTCTTAGGTAATTCAACTCAATGATTTCGTTTAAAAATTAGGATCAGATGGGTAAAACCAACATAGATATCTCAATTAAGCTCTGTAATTGCCTCTCTGTGCTTAGTATGGTATGCTTTTCTTTTTCATTTTTTTGTCTCTTTTTGTTTCATTTTTCAACTTTTTCTTTTCTTTTTTTTCAACACACATACCCTTTAAGATGGCATTTCTCCTCATGGTGATGAGCGGAAAATATATCAATATTTACCGCCCATTTAACTTAATATTTTGTTTAGTTTCTCGGGTTTGATGAACGTTTTGATGTGTTTTAGTTTATTTTGCAGATAAAATAATATCGGATCTCAATGAAATCATTTAGGACGAAATATGGGTCAAATAAGGGCAATTATTGGACTTGATATTTTAATTTTGGAGATTGGAAACTTGAAAGGGCGTTTTTGACGAAGTGCAGTTTTGGAAATTCCAATTTTACGCATCTTTCTTATTTTGGACATAACTGTTTATTCCGATATCGGATTGAGCTGATTCAAGTTCCAGATTAAAGAAGACTCAAATATCTACAGCTTTCAAAGACAAAATAATTTCGAATTCTGATGATTTCATGCCCGAAATTGATGAACCATCCAGAAGTGTGTTGTGTGTAATTATTAAAGTCACTTTCAATCATTTTCAAAGCAAAAAATAAATTAATAAATAAATAATAAAAATTATCAAATCATCACCAAACATGATAAGAGATTAGTGGAGCAATTAATAATGGATTTGGTGGAGCAATTAGTGGAGCAATTAATAATTGATTTGGTGGATGATTTGATGGAGGCAAAATTTTGCCTATAAATACCAAACCATTTCATTGTAAAATTCATACTTTCTTCTAAGGAATTCCTTAAGAATACTAAGAAGATTGTATCTTGTTTGTTTATTTACAGCTTTCAGTAATTAATTTCCGCTTTCGCACTTTCTTTTCTTTACTTTTCAGTTTTTACTTCGCAATTTACTTTTACGCACAATACTTTTCTTTCTTTAATTTTCAGTTTTTACTTTTCAGTAATTTACTTTCAGCAATTTACTTTTCAGCAATTTACTTTTCAGCAATTTACTTTTCAGTAATTTACTTTCAGCATTTACTTTTCAGAATTTAATTTTCAGTATTTAATTCCAGCATTTACTTTCAGCATTTACTTTTTAGTATTTAATTTTCAGTATTTTACTTTATGTCTTTTATTTTATTTAAGTTTTTTTTTACTACCCGTAAATATGTGTCGTAACTAAGCCAGTTATCTGGGATTGTGATGAAATCCAAAATCACCGGTTTATAAGGGGTTAAATTATAGTTTGGGTAATTTAAAGGTTTACTTATTAAGTTTTAAGCTTAATGCGTCTTGTTAATTGGCCACTAATAAGATTGATGTGGTAAATCTAAAATAAACTTGACAAAGGAATTTTAGGTTTCAGCCTTAGACTTAATAGCCCACGATCTTCCTTGAGGATAGATAACCATTAATATAATTCCTTACAGGATAGACATATACCTGTCGGGCGGGGGTAGCCATAATTGGAACTTAAACTTAATGAATCCAGATAATTTGGTTGACATAGACATATGGTTCAATTGGGGGTTAAACTGGGTATTTGCGTCTGACCATCGACAGAGGCTTTTGCATAATTTAGTGTTCCAGGTTAGTAAATCGATTTATTACACAAACATAAAATAACCACTTCATCTTTAAAATGATATTGGAAGAAATCACAACCCTAGATAGTTTTTAATATTGAATTTTCTTAAAACCTACTTTCGAACAATTTTATTTACTTGTTTTTAAATTTAGAATCGTCACCATTTCAAATCAATCAAACAACCTGTTAGATACTAGTAATCATTTGACCTCATAAAATTAATAGATTAGATATTAAGTCCTCGTGGGATCGATATTTTTATAATACTTGAACGATACGTGCGCTTACGTTATACATGTGTGTTTACGCCGGTCACAGGGTGGTCCTAATAGTCGCTCATGGGTAGCTTCACGCTTATCGGTTATAGATGGTTTTATTTCTTTCTTTAAAGACATTTTATTTTTATTTTTATTTTTAACCATACCACACATCATAACACTAACAAATCATTATAGACATCTAAGCAAACGGTCATTCATCGATATGTAATTTCTTCAACTAGTCACCTTGCCAACTACATAGGATTTCACTGCTAAAAACCTATAGTTAAGTGGTTACGAGTCTAACCTAGATCAATTACTCAATGTATCAGATACAAGTACATTAAAGGATTTATCATTTCTAAGATTGTATCCTAAAGCAAATAATATCATCATTAGACTTATGCTTAACTATTAAGAACTAAAAACAAACAAAATAAATATATATATATATATATATATAACAGGTATTAGAATGTGCATGCATACACCCTCACACTTAAAGCTTGCATTGTCCTTAATGTAAGATAAAGATAAAGAAAAATGATTAAGGAACAACACTATCAAACGCGGAGTTGATCAGGTTCCCGCTGGTGAGACTTTAGTTGTGTGACTGTGTAGGTTGTGTTAACTTCTGCATAAACACTCATGCAAATAAATAAACATGCAATTAGAACACAATAAAATAAAATAAAATAAAATAAAATGCAGATGCAAGGGTTGCCTCCCCGCTAGTGCTAAGTTTAACGTCTTCAGCCAGACGTAACCACAGAAGTTTGTCATGGTGGCTTCCATGTTGCGGACTAGGTAGTTCCATGTGCTTCCTTCTTCGACGGACATTGGTGATGAAGGCATAAATAGGACTTTATGGCTGGCTGATGCAGTGTATCCATGGGTCCCTCAGGGTCTGGTGGGTGACATTTTAAGCTGCACACATGTAAAAATTGGTTCACCCTCCTTTTTAGCTTCCTATATATCATCTTTAATTAGGCAATAACTCTCATTTTCCTCCTTTTACGATTCTTTGGGACCAGTTTCAGTTCAGGAGGGTTTGATTCATGTTGTAAAGAAGCTGTTTCTAGCAGGACTGCTTCTAGCATGTATGTATATTGGCACTCATCATCACCTTGTGGTTGTTTTTCAACGTGAAAAATGTTTACTTCCAGTGTCATATTCCCAAATGATAGCTTCATGAGACCGTTCCTGCAATTAATAAGAGCATTAGTGTAAGTGTCCTATACATGCCAATGATCTCTAAGAATGATTTGTGTGTGAATAAATCAAAGGGAGTTGTGGAATACTCACATTGATCGGCTTTGAAATTTTCTAAAAACTCCATGGATGTAGAAGCTCCAAGCTTTATTTGTTGTTCCAAACTCATGGGTGAGTTTCCCTATCACCTTCAAAAGACTCCCAAGTGCTAGCTTGCTTGAAATTTTTGCAACAAAAAATTCCATGGGTAAAAGAGGCTCACAGTTTTGTGTAAGAAAAGAGAGAAGATGAATAGTTCCCAACCTTCCAAAAGTTGTGTTTACTTGTTTCAAAAACATGTGTTTATTGTGTGTTAAAGTTGCCTTTTAAATTGCCAACTACTTCCATCACCAATAGTGACTATTGATGTAAGTCATGGGTCTCACCCATTTAATTCCAAATCTAGTTGGCTTACACAACACACTTTGGGCCCGATTCGTTTAATTCGACTAAACGAATTTCCGTCGCGACATAATTAAATCCAATTTAATTAAATAATAATGCATCACAAAATTATTACGAAAGTCGCTTACGAATTAATTCCAAATTAATTCGTTCGCTTGAATTAAAATCCAATTTTAATTCCGTGTTGAAATCCAATTTCAATTAATATATCCGATATATTATTTTAGCCCAATTAAATAAATTAAATAGAAAAATCCAATTTAACTATTAAATTTATTTTCCCGATTAATTCCAAATTAATCGTGTTCTCTCTTCTACAAGAATTAATCCCAGATTAATTCTTAACGCAATTAATCCTAGATTAATTTTTCTTTTGATAATTAATCCTAGATTAATTATTACCGTAATTAATTCCAGATTAATTTTATCTCTCATAATTAATCACAGATTAATTCTGTTTGAGTCAAATATCATCGGTGAATCTTTGGGAAGCGACCCAAGAGATCCCTGGATATGTTGGCAGTAAATACGGTTGCCAGACCATCCGAACACGTGCGTACCCCGTACCACGTTCACACCGATTTACAAGACATGGTTGGCTTCTAGCAAAGCACCGTGCCTACCAAATTCTCCGGAAATATTCAACATGGAATATATAAAATCTGTATCAGGCGTAGTAAACATTGTATCGGATGTCATATGCTAGGCCTGAGGCTGGAATTGTGTCTGCCCGTACGAAGCATATATCGGATCACTAGCAACTAGTATCTGTAATCGGATAATTATGACCTAGTCACATTATCCCGATAGCTGCAGTATTTAAGAGTACTAGTTTTGTATCCATGTATGATCATCATCTCCAAATGACTGAATTTATACTTCCATCTTGACATCACACCCAATACACTATGATTCTCAGTATACCCAGAAGAGGCATACACAGAACCTGTTAAAGCTCCGGACGACAAAAACCAAAGTATACTGATTGTCGCAAGTATTAGCGATGCAAGTCTTAGGTTAAGACCACATACACCTACCCTGATTCGGATTCTCATAGACACATAGTCATACTACCAATGAGACTCCTATAGGACACAGAAATCGACGACGCTGTCCCGGGCTCGCGGCCCGATTGGGAGTACGGAGTAGCCCGCGGGGGAACTAAACCGGAGAAATAACATAAAGTCGCCACCCGGTGTGAACCGGGAAAATGATTTAAGGCCGTACTCACCCCTCGCAAGAAAAGACCTCAAACCGTTGGGTTCAAAATGGTCCCTTACTTATGCCACTTGTAATGAAATGATTTGTGCAATAATTTAATCAAATCTACGCAACATATATGTTCAAGAATAACCTATATCTAGTTCGCATTCATAAAAGCAAATCATCATAACGGTAAACATACGATATCACACAATGATCTCATGAACATGTTGAATCATCAAACACGAAAAAAAATAAATAACAACCTAAACATAAACGTAAATTGAACGCCTATTGCGAAAGAAGATAACCAAATCATGCATAGAGGAATAACGTACTAACGACCAAATCATGCTTAAGAAACAAGTAACATCCTAACGACCTAATCATGCTTTAAGAAACAAGTAACATACTAACGACCTAGTCATGCTTGAACACAATCTCACGAACACATCAAATAGATAAATGCGGGAATGACAACAGTAAAAGTGTCAATAATGGAATGATGTGATTAATTACATAATACAAGAGAAATCACCCAAGAAGCAATCATGCATGAAATGTGATGAAAAGGAATCGGTTCACTGTATATGCGTTCGTGTAGCGTTTGAAAACGTGTTCGAACGGCAAACAGAAAGTTCGCGTTCATATAGCGTTTGATAACACGTTCGAACGGGATGAGACCTGATGCATGATACAATAAAATGCATGCGCGTTCGAGTAGTGTTCGTAAATGCGTTCGAACGGTAAACAGAATACAAGCGTTCGAGTAGCGTTCTGAGGCGCGTTCGAACGGAAATAAGACAGAATACATACGTTCATGTAGCGTTCGTAAACATATTCGAACGAGATTGCCAAAATGGCATCTGAAATGACACAAACACATATATGGATAAACAAACACACAATGTAGGACCTCGTGTGCCAGATGGAACACATTTCACATTCAATCGGGTGCACCTCTTCCGGCGTGGCAAAACATCATGGAATAGGTAGCCTTTGGGCATTTCCCTCGAATAGAGGACCTTTAATACACCCTAGTTAGCCCATGCGCACTAGAATGCAATGCATGCATAAATAAAGCAATGATATGCAAATGGTAAATGACATAATAAAAGGCGCGGCAAAACATCGTGGTAAAGGTAGCCTTCAAGCATTTCCCTCGAATAGAGGACCTTTAATCCACCCTAGTTAGCCCATACGCATTATGTTACAATACATACAAATGAATGAGACAATAATGTGGAACTCCGTATATCACATTCAATCAAACATACTTCGTCCGGCACGGTAAAACATCGTGATAAAGGTAGCCTTTAGGCATTTCCCTCGAATAGATGACCTTTAATCCACCCTAGTTAGCCCATGCGCACTATAATGCAATGCATGAGTAAATAAAGCAATGATATGCAAAGGGTAAATGAAATAATAAAAGGCGTGGCAAAACATCATGGTAAAGGTAGCCTTCAGGCATTTCCCTCAAATAGAGGACCTTTAATCCACCCTAGTTAGCCCATGCGCATTTCATCACAATGCATAGAAAGTAAAGACAACAATATAGGACTTCGTATACTCGATTAAACATAGCTCACATTCAATCAAACACACTTCATCCGGCGCGGCAAAGTATTGTCGTAAAGGTAGCCTTTTGGACTTTTTTCCCTCAAATAGGGAACCTTTAGACTAACATACTAAGCCCATGCGCACTATATCATCAATACTCAAGCAAATAACGTGCGGAAATTAAATGGCGAAATGTAAAATGCGAATAATAAACAAACGAGATAGAATAAAGTAAAATATATGTTGTTTGCTCAGGTGGTACGTGGAATTGTTTCCCAAGTACAGACCGCACTACCGTCCATTCGGATTCGGCTGTGTCGTGAGGTGAAGTGTGAAGCAATGGGACTTACGTGAGTGGAGGGATATGTGGCGTGAGTGTATGGGTAGTGGCTAATGCGTTGAGGGTGTAGAGTGATGCTGTTGAATGGGTAATGGGCGCGAGGTGAAAGAGCTTTTGTTTTTTTTGGTGGTGCCGTGAGTTGTTGGGTTAATAGTGCGTGGAAGGGGCTGGTGGTGTGATGATCATGCGTGATGAGTGGACTGGTTCGAGTGCTTTAGGGTTTCATCATGGTGAGGGACATTTAGGGCTGGTGTTAGTGGCTTAAGGGGCGTGTGTACAGGTGCTGGCAGTTTGACAATAGTTGCTTGGTTGATGGGTGAATAGGTTGCTGCTAGTTAGGGTTTTCTTTGTTGTTTAAATTTGTTGTTGCCGTGAGTCCCTTACTAGGGGAGTTTAGGGTTTTGTGTTATTTTTATAGTTGTCAATTAGGGTTCCTATTGTGCATGAAATTTTTATGTTTGGAAACAAATCAATTAAATATGTGTGTATTTTAATTAATTTATTAAAGGAAAGGATATTTGTATTTTAGGTGGGAATGTCTTTAATTTGGTGAGTGAATTATTTAAATTAGGAAGTGATTTATTTAAATTAGGAATTTAATTTAATTAGATTTTAATTGGATTTAATTTAATTTAATTTAATTTGTGTTTTAAAAATGCTTTAATTATTTCTTGGATTGGGCTTGGGTGAGATGGGTTTGGTGTGTGTCTTGCAGGGGTTTGGGCTAAGGATGTTTTAAAACAGAAGTCCAACAAGCGAACCCGAAGCTAAACAATCGAATAAAATCCAACAAAATACTGATTTCTGACTTTTCCCTTCCGACGTCCGTTTCTCGCGACTTCCGCGACTTAAAAGGTAGTGCCTCTAAATGAGACTCATCATAAGGACTTACATGCAAAAATGCAGTGCCTACAGTCGCCCCCACTTTGATGGGACTTGTGCAGTGTGTGACAATGACAATCCTATCAAAGTTGTGCAATGCATTTTTACTTACCTAGCTCGCCAGCTGCCACCTAACTTGCCTGCTGCTTCGAGCTAAGTTGATGACGCAGTGGACCTCGATCCTGTGACGCATCCCATTAACTGCAACCGACGATGTAGTGGGTGCTCGACCCTAGGACGCATCCCGGAACTACAACTGCTGATACAGTGGGTCCTCGACCCTGGGACGCATCCCAATAACTGTAACGGACAACGGGGGCCTCGACCCTGGGACGCATCCCAATACCGCTGACAATGTGGGTCACGACCCTGGGACGCATCCCCAAAACTGATGATGCAGGGGGCCAACGACCTTGGGACGCATCCCGATAACTGCAACCGACAACGGGGGCCTCGACCCTGGGACGCATCCCGATAACATTGATAATATGGGTCATGACCCTGGGACGCATCCCCAAAACTGATGATGCATGGGGCCAACGACCCTGGGACCCATCCCGATAACTGCAACCGACAACAGGGGCCTCGACCCCGGGACGCATCCCGATAAAATTGACAATGTGGGTCACGACCCTGGGACGCATCCCCAAAACTGATGATGCAGTGGGCCAACGACCCTGGGACGCATCCCGATAACTGCAACCGACAACGGGGGCCTCGACCCTGGGACGCATCCCGATAACATTGAAAATGTGGGTCACGACCCTGGGACGCATCCCCAAAACTGCTGATGATGTGGGTCACGACCATGGGACTCATCCCCAAAACTGATGCTGATGTGGGCCTCGCCCCCGGGACTCATCCCCAAAACTGATGTTGATGTGGGCCTCGACCCTGAGACTCATCCCCAAACTAATACTGATGTGGGTCTCGGCCCACAGACTGATACTGATGTGGGCCTCGCCCCCAAACTGATACTGATGTGGGCCTCGCCCCCAAACTGATACTGATGTGGGCCTCGCCCCTAAACTTATGCTGATGTGGGCCTCGCCCCCAAGCTGATACTGATGTGGGCCTCGACCCTGGGACTCATCCCCAAAATTACTTATGATATGTGTGGGCCTCGACCCTGGGACACATCCCAAAACTGCTACTGATGTGTGGGCCTCGACCGTGGGACGCATCCCAAAACTGCTACTGATGTGGGTCTCGACCCTGGGACTCATCCCCAAACTGATACTAATGTGGGCCTCGCCCCCAAACTGACGCGGATGTGGGCCTCGTCCCCTAAACTGATGCTGATGTGGGCCTCGCCCCCAAGCTGATACTGATGTGGGCCTCGACCCTGAGACTCATCCCCAAAATTACTGATGATATGTGTGGGCCTCGACCCTGGGACACATCCCAAAACTGCTACTGATGTGTGGGCCTCGACCTTGGGACGCATCCCAAAACTGCTACTGATATGGGTCTCGACCCTAGGACTCATCCCCAAACTGATACTGATGTGGGCCTCGCCCCCAAACTGATGCGGATGTGGGCCTCGCCTCCTAAACTGATGCTGATATGGGCCTCGCCCCCAAGCTAATACTGATGTGGGCCTCGACCCTGAGACTCATCCCCAAAATTACTGATGATATGTGTGGGCCTCGACCCTGTGACACATCCCAAAACTGCTACTGATGTGTGGACCTCGACCCTGGGACGCATCCCAAAACTGCTACTGATGTGGGTCTCGACCCTGAGACTCATCCCCAAACTGATACTGATGTGGGCCTCGGCCCACAGACTGATACTGATATAGGCCTCGCCCCCAAACTGATGCGGATGTGGGCCTCGCCCCTAAACTGATGCTGATGTGGGCCTCGCCCCCAAGCTGACACTGATGATGTGGATGTGGGCCTCGCCCCCAGGGACTCATCCCCAAAACTGATACTGACAATGCTGATGTGGGCCTCGCCCCCGGGACTCATCCCCAAAACTGATACTGACTATGCTGATGTGGGCCTCGCCCCAGACGGATACTGATGTGGGCCTCAACCCTGGACTGATACTGATGTGGGCCTCGCCCCCAAACTGATACTGACGTGGGCCTCTCCCCAAACTGATACTGATAATGATGTGGGCCTCGCCCCCAGAGTGCCATACCTGGCAAGACTGATACTGATAATGTGATGGTTCATTTCAACATATTGTACTGCCTCTCACAAGATAATCCTGATAGTTAAACGTATTTATCCTCAACGGATGCTCCGTGTCGAAACCAGAGAACCTTCAAAGTACCTGATGCAACTCAAATCCGACCACCTGAGTGAATGATCTGAACTAGACTCCAAGTGTATGTGTGCTAAGGCTCTTTCGCAGCTTCACCCTTAAGTAAGCCAACTCGATGATTTTATCTCGGAGAACCGGACCAGTGGGTCTAACCAACCTAGATGTCTTGATCACACTCTGTGATTACTTCCACGTACTCAACATGATATAGTTTTCTTCTTTTTTCTTTTGTCTCTTTTCTTTCTTTCTCTTTTTTTTCGACTCACCTACCCTTTAAGGTAGTATTTCTCCTCATGGTGGTCATAATACTCGCCCATGGGTAGCTTCACGCTTATTGGTTATAGGTGGTCTATTTTTTTCTTTTCTTTTCATTGCAGAGACTTTCTTTGTTTCCAACCATATCATATATCGTAGCATAAGTCAACCAGGATAGGCATCTAGGCAAACGGTCATTCACTGATCCATCATCTCTTCAACTAGTTATCTTGCCGACTACTCAGGCTTCCACCACTAAGATCCCGTGATCAAGTGCTCGCGAGTCTAGCTGAGATCAACTATTCAGAATACCGGATGAGAGCACATCTCGCACTTATCGTTTCTAAGGTTTCTCCCTACAGCAAACAATGTCATCACCGGACATATGCCCAACTATCAAAGACTTCTTTTTTTTTTCACTCACTCCATGGAATTCTTCCTTTCAACCGCTGATAATGTGGGCTTCGCCCCTGGGATCCATTCCTGAAACTACTACTGATATGGGCCTCAACCTTGGGATTCATCCCCAAAACTGACACTGATATGGGCCTCAACCCTGGAATTCCTTCCCGAAACTGATACTGATTCATTTCTGAAACTGACTGTACTGTTCCTGCTTCTGATTGGCTTGCCCTTTCCGTTTTCTCTGTTCCTTCTTTGAAACCTGTGAATACAAAACAAAACAAACACAAAAAAGAATGCAAAATATGTTACGTGTATGCATGCATGCATGAATGAGTTTCCTATCCCGTTGGGTTAGGTCTTCCTCCAATTCCCTTGGTGACTGCTCGGTCTCCTCTTCCTCAAGCAAAATATTGTTTCACTCTGTCTACGTTGATCGGCTCGGTGAACTAATTCCCTTCTAAATCTAACAGTCTTACTGCCCCGTTTCCCAATTTCTGAATGGTTATCATGTCTTTTCTGCTTGATTCTTCTGAGGATTCCCCGTGTTCTAAACATCGTTGAGTATCATAGTACCAGGGTTGAATGTTTTTGCCAAATATACTCATGTTGCAGGTTGAAAGGAAGAGACTCAGGCAAGTAAGCGAAATGAACGTCTTTATTATCATCAAGAAAAGGTTCGAACAAGTAGACAAAATCAATGTCTTTATTAAAAATGCAGAATCAAATTTGAATAAGATCAGGGAAACAAACATCTCCATAATTTGCAACTTCGTTTTCCCCCGTCTTCTTGCTTCCTTCGACCATCATATTCTCCAAGTACAGTAGTTCTTTTTCCCATTTACTTTCCCATTTCTGCTCTATCTCATCTTTACTATTGTTGCCCCATATCCTCAGGTGGGAAGCTTGGTGGTCGTGAGTTTGGAAGACAGTGCTGTTAGGTAGGCCGGATTTAATCATGTAGGTAGGCGGTGGGACGAAGTGATAGTTAGGTAGGGGGTTTCTCTGTGTGTTGGGTTGGTCTTTTTCTAGGTCGAGTATTTTATGGGAATCTATGAGGTCTTGGATTTCATGCCTGAGGCGGGTGCAGTTGTCGGTTTCATGGCCTCTCTACTGGTGGAGGTAACAGTAAAGGTTCAGGTTAAGGTAGCATGGCACAGGGTTTGGAAGTGGTTTAGGCTCTAAGGGATTTATGAGTCCTTGCCTTTTCAGCTCTTCAAATACCTCTGACAAAGGTCTACCAAGATTGGAGAATCTTCTGTTTCTGATAGGGGCGATCTCAGAGGGAGTGGGCTTGGTCATTGAAGGTTCCTCAATGGTCTTTCCATTCTGGTTGCACAACTTCCTGTTATTGGCTATACGGGGTACGGTCAAACTGGCCACAACATTGGTCAAAACTTGCAACATCTCAATAATTTCGGTTACTTTGGTCTCCAATTGATCCAGGCGGGATCCCTCGTTGACTGACTTACTCATGTTGGCTGATGGTCTTCTGACAAGTCTCTCTTCTCCCCCAACCCAACAGGAATCTATGATGGCTTTTTGAACACAAGGGGTTAGCATGATGCGTGTATGCATGAGGTGCATGAGATGCGTGCGATGTATATAAGTTGGCCTTTTGTCATTTTAAAGCATTCAATCACATTATCGCGAGGTGCAAACTTGTCCCAGTTGAAAAGGCCCAACAAGTTTACACTTTTGCGATAACATGGCTAAATAACTTCAAATGATAAGGGGCCCAATCACAGGATGGCCCATCGGCATTTTAGAAACTTTTAGCCCAATTGTCATAAGATACGAACTCATCCCAGTTTAAATGGCCCAACAAGTTCGCATTTCTGACAAGAAGTCTAACTGAGTCCAAATGATGATGGTCCTAAGCATAAGCATAACGAAACAATTTCTACAGAATGGCCCATCGGCATTTTAGAAACTTTTAGCCCAACTGTCATAAGATACGAACTCATCCCAGTTTAAATGGCCCAACAAGCCCATACCTCATGACAAAAGGTCCAACTGAATCCAAATGACAATGGTCCCTAAACACAAGCACAAAGAAATAGTTTCTATTGGTCATACAACTATGGTCTATGTGTGGGTTTGCAGGAGTGTAGACAAAGGCTTTCGTTGGTGAAGGATTGCCCATAAATAGGTCTCCCCACTCAAGGGTTCAAGCGACCAAGTGAGCGCACATTTTTTATACCTTAAGGTACGTGCCAACGAGTTATGGTGTGACTAACTGTCAAATGGATTTCTCATTGTAGATTCCCCAGAGAGAGGGTGGAGCGAACTCTCTTAAATACCCAAGTCTCTTAGGCTCTTATCACCTTGGTGACTGGAATAAACAACAAGTCCTCCAAATTAGTCTGTCACAACGAGCTACAGGTAATGATTACCTAGGTGCCTTCACAGCTTTTCCTTATAGAAAGGTAGTGAATGAAGGAAGACACCAAACCATCACCTAGCCTTAACAATGCCTTTGATTAAACCTCTTCAACCCACTATAGACACGGTTAACTAAAGCACAAATCATAATCACTACAAGACATTATTTCTGGGCCAATTCTCTATCCCCAGTGGAGTCGCCAGACTGTAGGACACAGAAATCGACGACGTTGTCCCGGGCTCGCGGCCCGGTTGGGAGTACGGAGTAGCCCGCGGGGGAACTAAACCGAAGAAATAACATGGAGTCGCCACTCGGTGTGAACCGGGAAAATGATTTAAGGCCGCACTCACCCCTCGCAAGAAAAGACCTCAAACCGTTGGGTTCGGAATGGTCCCTTACTTATGCCACTTGTAATGAAATGATTTGTGCAATAATTTAATCAAATCTACGTAACATATATGTTCAAGAATAACCTATATCTAGTTCGCATTCATAAAAGAAAATCATCATAACGGCTAACATACGATATCACACAATGATCTCATGAACATGTTGAATCATCAAACACAAAAAAATAAATAACAACCTAAACATAAACGTAAATTGAACGCCTATTGCGAAAGAAGATAACCAAATCATGCATAGAGGAATAACGTACTAACGGCCAAATCATGCTTAAGAAACAAGTAACATCCTAACGACCTAATCATGCTTTAAGAAACAAGTAACATACTAACGACCTAGTCATGCTTGAACACAATCTCACGAACACATCAAATAGATAAATGTGGGAATGACAACAGTAAAAGTGTCAATAATGGAATGATGTGATTAATTACATAATACAAGAGAAATCACCCAAGAAGCAATCATGCATGAAATGTGATGAAAAGGAATCGGTTCACTGTATATGCGTTGGTGTAGCGTTTGAAAACACGTTCGAACGGTAAACAGAAGGTTCGCGTTCGTATAGCGTTTGATAACGCATTCGAACAGGATGAAACCTGATGCATGATACAATAAAATGCATGCACGTTCGAGTAGCGTTCGTAAACACGTTCGAATGGTAAACAGAATACAAGCGTTCGAGTAGCGTACTGAGGCGCGTTCGAACGGAAATAAGATAGAATGCATACGTTCGTATAGCGTTCGTAAACGCATTCGAACGAGTTTGCCAAAATGGCATTTGAAATGACACAAACACATATATGGATAAAAAAACACACAATGTAGGACCTCGTGTGCCCGATGGAACATATTTCACATTCAATCGGGTGCACCTCGTCCGGCACGGCAAAATATCATGGAAAAGGTAGCCTTTGGGCATTTCCCTCGAATAGAGGACCTTTAATCTGCCCTAATTAGCCCATGCGCACTAGAATGCAATGCATGCGTAAATAAAGCAATGATATGCAAAGGGTAAATGACATAATAAAAGGCGCGGCAAAACATCGTGGTAAAGGTAGCCTTCAGGCATTTCCCTCGAATATAGGACCTTTAATCCACCCTAGTTAGCCCATACGCATTATGTTACAATGCATACAAATGAATGAGGCAATAATGTGGAACTCCGTATATCCGATTAAACATATCTCACATTCAATCAAACATATTTCGTCCAGCGCGGCAAAACATCATGGTAAAGGTAGCCTTTAGGCATTTCCCTCGAATAGAGGACTTTTAATCCACCCTAGTTAGCCCATGCACACTAGAATGCAATGCATGCGTAAATAAAGCAATGATATGCAAAGGATAAATGACATAATAATAGGCGCGGTAAAACATCATGGTAAAGGTAGCCTTCAGGCATTTCCCTCGAATAGAGGACCTATAATCCACCCTAGTTAGCCCATGCGCATTTCATCACAATGCATAGAAAGTAAAGACAATAATATAGGACTTCGTATACTCGATTAAACATAGCTCACATTCAATCAAACACACTTCGTACGGCGCGGCAAAGTATTGTCGTAAAGGTAGCCTTTTGGACTTTTCTTCCCTCAAATAGGGAACCTTTAGACTAACATACTAAGCCCATGCGCACTATATCATCAATACTCAAGCAAATAACGTGCGGAAATTAAATGGCGGAATGTAAAATGCGAATAATAAACAAACGAGATAGAATAAAGTAAAATATGTGTTGTTTGCTCTGGTGGTACGTGGAATTATTTCCCAAGTACAGACCGCACTACCGTCCATTCGGATTCGGCTACGGAATTTACGTCTGGGTTTCTATCCTATATACCACAAGAGATGACACATTTTCCCATCCATTCAAAGGCCATAACATGCATCCACAAGCGACTCTCATGCGAAGAAAATAAATAAAACAATTAAAAGATGAATAAAAATAAATAAGAAAAGTGCCATCAGGTCTAACCTTTTAAATCATCTCTCGGAAGTACGGTACATGATCGTCGGAAGGGTTGATGCTCCGCAACTCCTCCGGTTCACTGGTTCAACATTTTCCCTCGCTGTTTCGCTGTTTGAGCCGCTGTTTTTGCTCCGTTTCGCTGTTGTTTTACTGCTATTTTTAGTCACTGTTTTGAGGTAAATATGGGACTGTTTTTGCGGTTTTCGGGACTGTTTTGGGTGTGATTTAGGGACTGTTTTTGGGTTAAAAGGTGCAGTATGCGGCAGTTTTCTAGATGCAGTTCAGGGCAGTGGGTGACGGTAATTTGGGGCTGTGAGAGTCCAGGCGTGAAGGGCTGTGAAGGTGTTGTTTGGCGTGAATTGAGTGGACTGTGAAGGAGTGTTTCACGTGGCCAAAGTGAGCAGTTAATTATGCATGTGGCTGCGCTGGGCGTGAAGAATGAGGGGCAGTGGCTGTGTCGTGAGGTGAAGTATGAAGCAAGGGGACTTACGTGAGTGGAGGGATATGTGGCGTGAGTGTATGGGTAGTGGCTGATGCGTTGAGGGTGTTGAGTGATGCTTTTGAATGGGTAATGGGCGTGAGGTGAAGGAGCTTTTGTTTTTTTTGGTGGTGCCGTGAGTTGTTGGGTTAATAGTGCGTGGAAGAGGCTGGTGGTGTGATGATCATGCGTGATGAGTGGACTGGTTCGAGTGCTTTAGGGTTTCATCATGGTGAGGGACGTTTAGGGCTGGTGTTAGTGGCTTAAGGGGCGTGTGTACAGGTGCTGGCAGTTTGCCAATAGTTGCTTGGTTGATGGGTGAATAGGTTGCTACTAGTTAGGGTTTTCTTTGTTGTTTAAATTTGTTGTTGCCGTGAGTCCCTTGCTAGGGGAGTTTAGGGAGGGTTTCTATTGTACATGGAATTTTTATGTTTGGAAACAAATCAATTAAATATGTGTGTATTTTAATTAATTTATTAAAGGAAATGATGTTTGTATTTTAGGTGGGAATGTCTTTAATTTGGTGAGTGAATTATTTAAATTAGGAAATGATTTATTTAAATTAGGAATTTAATTTAATTATATTTTAATTGGATTTAATTTAATTTAATTTAATTTGTGTTTTAAAAATGCTTTAATTATTTCTTGGATTGGGATTGGGTGAGATGGGCTTGGTGTGTGTCTTGCGGGGGTTTGGGCTAAGGATGTTTTAAAACGGAAGTCCAACAAGCGAATAAAATCCAACAAAATACTGATTTCTGACTTTTCCCTTCCGACGTCCGTTTCCCGCGACTTCCGCGACTTAAAAGGTAGTGCCTCTAAATAAGACTCATCATAGGGACTTACATGCAAAAATGCAGTGCCTACAACTCCGAGGGGTCTATCCAGAGCGAAGATGTTCCCGGTCCAACGGCTAACAGAACCTTCTATCACACTTGCTTAAGTATCCATTACTTAAATATATGAGAACTATGCCGTTAAGCTTCCATAACGCGCACAAGTGTAATACTAGCCTATTCCGCATTATCGATTTCCAGTCTCGATAATACTACGACTAGGGATATTTAATGATTAAACCTTTCGTGGATTAATATTATCTCATATCTTATTAATCCGGTACTAATCATATGGACTTTTATCATTTATATATCCAAGTAATCCAATTACAAAATGATAAAAGAGCAATTTCCTTTAACACATAGTTAATTTGTAAAAAGAACACCATGTCTTTTACAAATAGTGATGCTATGGGTCATAATTGTCCAACAATCTTCCACTTGGCCTATAGCCAATCACTCAAGTGTCCAACACCTGAACTATGTATGGGTCGCTCAAACTTTTAGTGAGATATAGCTTTCGTCAGCGGATATGGAAGGTTGTCATCTGAAACGATCTTTCGATCTTGACATCGCCACGATGTATGATCTCACGAATCATATGAAACCATCGATGTACATACTTGGATCATTGATGAGACCGTAATTCCTTAGCAGGTGTTGTAGCCCAGCTCAGCTGCAAACAGAACTACTCCTAATCCAATTAGGAATTTTATAGATCCAAAATTCTTCTTTTGCTACCTCAGCCGCAGCAATGTATTCCGTTTTTGTTGTTAAATCGGAAACAATATCTTGCTTGAAAGATTTCCAGCTCACCGTTCCATTGTTCAAACAAAATATGTACCATGATTGTGACTTATAGTCGTCTTTATCGGTTTGGAAACTTGCAATGGTGATCCTAGCCACCTCAAGTTATCCATCTCCATAAATTAAAAAAACATTCTTAGTTCGTCTAAGATATTAAAGGATGTTCTTAACATCAATCCAGTGACCATCACCTGGATTGGCCTGATTGTGACTTCATATGCTCAAAGCGTATGAGACACCAGGTCGGGTACATGTTATGGTATACATGATCGATTCGACTGCTTAAGCGAATGGGATACGATTCATTGCATCTCTCTCATCTTAAGTTTTATGACACATGTCCTTAGATAGAAATACGCCATGTGACACTGGAAGCAGCCCCTTCTGGGCTGATCCATGTTGAATCTCTTTAATACTTTGTCAATGTACGAGTTCTCGGAGAGTGCCAATAACTTTTAGATCTATCCCAGTAGATCTTTATTCCTAGAATAAAGGTTGCCTCTCCTAAGTTTTTCATATAAAATTTTAATGAAAGCCAAGCTTTCACCGATTTTAATATGGGAATGTCATTGCTAAGAAGCAATACATCATCAGCGTATAGGACAATCAATGTCAGTGCGCTCCCACTAACCTTCTTATATACACAAGAATCATCATCGTTTTGAATGAAACCATATACCATTATGATCTCATAAAAAACGTTGGTTCCAAGAACTCAATGCTTGCTTCAATCCATAAATGGATCGATTTAACTTGCAAACCTTGTTTGCATGTTTTGACACGACAAAACCGTCAGGCTGTTGTATATAAACATCCTCCAAAAGGATTCCGTTAAGGAAAGCGATTTTGACGTCCATCTGCCATATTTTTTAATCGAAATATACAGCTTTAGCAAGCATTATCCGAATGGATTTAATAATGGCAACGAGTAAAAGGTTTCGTCGTAATCGACACCATGTTGATGACGATACTCTTTCTCTACAAGCCTAGCTTTGTACATTTGTATGTTGCCATCCATGTCTGTCTTCACCATGAAGACTCATTTGCTACCAATAGGCATAATGCCTTCTGGTACATCAACCAGTGTCCAAACTTGGTTGGTATACATGGAATCCATTTCGAACTTTATGGCCTCTTGCCATAAAGCGAAGTCGATACCCTGTATCGCTTCCTCATACATAGTCTGTTCAGTACCCTAAATAAGATAAATATCTACATAAGGTGAGATCAGAAACCCATACCTCTTAGGTTGTTTTCTGACTCTCTCCGACCTACGTGGTTCTTGTGTATTAGAAGATTGTGGAACAGTCTCATCCCTGATGAACTGTTCGTGTTCCGTGAGGGGATCGGTGCCAGGAACAGTATCACTCCGATTTTCATCGAGTTCTACTTTCCTCCCACTTACCTCTGCATTTAGGAATTCCTCTAAGGAAAACCGCATGGAGAGTAACAAATATTTTTGTTCTCTTCTGGGTTGTGTAAGTAATATTTACTGGTTTCCCTAGGATAACCAATTACAAATAGGCACTTATCCAATTTGGGTTCTATTTTGGTACCATCCAACCGTTTAACATGCCCAGCATCCCCAAATCTTCAGGAATGAGAAACCCGGTTTATTTCCTGTCCATATTTCTTGTGGAGTCTGTCCAACAGACTTTGACGGAACCTTATTCAAAATAAGTATTGCATTGTTCAATGCGTATCCCGTGAAAGAAATTGGTAGCTCAGTGCAACTCATTTTTGACCTTACCATGTCCAACAAAGTTCGGTTTCTCCGTTCGGACACACCACTCAATTGAGGTGTTCCGGGAGGAGTCCACTGTGAAAGAATACCATACTCTTTCAAGTAATCGAGAAATTCATTGCTCAAGTATTTTCCACCACGGTCCAACCATGATGTTTTTAATACTTTTACCGGTCTGTTTTTCTACTTCGTGTCGAAACTCTTTGAATTAATCAAAAGTTTCTGATTTGTGTTTCATAAGATACACATAATCATAACGCGATGCAACATCCGTAAAGGTTACGAAGTATTCATATCCACCTCTAGTCTGGATAGATATGGGCCCACTACATCACCATGAACGAGGGCTAACAGCTCGGTGGCACGTACATCTTTACTGCTAAAAGGCGTTTTAAGCACTTTGCCTAATAAACAAGATTCACATACATCATATGAATTAGGATCAAATCCGTCCAAGTATCCATTCTTCCAAAGAGTGGATATACGAGTCTTGTTAATGTATCCCAGACAACAATGCCACAAGTAAGTCTTATCTGATTTACTCAGTTTGAGCTTTTTGTTTGTCATGTTATATATTTGAGATTCATTTATATTCGAAATATAAATACTGTTATTCACATCTAATGTGTATATCTGAATATCATCTTTATAAACAAAACACCTAGTGTTCTGGAACATAAAGGTATACCCGCAACGGGTTAAACTAGATATAGAGATAATGTTTCTAGTCAAATTAGGTATATTATAGCAGTTTCCTAATTTAAGTTTATGCCCAAAGGGCAGTTCCAAAACTTAGGTTCTCATAGCTAAAACAATGACTCTCGTCCCATTTCTGACTCGCAGGTCGATCTCATTTGAAGCCAGTCTCCTACTTATCAGCAGATCCCGCACATCAGTACATATGTATGTACCACATCCAGTATCAAAAATCCAATTTTTAAAACCAGTAGTGGACACGTTTATTACAATAAAAACATACCTGAAGTCGGAGCTTTGCCAGCCTTCACTTCCTTCATGTCTGCCTTGTCCATACGGCAGTCACGCTTCCAGTGACCCCGTTTACCACAGTTTAGGCAAACATCTTGGGATATGTCATTTGTCTTCCTAGAAGACTATGACGATTTTGTCTTTGCCATTTTTCTTCACACCCCCAGAAGCCTTCGGCCAAGCCTTGGCCTTCTGGGATGTCGAAGTAAGATACGCCTTGCGCTTCTTGCCCTTTTGAAAGCTCTGGCTCTGCCTCATTGAGCATAGCCATTAACTCTCCAAGAGTTTTCTCTTGGTTCATGATGAACCCGCCCCAGCATTCGGCATAGACTGTAAGATCAAATCTATGGAAGTCTCGGCCTCATAGGTAATGCCCAGCTAACCTAGCTGTTCGATGTCAGCAATCATCTGCGACACCTAGTGCTCGACAGATGTACCCTCTGACATACGCGAGTGAAAGAGCTTCTTTTGTAATTCGTACTTCTAAGATCTAAGGTTATATCTATGAAGATCCTTTAATTTCAATATCATGGTATAATGATCTAATAGTTCTGACGACGAAATTAAGGAGTCATTGCGGCAAGCATAATAGATTGAGCACTAAAGGTATCATCACGATGAGTCTTCCTAAGCTCATGCTCTACTATTTGCTCAACTCCGGGCTCAGGGCCCGAGAGGTTTCTCTATCCAATAGAGTAACTTCTCAGCTCCAATGACTATCCTGAGATTCATTTCCCAATCTGAAAAATTTACGTCGTTAAAGACATTTTCGCCCATGTTGATGTCCCTAACGCTAATCTTTCCAGCCATCTCTATTGCAATAGTCCAACTATCCAATCAACTATTTCGGGTACAGTCAAAATGTAATGGTTACTATAGTCCAACTATATAACCAACTACAAGTGGAGTAGTATTTTAAGTACAGTCCAACTATTCATAGAAAGCAATAAAAGATATTAGTCCAACTAATATGTATTTATAACAACGATAAATAATTAAAAGAGCGCGTGTAAGTAAGTATTAAACGAAATTAAAAATTTAATACTAGCCTCCCACTATTTTTCGGCGAGTCTCTAACCCTATGTGGAGTACTTGGGAAACCCAATTTCCTAATGGGCTAGGATCCCGTTAAATAACACATAACCTTGACTTTGGCCAACAAGCTGTATGAAACTTAACTAGGTAGATCTCTAAGATCAATTGGATCCCATCCAATTCCTAGATCCGGTAGGTGGACCTCTAAGTCCGAGATATATATCCAATATATATCTAAGTACTCGAATGCCTCATCACACTTGCATAAGTATCCAATACTTAAATATATAAGAACTATGTCGTTAAGCTTCCATAACGCGCACAAGTGTAATACTAGCCTATTCCGCATTATCGATGTCCAGTCTCGATAATACTACGACTAGGGATATTTAATGATTAAACATTTCGTGGATTAATACTGTCTCATATCTTATTAATCTGGTACTAATCATATGGACTTTTATCATTTATATATCCAAGTAATCCAATTACAAAATGATAAAAGAGTAATTTCCTTTGTCACATAGTTAATTTGTACAAAGAACACCATGTCTTTTACAAATAGTGATGTTATGGGTCATAATTGTCCAATAATTAGTTGTAGCAAGAAAAGGTCTACCTAAAATAAGAGGGATTTTTGACTCAGTGTCAACCACAGACTGCGTATCTAAGATCAGAAAGTCAACGGGGTAGTAGAATTTATCGATATGTACTAAAACATCCTCAACTACCCCTCGTGGTGTTCTAATGGATCAGTCAGCTAACTGTAAAGCTACTTATGTAGGTTTAATCTCACCAAGCCCTAACTTCACATAGATCGAATATGGCATGAGATTAACACTAGCACCTAAATCTAATAATACTTGACTAAACTCATGTGTGTCAATATAACAAGTGATAGTAGGACAACCCAGATCTTTATAAT
Organism: Zanthoxylum bungeanum; assembly: GCA_019454045.1. NCBI lineage: Eukaryota > Viridiplantae > Streptophyta > Magnoliopsida > Sapindales > Rutaceae > Zanthoxylum > Zanthoxylum bungeanum. The sequence goes on from SKCR01026479.1 coordinate 159,504, forward strand.
TTGGTGGGGTCCTCTGTTCAATTACTGCACTAGCCTGCTTTGTCAGGAAAGCAGTCTTCTTCACATTATGCTTTCTCTTTATGATGCATAGATCCTTCAAAACCTTTGCATAAGTAGGAACTTGTTTGATCACATGTAAAAGCGGAAGGTTAATCTTTACTTGCTTCAGGTGTTCTGGAATCTCACCATTTGGGTCTGGGGCTCTCACTGTGGGCCTAAGTGCTTGAGGGAAATGTACTCTAATTGGGAAATGTGTCTCTTGTTCTTCCTTAGAGGTATCTATGCCACTATCTTTGGGACCATCTATGGTGTTGGACGTGTCTTGTCTCCCTACCTCCTTACCACTCCTAGTGAATATAGCATTAACACCCTTTACATTGGCTACCTCATGATCAGCCTGTGCCATGCGATGCCCTTGTGGATTTGGTTGAGTTTGAGAAGAAAATTTTCCTTGTTCTTCCGCACTCAGGACATTAGTCAATTTAGAGACTTCACTCTTAATTTCCTTATTATCCTCAACAACTTGAGCTATCAACGACTCAAACCTTTGATTGGTTTTACTATGTGCCTCTATAAATGAATGCACATTGTCTTCTAAAGAATTTCTAGGGGCTGCAGGTGTGGGAAACTGAGGAGCACTGTAACTCCTAGTTTGTGGTGCTTGAGTAAACTGATGGGACTTATGTTTCCAACTAAGATTGGGATGGTTCCGCCAACTAGGATTATAGGTATCTAAATAAGGTGTGTATGGCTTCTTATACATCCCTAAGTTATTACATTGTTCCTCATATGTCCCCCTCATCTCACCATACATAGGACACTCTTGGGGTTCCAGGTGGGCGACTGCATGTATAGTCTTGTTACATCTAGCTTTTAAGGCTCCTAACTCTCTAGTCAATAGCTCAACATGTGCCCTAAGACTATCCTCTTCCCTGAAGTGGTGTATGCCTCTACTAGAAGGAGTGTGTGTCCTATCAGTGTTATCCAAGGCATTGGGTCCAGTCCAAGTGTGGGATTTCTCGGCTAAGTCATCTAAGTACTCGAATGCCTCATCAAGGTCCTTTCTTATAAACTCACCATTGCACATTGTCTCCACGAATTGGCGCTCTCTAGGGGTTAGACCATCATAAAAATAACTTATTAAGTGCCAACTCTCATATACATGGTGAGTGCAACTAGCTAACATCTCCTTATACCTCTCCCACATTTGATAAAGGGTTTCACTGTCTCTTTGGGAGAAGGTGGAGATTTTTCTTTTCAAGACATTCGTCTTATGGTGTGGGAAGTATTTGTTAAAGAATGCATGTGTCATCTCGCCCCATGATCCTATTGACCTAGGTCTTAAAGAGTACAACCAGCTCTTAGCTTTATCCTAAAGGATAAAGGGGAAGAACTTAAGTCTAATTGTGTCGGTAGTTCCAAACCGGTCATGGAAAGTAGCTATAACTTCTTCAAACTCCCTAATGTGCACATAAGGACTTTCATTCACTAAACCATGAAAGGTTGGGAGATACTGTATCATTCCAGGCTTAAAATCTATGTGTGGTGCATTAGGGGGAAACATTATACACGATGGTGTAGCTCTGCGAGTTGGGTGGAGGTACTCTTCAAGAATCCTCACAGGTGGTCTCTCGTATTCACTAATGTTGTGCGCGCTAGAGGTAGATGGTGTGGCAAAGAGTTTGTCAAACAAACTCTCTGAGTCTGAGTTTTCTTCTTCAGTCCTAACAAATCTACCAAATCTATCCCTACGTATAGGCATGCAATCTAAACACAAGTAAAGCGAGAAACGAGAATAAAAGACTAAACTAAGAAAAAAATCTAAACTAAAATTAAAACTGAAATAAAATAAAGAAATAAAATAAATAAAAACAAACAAATCAAAAAATAAAGAAAGGAACGAAATTATCGCTTTTGTTGTTGATCAAGCAAACCTGCTCCTTTAGCTTGTAAACCGTCTCCCCGGCAACGGCGCCAAATTTTGATTACGTCCAAAAGATACTTGCGGCTATCGTAGTATATCTGGGGTGTCGATTTCTCAGAGAGATGGTTACAGGAACTAATTTACTCAAGCAAAAACGTTTAGCAATAACTTTATTAAAGAAAAGATTAAATTTGCAATTAAACTAAAGGTTATAAAAAGTTGCAGGATTTTATCAGTAGGGAGATATGGAAAAACATCGAGAATCCCTCTTGTATCAAACTCCTATATTCAGTTATTGATTATTGTTATTACTCAACTGAAAGTTTCACATCCCCAACCAACAGTCGGAAGATATTCAATTCTACGCCTATTAAATTCTAAGGTAATCAATGATTATTTTCTCTATGTTAACAGCACACAAAAGTTATCATTACGAGCTATCTAACGTCGACAATATACCCTTAGGCAATACTGCAGCAGAAGACCAACACATAAAGTAACTTTACCAGTCACAACTGGGTTCGCAAATCACACATAGAAGAAGTATGACTGGATCTATATGGGAGTTGACAAAACACAGTCTCTGGGTTCAGAAATCATAAAATAATAAAGAATAACAACCATCAATTTTATTAAACGTTAAAAGAGCTTCTAGGAACCAACAACATAAATATAAGAAGTTTAGATACAAGAGTTCATCCTTAGCTTTCTCTAGGAGATTAGTTTTTCATGCGAGAAAGAGATACAGTCTTGATAGATCGGAGAGACGTAATGGTTTCCTTGAAGTTCTTCGTTCTCCTCTCTTGATTTTGTGTTTGCGGCTCTTTATTGTATGTTTCTCTCTTGTTTTTCTCTGATTTTCTCCTCCCCCTAGGGTTTGGACGAAGTTGGGTTTATATAGAAAAGTCTCGGAGTCATTATGCGCATCAAACATGTCAAAATCAGGGTTTTGGGGCATTAAGTGGCGCCGTGGCACTGACATTTGGGCAATGGGGCACCAAACCTGTGGGAGTCTTGTATGGTGAAGCAGAAGCGGCGCCTGAAAATGGGCACCGCGGTGCTAATGTAAATTTCTGGTGTTGCGCCTCTGCTCTTCTCGCGTGCTTCCGATGCGTCTATAAGGTCCCGAAACATGCGTAATTGCTCTAATCTTCATGTTCCATTACTTCCTAATAACAAAGCACAAAATGACTCTTAATTAAGATTGAACAAATGATAAACAAGCCTAGTTAGCGATGTTAAAAGTACACTTTCGTGTACTTATCAGTCACACTATTTAATGATCTATGTATGACAGAGATTGGACTGTCAGTCCAATAACTCATACATGTGATCAAGCCTAAAAAATAAAAACGTGTATGTGAGATGCAAACACAAGATATACAAACACAACACATACTCATGCACACAAAGCATCAAGAAAAATAAAAGCATATTACACATGCATAACCATATATCCTACATACAAAGATCATATGCAACAAGCTTTTACATGCTCTTTAAAGCCAGAAAATCTTTTTGGTCTTTTTCATTTTATAAATTTTTTTGGATTTTTCTTTTAATAAAAAAACAATAATAAATGACACAACAAGGATTGTCATTATCCAATGGTATGTGGAGTTATATCCCGAGTGTATATCATATTACCGTCCATTCAGAATCGTCTATAAAATTTGTGTCCAAGTTTCCATCATATATACCAATTGACATATAACAAAAACAAAACAAACCACACACACTCATATGCAGTGAAAACAAACCAAACATGTAGTTGTGTAAAAACATAAAACACATGCGAACACACATGCAATGAGGACATATGAATGTATCAACTAATAAGAGATACACCGAAGTGCACTCTTATCATACCTTGTAGGATCAAGACATTCAGAGGTTAATGGGGGAAGAAATTTAGTTTCTTACCCAAATTTTCTTAGGAATATCTTTCACTTGAGAACTCATAATCAGCAGAGCAAGTTTCTCACTAATATACTGCATCTGTTTAGCCAATACAGAAACTTGACGAACTAAATTTGAAAAATCAAATCTTTGGGAATCACTCTTAGGCTTTTTCTTTTGTTTATACAACATAAAATACTTAAGGCTAATATGTCATGATTTGTCACAGTGATGGCAAACAAGCACAAAACCTCGGACAATACCGAGGTCTACCGGAAACACCTCTAGATTGAGGTTGGGTCACAAGACGAGGAACAACGGGGGTCATATGACACTCATCAATAGGTTTCTTTCCCAAGTCATGTGGAAGAGTTAGTTCAACCTGACCAGACATAGACTAAGCTGTGACAAACATAGTTCTAGAAGATGACGTCTTGTCATAACTCGACTCATCGAAGCCTAGGGATGGCAATTTCCGGATCCGGACCCGGGTCCGTATGGACCCGGATCCGGATCCGCAATGTTTTTGATGGACCCGGGTCCAGCAGTGGACCTGGAAAAATGCTTTCGGGTCCGGACTCGGGTCTACCCGGGATGGACCCGGGTATACCCGGAACCAGACCCGAGTACCGCAACTCACTATTTTTTTCTATTTTTTTAATTTTTGGTGTATAAAGTACAATAAAGCAGTAGTTAATGACTTATATATTGTCGGTACTATCTCTATATATACTCATATATATTTAAAAATTCTATATGATTTTTAATATATGGTGTAAGTAAATGTTGATTTAGTCTCTATCATTTAAATCATTTATATAATTATATATATAGTCATTTGTTTTAAAAGATACTTAAAATTGGTGTAAATATTCATTTAATCTCTATCGTTTAAACCAATTATACAATTCTATATATAGTCCTTTATTTTTTTTTTTTAAAAATACTGAAAATTTCATGTTATATGTCAGATTTTGTTAAAATCGGCTTAATGATTGTCCACTTTTAATGTAGAAAATTTCATGTTATATTTTAGATGTACCACTTTTAACGTAGTACAGTATGCAAGTCATCTATTTTTTTTGTTTTTTTTTAATGTACCGGGTCCCGGGTACCCGGGTCCAGAATCAACCGGACCTGGTACACTGCGGGTCTTCGGAATTTGTACCCGGATCCGTAATTTTTTTTTACAGATTCGGGTCTACCTGGACCTGGGTCGTCCGGGTCCATGCGGACCCGGGCCGGGTCCGGGTCTGTTTCCATGCCTATCGAAGCCTAATCATCACTTCTCATAGGGAGACATACCAATTCCTAACATGCGGTCTAGTTTCTTAGTCCCACTAGAAAATATAGATAATTGTGTCCTAGCATTTTCAAGTTCAATTTCTAGGAATTTGACTCTATCAACTAGCGTTGTATTCCTCTCCTTGAGGTCATCAACAACAATAAGGCTCTAGTCAAGCTTGGCTTGAACTTCATTTTTTTCCAGTTCTGTTTCTTTCAACCTCTTATTGACCTTAACACACGTCTCTTTGATAGCTAAACTTTCATTAAACAATTAAGTATATGCTACCCAAAGCTCATCCTCATCTACAGAGTCATTGTGAGAGAATTCAAACAAGCATCCATGTCACTAACATTAGCCTCTTTCACACCCACCACACTAGAAGAAAATACAATGTAATTGAACTTGTCCTTAAAAGACTCATCAGAAGTATGGCCACATTCTGAATCACTATGAGAAATCGTCTTAATTTTCTTGCCCTTAGATTTTAGGTATATGGGACACTCAGATCGTATGTGCCCAAAGTCTTCACACTCATGACATTGAATGACTTGAGGTTTCCTCTCATTCTCCTCTATAGACCATCTCATATGACTTCTATTCTTTCTAAGTTTCTTATATTTTCTCCTATCAGTGCCACAACCACTTTTCTTCAACTTAAGAAATTTCTTGAACTTGTTAACAAACATGGCTATATCAGCATCTGTGAGAGTATCATCCTTCTCGTCATTATCGGATGAATCATGGGTAACTTCCTTCACAATTTTCATAGCTATGTTCTTGGGCTTTCTATATCCATGAAGTTTTCTCTCATACACCTGAAGGTTTCCTACGATGTCCTCTAATTTTAGGCTATCTAAGTCTTTACTCTCTTCAATGGCAGTGATCTTAGGTAAAAACCTTTCAAGTATGGATCTAAGGATTTTCCTAATTATCATATTCGTAGGAATAGTCTCACATATGTTAATGTTCGAATTAACAATATCGTTAATCTCAACATAAAACTTGTCAAAAATTTCATCATCTTTCATCATAGATGTTTCAAACCTAGTAGCAAGCTTTTGGAGTCTATTATTTCTAACAGACAATGTGCCATCATTTACAGTCTAAAGGATATCCCATGCATCCTTGGCAATCTCACACATAGAAGTTCTCCTAAACTCTGTGGGCAAACAACATCATGAATGGTATTAATGGCTTTATTGTTCCTATTGCTCGCATTAAACTCTTCTTTCGTCCAAGTAAGTTTATCTTTAGGGGAAGCGACCCCATCAACCATGACCATATGGGTTTTCCACCTATACTATACTAACACCCACACCCTCTCATTCAGAAATTGAGGAACATTCTCATGCGAACCTTCTAATGAGGGTATTATGTCCCATCAAAGAATGGATGATAATTTAAGGTTGACTCTTATTAATAGTTAAAGGTTCAAGGACTGAATTCAAACTTTGATACCAATTGAAAATTCGTAGTTGACCAAAGGTTCTGACTGTTGGGGTTGGTGCTTAGAGCGTCAATTCCCGGTTGTATTTCTTTATGAATACTTCTGTAAAACGTTATTATTATGAATAATATATGCAGTTTCTATAATATAATGTATATTTTAATATGGTAAAGACGTAATAACCTTGGAATGACTAGTCATGATGATGTTGCAAAAGCGTCGCAACTAACATTGAGTTGTATCATGACGTTGTCATTCTCAGACAGTTCATGGTCAAGGTTTACACTACTTGGTCAGTATAGTAAAACCGTTGAGACCGATACATGTCGTATACTGGAATATATGATTCCAATGGTTTCTCAATGAACCATAAGTCTTGGAGACTAGTATAGACGTGTAGGTGTTTATAGCGGATAAACACTGAACGACTCACCGAAGATTCTTAATAGATGGTACACCAACGTCAATAAGAATCTTATCGGGTTGAGTAGCAATTGTGATTCTTCGACTTGAGATACCATTGTGGGCACATGAGACATCTTCCACACTTAGATGGCAGTCACATCACCGATCTTTTTAGATTAGACCTCCGCTTGTTCGTTGGGTGTGGATAGATCCTCAGGGTGTCCTGTGTGTATCGAGATAGGATCCGTCAGTTCTGTGTATCAGAGCATAGGTAGTCCATATGATTAGCAATCAGATAAAAACCATGGGCCCGTGGTACAATTTAGAAGCCAGTTCTAAATGTTCTTTTTGAGATTGCTAATAGAGACGTCGACAGGATAATCCCTATAGAGATTTGACGTTTACATCTATATCTCTGGGATATATCCGGATACCTGTGACGGAGGAATTATACATTTGTAATGACCTCGACCTGTATGATTCAGCGAGTTTATCTGTGATCGTCATAATTTACGGGTGGATAAATTATGGACACGAAATTAGATTTCGTGACGGATATGCCTGAATCTAGAGAGTCTCACTAATGAAATATACTCGTAGAGCACTAGGGCAACATTTATAAATAATATTGATTATTTATAAAGTCGTTTAAAGGTTAAACGCAAAATACATGTGTATGGACCCGATAGTCATTTCTTAATTTTTGTGTATTTGCATTTAATGATGGATTAATTCAAATACACATTAATTAATTGTCAAATTGAGATATTTGACTAATATCATATTTATATATGGATTTAATATTTAATGTAAATATAATACATATATTTAATATATTTGTATTTAATTAATTAATTAATTGTTAAATGATTAAATTAATTAAAGTATAAATATTTTAAGTTATGATATTTAATTTATGACTTAGTTGCAATTGTTGACTTATTTGAATTAGTCATTAAAGTGTAATGATCATTTAATCAAGTTGGCAAGTTGCATTTTAAAGAAATTGAAACAAAATAAAATATCTAGATATTTATTCCATGTCTCCAAATTTTCGGCCATAGCTAAATTGGAGGAGATATAAATTGTTTTGTTTCTTTTTAGGGTTCTATCAACTTGAAACACTTATCAAATACTCCATTAAAAGAAAACAAAGAAGCTTGAAGAAAGAAAAAGAAAACAAGGAAAAGCTTGGATTTTAGTAAGTTTTTCCAACTTGCTATTAGAGAGGAAAATGTTCCTTGAGTTCTAGGCTTCATGCTATGAGCTTCTTTTGTTTTTCTATTCTTTGTTCTTTGTATTTTTGGAGGATGGAAGATTTGAAATGTGTTGAGCATGTATAAAATTCAAAGGATGCTTCTAATATGTTAATAAGCATACTTTTGATAGTTTGAGAAACTTATTGCTAATTTAGAGTTGTTGACCCACTCTTAAATGACCTAGATTTAATCTATAGTTGTTTCATTGTGGTGAGGCTTGATTGTAATGGAAGAAACATGATTGAAGTATTGGATTTAACAAATTTGGTCTAATTTGTCCAATTTGAAGAAATTGAAAAATTACGGTTTGAGACCACTTCCAAATTTGGGCCTTTTCATTTATGTTGTGTATTTGATACATATAAAATCTTATGTTGATTGGATTTCATTTGGATGTGTTTTGAACATTGAAAAGGCAAAATGCACAATTTGGACAAAAGGAGGGGCTCACGGCAATTTCAATATTTTTGGGGTTCATGTTGCAATTTGATTTTTGATGTGTATGACATGTTAAATTCATCTTAGAAATGATTTAGAATCATCCAAAATCATTTCGAACAATTTCGGATTAAAATAAACAAATTGCTACGTTTAGGGGTAATTCGGTAATTACACAAAAATATGATTTGTTGTGTAATATTTCATAATTTGATAATTGGATAATAAAATGAATAAGTTTATTTCATTAATCCGAGAAAAAAATTTGAAATCGGAAAATTTTGATTTTCCACTATTCCGCTGCGTTACCAGATTTCCGCAATAAAACCCCTTCAAAATGGTATCAGAGCGAGTCTGATTCTAGGCCCCCTAATATGATTAGCCCTTTAATTCAATGTTTAATCATGTTTTCTTAACTTTATACATGCATGTTTTAATCTAATTTGATTAGATTTAGGGTGTATGACATTTAACGAAAAATCCCTAATAAATAAGGTTTAAATGTAATTATGTATTTAATGCATGTTATGTGGTCCGTCTTGTCAATACGGTTTATGAATATTTCTCCGTGACTACATCCGAGACCGTGCCTCTGCTGTGAGGATGTAGCCGATAAAGATTTATTTATACCGGATGTATATAAGATACTAGATAAATTCAAGCGAAAGCGGAATCCTGAACGTGCCCCAGCTGTCATGGTTACGCAAGTAACTTGAGTTAGTCATTGACGAGTTTAACCTTGGTACGTCTCCTTGTGGGCCTGCCTTAGCAGCGACAACGAGAAACGACCAGGACCGGAAACCCATGAGTCACTAGTGAGTGATTGACAAATGAGTTGTCTCCTTGATGAATATACGTAGGCGAGACCGTGCCTCTGCTGTGAGCTGAAATATATTCATGGGATCCACTTTTCACTATTTGTATTTAATTTAATTATTAAATCTTTGTATTCTGTTTGTGGATTACAGTATTGCATGATTTAGTGAGAGAGGCATTTTTAGATTAAAAATCCATAATCTAGTTTATGCTTATGATATTATATGAAACTAATTAATTTCTGCTAACCGTTTTTCGTAATCTATATGATAGATTTGCGATGGCGGCACCATCCACTAATCATTTTGCGCGTATGCTTGATGCGAACAAACTCAAAGGCGCTGATAACTTCGCCAATTGGGAATTGGATTTGAGGATTTTCATCGACTCCGAGAAGTTGGGATATGTTCTTGAGGGTCCACTGCCCCTTGCTATGGCAGAGGATGCTACACCGGAAGAACGCGAAGTCTTCCAAGCTTGGAAGGATGATGATTTAAAAGTTAAATCATATATCTTAAGTTCGCTTTCACCGGGGCTCAAGAAACATTACTATGGCATGTCAGATGCGTATAATATGATGACTCGATTAAGACAATCGTTTGAGAACCAAGAACAAGTTGTTGTTCATAAGGTCGCAATGGAATTGTTCCATGCGCGGTTGGATGAGGGGCAAGCTGTTAGCCCACATGCTCTTCAGATGATCGATTTGATCGATCAACTGAGGCAACATAATCTCATTCTGAATGACATTCTCGGTAGGAATGTCATTCTTGGTTCGCTCCCAGCTTCTTATCGCCAGTTCATGATGTACTTCAACATGAATGGGATTATCTGTACCTACCAAGAGCTGCATAGGATGTTGCTCACGGCGGAAAATGACCTCAAGAAGGAAGTATCGACTCGCCCTCAAGACCTACTTCACTTTCTGCTTCTTCCCAAACTTGGTCAAAGGGAAGAAGAAGAAAGGGAAGAAGAAGAAGGGTCTCGGTCCTCAACCACAGGCAAAGATAGCAAAGCCCAATAGGGCTTCTGAAGACAAGTGTCATCACTGCAGCAAAGTCGGGCACTGGAAAAGGAACTGTACTGACTACATTGCCCAGCTGAGGATGGAGAGAGCATCTACATCAGGTACATTTATTTTTCCAGTTATTGATTTATCTTTGGCTTGTGAAGCTGTTACATCCAGCTGGATTTTAGATTCTGCTTGTCTCATTCACATTTGCAATTCGTTGCAGGTGCTGAAGGAAAATATAAGACTAAAGCCTGGAGAGATGCAGTTGTGATTCGGGAGTGGAGACTCTCTGGATGCAGTTGCAGTGGGAGTATGCGAGATCCCATTGCCGAATAGGACACTTTTTTTATATGACTGTCATTTTGTACCTGGATATGTAGCTAATATTATATCTCTTTTTATATTAGATATAGAAGGTTATCATATTAATATTAAGAACTGTTCTTTGTATTTATATGATAAAAGTAATATTCAGATCTTTTGTTGTCCAAACCAGCATGGTCATTATACATTGCAAACTTCAAAAGATATTTTAAATACTGGAGTTAATAAACGTAGTTTACCTGTAATTAATAATACTGAACTTTGGCATATGCGACTAGGTCATATAGGCGTTAAACGTCTTACCCAATTGGTTAGGAATGGTTTGATACAAGATCTCACCATTGAATCCTATCCAACTTGTGAATCGTGTATTCAGGGTAAGATGACCAAAGCCCCATTTTCTGGTGTTGGACACCGCGCCACTAACTTACTGGAACTCGTACATTCTGATGTATGTGGTCCACTAAGTCAGACTGCTCACAGTGGTTATTCGTACTTCGTTACCTTTACCGATGATCTATCACGGTACGGTTA